>JAWQUT010000218.1:987050-1119315 GCA_033807755.1 Ellobium chinense
CCGCCCTCACCCTTAAAATCGTTTTCTTTTCACTCGCCCCGCTAAAAAAAATCGGCATTCGGTCGGTTCTGGTTTTCGAGGTCGATATGAAGTTGTGAACTGAGTTGATATTTAGTTAGAAAACTCCAGATCAGATCAAGATCAGATCAAACAGCCAAATAGGTATAGTTCAGATCAAGATCAGTTCATCTAAAACAGCTGTTTAGCTCAGATCAAGTTCACGTGATCTGATCTGAGATCACGATCTGAGATCATTTGATCTAAGATCTGCCCAACCCTGGTACAGCCCCTAATGAGCATGGCGTGAAGTATTATTTCCTCATTAAGACTTATTTAGCACTTAGCATTTAGTTCCCTCTGTGTCATTGACACATTGAGCCTTCCTTCTTCGCGGCGTAAGCTAAGGTCTCCCGCCGGCATCTTTCTCTCAATCCACAGCGCGAGGTGCCTCGGTTTTAGCATCCCACTGGCTGCGTGACCATTGTTACGGATAATGACCGCTGCACGTGTTGTCTGCCGGCCGATCAACTGCAAAATTCGACCACCGCGCCCACTGTTTGGGAAATGAGATGCGAATATATTCTTTTGCCGCACCCAAGCGTAGCAGGAGGACAATATAATTAATATATTCCATCATAGCATCATGATAGTTAATTCTGTTTAAGTCATCTGTAATTGTGCTGTTCCATGTGAGTTTGGCCAGCCTCTCTTCTTCCTTTCTAAGGAGCATAGTGTATGGTATGACTCCATCAATCCAAGGAATATAATATTATGTAGGGTAATTCTTTCCTCAGTTGAAGAATCATAGTGTGGGGTATTACCACTTAAAGGGCTTAGTGTAAGCATAAAACATTATTCCCCTCAACCTAAGAGACGTAGTGTAAGACAATAACCGCCCTCGACTCGAGGGGCATAGTGTGATTCGAGGTATGCCTTTCTCATTTTAAGAGGAAAATATAAGATATTACCTCCCTCATGCTATAATCTAAGGGGCAAAGTGCAAGTGTAAGATACTACAATCAAAGGGGAATACTGTGAAGGAATACTATTTTAAAAGTGGTAAGAAGTATTACTTCTTTCAATAAAATAACGGAACATAGTATGAAGATTTGCCTCGGTCTTAAGATCATGGTGTGAAATGTATCACTTCCGCCTGTCGAGGAGGGATGCTGACAGTGTGAGGCTTTCAGTTTGATAGACCTAGGATCAGCACTACATTTCACAGCTCCACAATATGGATGAGGGGACAGGACATGTGACGAGGACCATGCAGGGCTCTGCGAGCCCAATACTGGGCAGTAGTGGAGTAAGAACTGTGCAAGTCTGGAGGAAAAGAAAATCCTAATGACAAAAGGTTGTGTGTCTGGTGGGTGGAAAGTGACGGGATGGAAGTGATGGGATGATGAAGTGATGGAAGTGGAAGAGAAATGCTTGTCCGAGATGAGGTGGTCAAACTATTTTACATAATTTACATGTAATATACGTTTTCTGGGTATGTCGACAATACCCATAAATTATTGCTATCTTGCATTTCTAACATGTTTTGTTCACAAGAACACCAAAATGATATAATATAATCCATTAATTTAAGAGTTCCTTGCTTCCCTGATTTTCATAAGATTTTTTTTTCAGTGTCGCAGTTCCGTTGCAAGATTTAGTCAATAATACCGAGGACTAAATTTCAAAAACAGAAATCTTAATATGTCATTGAAGGAAACGTTTTTAAAAGGATAAACCAAAAAAAACCAAAAAAAAAAAAACCCTCTGAAAGTTGACAATATACGTTATAGGTCTATACATACATAGTACAAGTTTCACAGAGTCATGAAACCTTTACTAGATCTAGATCTAGATGTATACATAGTTTGTAGATTTTTGTGATTTTAGATATGAAGATGTCAATGTTTTTTTCACTGTTGGCTATATTAGGTTTTACACCTCTCATTAATTTATCCTGAGGTGCCGTGTCAAAATACTTTCCAAACATGTTGTTTAGATCTTCCTCCAAATTTTGACACAAGGAAAAATGCCCCTGAATCAGTTAGCTTTTGAGAACTTGGGCAATGAAGCAGACAACCTAATATTTTAGGCCTTTTCATTCAGTAAAACAAGGTAACCTAACCCACCTAGCAACAACCACACATTTTATACTTGAGTGACTAAACCTCACCTGTTCTGAGTCTTAACATGTATTTGCACCTATCTAAGCCCTTGAAATTAAAACCCAACCCCTTCCCCCCTTCCCTGACCAGTTTTCTGATTTTAAAGGGACTATCTAAAATTGCATACCAAAATGCCATGTGCTGTTGGTATCTTCATATCTTTAGCATGAGCAGGAAATCATAACAATGACTTAGGAATTAAGAACGCCTCACGGAGCTTCCTGCAAGGGAAGTTACATGTATCTGGAGATTGCACCATTAATGGATACATGTCAAAACTTAGATCTATTAGATCTAAATCTACTCAAAGTAGATCTAGTCTGTGTAAATTTCTGTGTTCAATCGCTGATGATGATGGCAACGTTGCCGTGTGGTTTGTGAGTCGTACACAGAAACTAAGGACTGCCAAGTCTACAGTTGTGTGTTCGACTCTTTATTCAGGCGGCTTTATGTTTTGATGTTTTTGGATTAGGTGTAAATAGTGCTAGGCTTTAGAGTTTGGCAGGACCAAGGCGCTACGCTGCGAGCGATCGGTAATGACTTTATGTTTCTCATTCGTAATATTATGTATTTACATGTGTGGTGTGTACTACTCTATACGTTTGTATAATGAATTAAATTCATAGCATTCTAAACCAATTTTCTACAGAGTTAATCAAAGTCCTATTTTTTTTGTTGTTCATTTTCATGTCACCGTTCTTGTAGCTTCTTAGCTAATCAGCGAACGGATATCGTACACATAGCATCCATCTTTCGAACCGGAAATGCACAACCATTGGTTGAAATTGTTTGGAAGGCTATTTCAAAGAGGCGAAGACGACGAAGTCAAATTGTAGCCTACATGAAAGTTCCTTCTGCAAACTAAAATGGCATTCCCGCGGGCCCGAATTAGAAGATTTAATGAATTGAGCGGTAAGTCTCTAATGGTGATAAACGAGAACTGCCGCGCAGCATTCTCTTTTTAGAAGTCTAGACTAGATTACTGAAAAACAGACCTAGACGAGTCTAGACTAGAGTTGAGTGGCTATCTCCTGCCCTGGGACAGGACCGCTCTTGCATTAATACAGTTCATTTAGTCATTGGTTTAGCTACAAGATCGGTCCTATTCCGTGATTGTACCAGTTGAGTTAGCTAGGCTAGACTATGACCAGAATAACTGGTTTTATTCTATTTCTAGAAGTTTAGTCTAGTCTAGACTGGTCTCAGTTTAAATTTTACCTTCTTTCAACCTTTGTCTTCTCTTTTGACTTTTTTGTTGTTGAACTGATGATAAAGGTAATGGGTCTATAGTCTAGTCTAGATAGACTATAGTATGTCGTCTATATCTCTAGTGCCAGTGCCAGTAACTGGCTCGCTCGTGCCAGTAATTGTCATCATCCATTTGCAACTAGACTGTCTAGACTAGTTTCCCTCGAAATTTATAGTGATTTCCCTTGGATTATGACAGCAGACGATGTATCATTTATTTCTCCAACAAAATAATTTAGAATGGTGGAAAAAGAAATGATTTAGTATTTAGCAGAGGTTTGTTTTCAAAATTTACCAAGACCATGTTGCGCATTCTTGCCCACTGAAGTGAAAGTGGCGATGCAACAACCGTGATATTTTATTGTTTTGTGAAATGAAAAATGCAATAGACTAATTTATAAACATATTGTGTAAATTGAAAAATAGAGAGCTTAATGTGATTTTCAGTAAAGTTAGACTATATTAAATAAACATCTGTCTTGTAACGTTTCTCAAGGAAATGACTTTCTTTGACTTTGAGGGGGAAAAATTAAGGTCTTCTCTAACATATTGCTAAAGCAGCGGGCCGCATGTTTGTGTTGCCACTCTGGCCATGTGCTTTCCCCCAATAACAAGATGTTATTTTTTTCCCATTTCCCTACTCATGGTATGAAAATTTAAAAAAAAATCTATCATCAGTTTGTGAGTTTACAATTAAACAGAATAAAGCCAAGCATTTTATGAATTGATCCGAAATTTCATAGTTTATTTTCAAATAATTTACAAGCAATTTCTTCCTAAGAAAAATGGCTTTTCGTGAAACCATTTTACCCTGCCTTACAGGAAACGTACTGGTGGCAATATCGTCGTGCATATTGATTGATCCGGAAGTAGAGCAGCGGTAATCGGCACGACGCCGATGGTAGTGAAATATCAGCTTTCTCTAACAACAGCACTGATTTAGTCGAAATATCGATTTAGTCCATGACCTGGCTATGACTAAATGAACGGTATCATTATAGTTGCGGTGCTGTCCTTCGACATTGCCGAAATATCGACTGAGACAACAATTGAAAACTATTTCAAGAGGTGGTGGTTGACTTCTGCCACTCAAAACAAAGCTGAATTGACGTGAAAATGGTCTTTGCATAAAATCTGAAAGTCTGGTAAGATTCTGTAAGCAAATCTAATCGGGAAATCGCAGTAAATAATAAGACGGCGGTTACCGGCACTTCGAGAATAAACAGATAAACTAGAACTAGACTAATTCTGGGTAAACTGTGTAAACGTTATTTACCTGTTGCTACTACAGTACTACTAGTACTACTAGCAGCAGACAGTGACGTAGGGTATCAGCTATTATAAGCCATGATACTTGATAGGCAGACCACACTGACCACAGTGTCCACACTCACAGTCACAATACTTAGGGGGTACCACGTGCATGGGCTAGACTGGCGAACATGACTCGTGCGCCGCTTTCTCTGGCTTCACACACCAGTTACACTACTCAATGACCGCTCATCAGCCTATATGCATAAATTTAGCATCAGTGAAAAGCTCAGTCTTTCCCCGTCAGTTTCATGTCAAGAACATTACATCTGAATGTGTGAAATTGTAATAACCCCTGTTAAGGACCAAGGGGTGGGCTCCGGATTGTCTGCCTTGCCGCAGCGCCCGAAAACATGCTTGTGTGTGCTTTGTTACGTATGATGGTGTTGCTTGAATGGAATTTTCCAGTGATTAAACTCATTATTGATTCCTAGAATCACATGAAAGATGAATGGATAGAGATCACATGGCAGTTTGCTCGAAGTTTCTATCTTGTCTATGAGGAAAGTTACGGCATCTTAAAGTTTTTGAAGTGATTTTTTTGACGTCATTAACAACCAATCGTGACAGTGAGTACCATGAAATATAAAGTTTATCTATTTTCCTCAATGATACTAGTTTCATTATTAAGAGTGCAAAACGTTTTGTATGAAAAAACTTTACATTTCCAACCCATGGTTGGCCCAATTTCACTGGTCAGCTCTTGCCATGTTCCCTTTGCTGCAGTTCAAGGGCAGATCATTCATGTTAATTGCAGTGTGTCGAATCTACACAAAGCGAGATAGTGACACGCAGGGGTGTTTATTTGCCCGTTGCATTCGATATTTGCATTAATTACGCCAAGAATGGCTTTGGAACTTTGATGTATATATATATATAATATTATTAATGAAACACACTTACAAAAATTACGTTCATAGACTTAAAACATGCGACCCCAGTCTGGCTCACCTGGTGAACGGGAGCATAATCAACCAGATCTGGCCACAATACAGTTTACTAACAGGGTGGCGAGGTGGGTGGAAGCAGGGATTTAGGTTGTATTTCTGAGAGCATTGTTGCTTTTTGTGGTTACAAACTGATGATAATTGATTATTATTATGAGATATCAGCTTTGAGGGCACCAGATTAATACATTTAGTTCAGTTCTCAGGCACATTTAATGTAGATCTAGATCTAAACCAAGTGCCCTACACAGTGTGTCTGCATTGTATCATGCTGCTACACTTCTAGTTCTAGACTAGCAATCTGCTAGTGCTCATTGACCGTTTGTAGGTCCAAATTGCATGCAGAGGTAAAACTCAGCTCTTTAGTTCACAATTTTCCGGAATAAATATATAGAGTTTTATGATGTGTTGGAGAGCTTGGATTTTTTTACTTGTGCCAGTAGTGTCTCGTCTCTGCAACCTCTTATGTTTTACACCAATTTTTTTCTGCAATCTCATTTTCTTCTTGAAAATGATTCTATTTAATACAGGTTGTCATTCTGAATCCGCAAAATATATAATTACGTATACTTATTTTAATAAATGACGATGCAATTTAGCTTCTAAGTTGTCAAATCAGTCTTTTCTGCCACCATGACGGCCATTTTGGCGACAATATTGGATTATTTAACCTTGATTATTGTGTAACACAGTGTAATCCTGTAGTTCAGAATATACAGATTACAAAAATATATAATTTGTAGTACCTAATGTTAGTAGTACCAGTACCTAATGTTAGTGGTATCTAATGTTATAACTTATACCTAATATTAGTAGTACCTAATGTTAAAATACCTAATGTTAGTAGTACCTAATGTTAGCTGTATAGTTAGTATTTATTATTTATCCTATATGGAAGCATCAATTTATCCTGTTTTGGTGCCATTCTCACTTCTATTATTATCTGTATTTTATATTCACCAAAAACAGTGAAAATAAGTTAGCTGAAAAATTCAGAACTCAGAAACTAACCGTCCAATTTACAATTTTTTTTTTTTGTCATTGTTCTCAGCTGGATGAGCTCTATCTATTTATCTTCATATAAGACTTCTGTGGTCATGTTAAATTTTTTATGGTACCCTCTACTCACAGACTGCTGACAGAGGTGCAAAAATCTCATCCTGTCCTTAACTGTGGCTAATTTCACCATATATTCTGGTGGTTTCGGATGTCATGCAGGGATTCACAGTGAAAAATACTGTGATTCGCCCAGAACCGTGCCAAAATATTAATGCAACATTAAAGAGCATTCAGCATTCATTTGTCTATGAATCGAAACAACGAACACATGATGATAACATTAATAACAACCATTTTTATTCTGATGTCATTTGACCAGAGAGGGGTTACTTCCTTAGGCCACTTAGTTGTTCCATCAAGTGGAATGTAATGTCGTTATGGGCAGTAAGGACTGGCACACCGCTCTTTGTACCAAAAATAACCCAGTCTATCACACTTGATTGTTATGCAGATAAATTTGTCCTGAGATCAAGTTTTGCACCCTCTGATGAAGTCGGATAGTCAACCAATGAGAGTGCCCAAAACAAACGTTTGTCACTTGTCAGTCATTCTTACTCCATTCATAAAGTATCACAGCATGACCTAGTTATGTGAGGAGTGAACTACAGAATGATTGTGAAATAGGCCTAAGAAAGGTTTGAAAAAAAAAAAATGACTGGATCACTATCAGGGAGAAATTTTTTGCTGCTCGTATTCATCACCAACTGCAAACTGTGATGATAGTGCAAACTTTACTTGCAGTGGATGTGAAAATTTATGATGACACTGTTGACTGTATAAACAGATTGTTAGTGCAACTGCGAGCCACTACAGTCAGTCTTTAGTCATTACCAGCATATACCGCAGACTTTTTTCCCTCCTGTACTGAAAAAGCTCGAGTTTAAAAGATCGAGCTTTAATCGATTCTTACCAAAAGATCGGGCCAAGTCGATTTTCCAGAATGAGGGGTCGACCCACCACTACTAATTATCTTGCCAGTTGCTTCTTTCAACAAGATTATTAAAAGTGAAGTCATAAAAAATAAAAAGAATAATAAAAAGTAATAGTGAAAATCGCCATTTTGAAGAGTTAAACTTGAAAAAAGTTAATTTCTTACCTTAAAAGTCCACAAATCCATGAAATGACAAATGCTGATAAAAGTGAAAAACCTTACTATTACAGTGCTCACAAAAAGTGTGACACTGTACACTTGAGCAGGCACCATATCTGGATAAACATCTCCATGACATCACATGCCTCACGAGAACTGATGCCAGGATGATAAATATGCCCATAGAGATGATGTCCCAACTCCTTAACCCTATGTCCATCAAGAAGTTACAAGAGTTCATTACCCTGATGCCCATAAAAGTCATCACTGTTGAAAGTAAAGTGAGCCAAGACCTAGGGAAAGAATGCCAAATGAGACACACTCATATTTGATGTTCTGGATAGTAAAGTGTACCTTGATCGATATGATGCTCCCAACTTGATAAATGCCCTCAGACTTAGCACAGAATCAGTGCTGTTATGAAGACTTTCAACAAAGAAATTAGTACAAATAGGAGAGTAAAGTACATCTGTGTCCAATGCCTTCAGCTGCTGCCTTTGGTCATGTTGTTGTGCATAGCTGTGAGGCGTGAGTCTTCTCAGTAACTTACAGTTCTAAAAATGGTTTTCAAAGATTTGAAAGCTTTTCCGAGCACTGCCTAGCATCATTGACATGGTAAAACCCAATGGATATTTGCTGATATTGGATATTTATACCTGTCAGAGACAGGTTTGGGTAAAACTTACCTTGGCCTTGGGGGGCTTTGGCAGATACCTCTACCTAAGTAATAAAGAGAAGCTGTTTGAATGTCTAGTTTGATTCAAAATCCCATGTCCTCTGTTTGTGACCCATGTATCAAAATTCCAATGGAACATTGTTTGGATGGAAAAATGATTAAAATTATGTATGATATCCACATCAGTGCTCAGTTTTCCTCAGAGATGGACTTACTAAAATTGTAACTAAAAAGTATACTAATTATAAACTCAGATTATAAATTTCATTCCAAACATTTCATTTACAGCTTTATACTTATCAGGTTGGTGTGTGAAAATAAATACTGTCACTGTCCCTTCTAGTTTTAGTGTGATTAAATCGAGACCAGTTTACAATAAAAACTGCTTGGGTTGGGTCAGGGGTTCTTTGTTGGGATGTGTCATGTCTGCGTCCTGCACTTGTATAGGTATATTGGCTGTAGCTATCTTTGTTCTGATTTGAAAATGTGTTACTTGGCTGATCTAATCTTCTTAGATTGTTGATTTGTATCCATTGTGCTCAATGCTTAGCTGCAGCATCAAACTGAATAAGCCTGATGCCAAGTGCATCATTTTTTTGTCAAGCTTGACTCAGTGCTAAACACAGTGCTTGATGTCGAGCTTGGCTTAAGGCCAAGAGCCTACTTTCATTCTATATTGGAATCCATTTGTATGGAAACTTACCTTTTTTGGGCATTGTCTCAGTCCCTGTTTCCCCCTCCTCTTCCTTATTCACATTGTTAAAATAGCATAATTTTCAGAATTGGATTTAGATAGTGAAAATCCAGCTGTTACAGCATTTCTCCATTACCCCAGGATGAGTTTTTGCATAACTAGGGTAGTTCCACAGCCTATTTAGTGCATGTTTGAATCCTCTCACTTAGTGTTTACAGACTGACCACAAGAAGCTATAGCGGATTACATCAGCAATGCCAGTGATTACATGCAGCATTGCCAGCACATAATCTACTCATTAATGTATAGACTTTGTGCGTGCAGTTCAGGTTGCCTCCTTAGCCTCCATACCTCTGTTTGGAAATGGCAGGCATAATAAGAATGTTGAACATTCATATAATCGCTGTTATTACAGATTTCCATTATATTATACACATGAAGAGTTAATGTGGCTGTTTGGCTGTTATTCTGTCGCTGAACATAGCATGAAACATGCTGATTGGCTGTGTAATGTGAGAGTATGCCAGATCTGTCTCAATTGTCTAATCAATATTTTCTGGTACTCATTTTTCTTACCCACAGAAAACACACCTGGAGTTGGCTCTTACAATGTCGCAGGAGAACACAAACATGGTCAGTTGAAAGGTCAGTATCAAATGGGTAGTATGTTTTCTTGGCTGTCACTGCGGATAGGACCACACTTGCATCAATACAGTTCATTTAGCCATAGTTTGGCCACCAGATCGGTTCTATTCTTAGATTATTCTGTTTTCTTTTGATCTGAGCTGTGCCACACAGGCATTAAAGTACAAGCAATGAACCACAGATGGGCGATTCCAAGCGTTACGGCGTGACAAAAAGTGGTACTTTTTTGCACTTTTTTGTCTTCTGATGACTTACTATNTGCACGCATTACCATTGTGATTTCAGAAAGTTCCAAGAAATGATGCAGTTTACCCTTCTGTAATTACAGCCTTCACATATACAGAACACATGACATACTTTTGCCCTGTTTACCTGCATTTTTCAGCAGCCATGCATTGAAGAACGCAAAAATATACTGGCAAGAAAATAAATCATTTAAGTACCTGCTGGTCAGTGTAAAGGCTGTATGATATTCGTGAGGAAGCAGTCAACTAAACCACATCTTTTGTTTTCAGTGTTTTGTTCTGCATTGATTTAAGGCTGGGGATGCTTGCATGCTGTAGGCACTTCATATCTTTAGAGATACCACCTTTATCTAAATTGGAATTGTTCATGGAAATCAGCAGAGAGCATCGCTATTATATTTTTGTAAATACTGATAGCTGTCATGGCTAAACACTAAGCAATGATTATTTCTCACTAAGATGTAACCCTGTTGACTATGGTTCATTTATGAGTTTATGATTGTGTACTAGGAGTAGCTAAAGCAGTCTTTTATATGGTCTGTTATTATGTTAATGTACTTTGCATCATAGTTTAAAGCTTCTGTGATTTATGACTTGTACATAAGTAGTATTAATCTCTGCTGCTTCAGATACTGCAGCATATGGTGTGAAGAGTTTAAAATTTGTAACACATTGCCCTGTGACATTCTTCTTTCAGATCTTGATCGTACAAGATCATTGAACAAGCTGGAGCAGTCAAGCAAAGTGCTGCATGACAAAGGTTTGGACAGTTTAATGAAATAGCCATTAACTTGTGTGCATAGAATGATAGGACTGTTATTAGTTTTTTTTAAGTCTGAACAATCTGAGAGTTTCAAAATGCAAATTTACAGTGTTGTGGTTAGTGTAGATATTTCTATTAACATTTGTTGGCAACCACTTTCTTTATCTGCAAATAATCACTACATTACACAAGCTTTAATTTATTAATTCCTTCTACTTGACCACATCTAATTGTGCTGGAAGCATTAAATTGTATGGTACAGCTGTATTTGTATTTCATTAGTTGAGCAAAATTGGAAACGGCCAACTATATGGAGTTAAAAGATGGCCCCTGTATGTGCAGCCACAGAATTGAAAAACTTTGAAGGATTTATTTTAGAGATGATTGCTAACAGAAATCTCCTTTTTAAATATTAAATATTGTTAAATGCAGCACCCTAGAATGTGAAATATATCAGAGGAAAGAGGGAAATATGTTGGCAGAGTACTTTGCTGTCATTTAGGTGGTGCACATAAAATGATTACTTTGTGTACTAATTATCACATTTATTGTGTCAAAGTTGATATTGTTTATTGAACTGTGTCTCAAGCTGTTTTATCTAGAGCAAAGACTCATAGTCTATACTCATTGTGTCTTCTTTCACTAAATAGGTGTTATTGCAGCCACCCGAGGAGAGCTCCCCAAACATGTAGATGAGCTGCACCAGAAGTGGAGGGCAGCAGAGGAAAGATTGATTGATCTAGAAATTCTGAAAATGGGAGCAGAAAAAGCAAGGGACTTGCTTCAAAAAGAACATGAGCATTCAGCATCTCAGATCTGTATATTGAATGAAGAAATCACTGTACTTCAGTCACAGAAACATGGACTGGAAACAAAGCTTCAGAAAATGGAGAAGGAGAATCAAGGCTTGATGAAAAATAATGAAAAACTGAGAGAAGAAAAAGACAACTTGTCGAGCAACTTAGATGAAGTGATCTCTTCAATCTCTATCTTGAAAACACAAGTCACAGAAATGCGTGAGAAAATGAAGCCTTTGGAGGAGTCAAAATTGAAATTAGATAAAGAAATATCACAGATCTCCAGTGATAAAAATTTGTTGACTAAGGAGAGAGATGCTTTGATTGTTGCCTTGGAAGATGCTAGATTAGCATCAGAGGAGTTAAAAAACAGGATTACAGAGTTGGAGAGTGAAAAGGTCACATGTCAAGAAACTGTGAAAAGTTTAAATGTAGAGAAGCAACAGCTTGCTTCAGATATTAAGAAGACAGAAGAGGAATTTTTGAAATTACAAAGAGTTGTAGAAGAGCTAGAGAGCTGCAAACAAAGTATGCAGGTAGAACTTGCTAACTTCCAGAATAAAAATCTAGAGCTCTTGAGAAAGTGTGAGGATTTACAGCACAGTGTAAATATGTTGAATGAGGATGTAACTGAGTGCAAAATCAGATTTGCAGACTCTGAGGAGAGCAAAAGATATTATGAGGTTGAACTGAAAAGACTGAAGGCTGAAAGAGAACGAGAACTGGAAGAAGCAAAGATGAAATTTGAGCTAAAATGTGATGAAATGGCAAAACTTCTCTTAAAGATTGGACATCTGGAAGAGTGCAGAGAGAACCTGGAGGCTGAACTAACCAAGTTGCAGGAACTGGAACAGTCCAGAGAAGAAGAACTGAAAGCAACACAGAAGGACATGGAGGATAAAGAAGAACAACTGAGGAAAGTTTACGAGGAGCAGCAAAGTCTTCAGAGGCAATTCACCCAAGAGCAGATTTTGAAACTGGAAGAGTTAGTGTTTGCACAGCATGATATTGAAGTTAAAGATAAGCAAATAACAAAACTTCTTCAAGAACAAAAGCAGCTTCAGGACCAACTTAGGTTGGAGCAACAAACCATGACAGAACAAGTGTCTGTGTTGTCTGAGAAATTACAGGTTCTTGAGAACACACTTTTGAACAAAGAGGAAGAGATTGCATTGCTGAACAAAATGCATGAAAAAATTCTGGAAGATAAATTAGAGCAAACAAAGCAAGAAATAACTGAAACATTTCAGCACAAAATTACTGTGATTGAAGAAACCAGCAGGATGACAGAGTCAGAGCTGAGAGATATGTATGAAAAGAAACTGGCAGATGTGGAAGCTGAAAGAAGGGACTTTCAGGCGCAGCAAGAAGAAATTTACAGTCAGAAAAAAAATCAGCTGAATTGTGAGAGAGAAGAATTTGTTGCAGAGCAGCTGCAGCAATGGGAAGAAAGAGAAACGCTTTTTGAAATGGAAAGGGCTAAATTTGAAACCGAACAGCTAATGGATGCACAGATGGTAGAGAGGCTGCACAAAGGAGCTTTAGGATTTATGAAACAGAAACTAAAGGAAGAGACTGAAGAATTTGAGAAAGAGAAAGTTAGATTACAAGAGAAATATTATGAGATGCATATGTTACTTTTGTTGGCATTTGTATTAACACAAGTCCAGTTTGAAGAAGAGCAGATTCAGCTGTATAGAGAAAAGGAAAGACTTCTTGAGGAATCAAAGAGACAGTTTGAAGAAGAACAAGAGAGACTGTTCAATGCTGAACGTGATGAAATAGAAGAGGAAGCCGAGGTGAATTTGAGAGAACAAAAGGAACAATATGAAGAACAACTGCGCTCACTAGAGGATGTCAACAAGCACAATGAGATAAACCTGCACAAGCATTATATCAGTTTTATTGCTAAGTTCCATGAGGATGAAATGAAGATCCTACAAGACCAATGTTTGAGGTGCGGTCTACAAAGTGAGATAGAGTTGGAAGAAAAACTCGACTGCCTGAAAAAATATACCCTAGAGATTGAGCAGCTCATGATCAACAAAGAAGAAGAAAATACCAATCTGCAATCATGTTTATACAAGCTAGAAGAATTGCATCAACAATGGCTTTGCAATGTGTCAGACAGGATGCAACAATCTGAAAAACAAAAGGAGGCTGAACATGCTTCACAATTGCAGAGACTTGAGCAAGAAAAGACTCAGGCTGTGGAAAACCGTTCCTTAGAGTTGCAGAAACTTGAGCAGGAAAAGAAAGAGATACAGAGCAGGCTTGCTGAAGCAGAAACTGATTTCAAGAGTGTAACACATGAAAATGAACGCCTGAACACTCTGGTCGAACTTTTGCAAGATGAGGTCAAAAGGTAAGTAGTGTATGCTCATTATCATAAGTAAATATAATTTACAAGAGTTAATCTGTGGGATTTGTATGGTACTTTTGGTAGTCATGTGTGTGTAATTGCAATCTTGCTTGGTTGCAACATTCACACAACAGCACCATTTGTCAGTTAGCAGAATACAGGGATGGCAGAGTTCTGAAAATTGTTTGAAAACCAAATTTGAAAAGGAGCAAACAGAATGAGTGATGAAAATGACTTCAAATTTTAACAAGAGACCTGTGTGTTATGGGGTAAATATGAAAAAACAAATGACCCTTAAAACATTTGTCTCACTATATTGATTCTGAATGTACCAATTAAACTTTCAAAAGATAACACCAAATTTAATGCATCTCATATAAAGTGCCAAGTTGAAACAATTCAGCAATTTGTGAAAAACAAATAATTATGAAATGCGACAGACAGAAAGAACCAGGCTAATAAAGTATCTGGGGAACATCCATCTGATTATACTTTATAGTCTTTTACCCCATGTAATCTAACTGTATGTGTGCTGCCTCACCTCCCTCCTCTGCATCTTAAACTTGCAGACTAATATTAAGCTGGTAACAGCTTTCAGATGCATTGAGCTGTGCCCTAAGCACTAGGCCACCACCTGACAGCCTGCTAGGCACTAGGCTAAGCATTGCTGTGGTATGTGGCTGCATGTGTTAAGCTTAATTCCAGAGTCATTACTCAAGAGACTGTCCTTGCTGGCCCAGCCAGAGTAAAATTTTTGTCTTTCCTTTACTCAGCGGATAACTTTAAGTGTCCTGTCTAATTAGTGGGTCAGGCTGTGGCCAGTGTCACAGTTTGTGACAACTAGTAGCAATATTTAGTTACTTGGCCTAGGTAAGTCTTCATGGTGCCGGTTATTTGTGGGAGTTCCCCAGGAAGCAAAGGTTGATGTGACATCAAAGCCGTCAGAATAGGTTTTTCGGCCGATGGTTGTTGTCTGCCTTCAGTTTTGTGTTGCCATTATCAAATTTTTTATTTATGCTTGTAGCTATAGTAAATATTTTATAGCTTAGTATTCAGGAAGTTGGGCAGGATAGTTTGATCATAAAGCTGGATTTACACTACAGCTTTCCTTTAATCATAGTTTCTGAAAATTTGTCATCAGCAGCTGCCACCTGTAAGAACACTATATTGTCTGCAAAAGAGGCACGTGATAATCTCAGCAACTTTTTTTTACAGCTTTCTCCATATGCTTGAGAACTTGCAAATAAACAGTCGACTTTTATTTTTAAATTTCTTCCATTTTTCATAGACATTGCCATGCTACATCTGTAATGGACTGGAGGCATGGCATGCTATTATCGAACTTATAAACTCCAAAACCTCTGGATGTAAAACTCAGTTTGAGCCATCAATCTGCAATTCAAGAGAAAAGTTAAGCATCAGCATCTGTTCATAGAGGGAGCAAAATTCTCTTAATAATGTATGGACAAATTTGTGCTTCCTCCCCCATTTTGCCTTTTATATGAATGAGGTTAGAGTATCAAATTTTGCTTTCCATTCATTGATGACACCATGCAGTGTGAAGCCATTGAGCACCATACTAACAAATCAACCCATAAATATAGTCATCCAAAAGTGTCTCGTTCATTGAGTGGGAGTGCAGACAGCTTCATTAGATTGCTACTGCATCACAGTAATACTGCAAGGATCTCTATGTAACAGACAATTGTATTTTAGTCACCTAAGGTCCATTTCATAGAGTGGGTGTCCTTGCTGAGCGGTTGTAGATCTTATTCTGACCAGGCTAATTTAGGTTGCTCCAAACTCTACTGTAACCTCACAAGATATGCTCTGGGGCATCTCTTAGCCCTAATACTGCACCTTCTATAGCTCTGTCCCAATATTTATTATGCATGCCAAAAATAATTTTGTACATGTCTTTATGTATTATGTTCTATAAATTAGTTTGGTAAATAAATTTAGTTGTGGCACCTTATCAAACTTGTACCAATAGTTACAAGATATTTCATATTTTCAGATTGAATGAGGAATTCGAGGCATACCAGGAAAAACAAGAAGCTCAAATGAATGATCTTACCGAGGCAGCAGATCGAGAAAAGGATGGACTCAGTAACATCATCTCAGAGATGTCAGATAAGATCATTCAGATGGAAGAGGAGAGGGAAGCAATGATCTCTCAGGAATCACTGGAGTAAGTGGAAAGTCTCTAAAGAATTATTATCAAAGATGAAGACACCGACAATGATAATAATAAACTTTCAGTCAAGTAATGCTTATGCTGCAAATCTGATCATTTGTTAACTGGTTCAGCTGTATGAGGAGTGCATAATTTTGCTGTCATTACAAGATATTGAACAACAGCATTCAGCCAGTATGTCAACCAATTAGAGATCTGAGAGTGCATTCTGTTTGAAATCATTTCTGAGCCAAAGAAAACAAACTGCAAACAAAACCTCACTGATTGTGACCATTTTCAGCCCGTGGCTTTCTCCTAATTTCTGCAGATCTTGCCAGTATTTGAGAATTCACTGGATTTTCCAATATGCTCGAATGCATTTATTATAAACACAGTTTATGCAAGATAGAAAATATTTTGCAAGAACCAATGTTTTCTTATTGATTGCTTTAAGCATATTCTGAAGGGTGACAAGCATTAACCTTAAAATGCCTGTTTCAAAGCATTTTGAAATCCCGTGCCATAGGAGAGCTGGAGTGACCGAGATTTGCCCTTGTGTTTTAGAGTTATTCCCTTTCAACGAACAACAACTGCTTGTGGCAAAAATGATGATGTCACTGAAGTTCCNCACGGGTTAAATGACCAGCGGCTAGGATGTCCGCTCTGATTCGTCCATGCGTGCGCCGAAGGGTCAACTGCCCAACAGAAGGCTATGGGGAAGTTGTGTCAATCACTTCTCACGTAACGTAAAGGGGGTGATCAGGGCCGTCGGTACAAGCTTCTTTGTAGCTCTCAGGTATTCAGCTGATGGGCAAAGGTACGAGGCACAGTACGATTGTGACAATTTGCAGCATTCCTGTCAAAAACAGCGTGTATATTACGGAAATCTGGCTCCAAGTCGTCTCGCTTAAGCGGGTTGCCGTCCCGCTCACATGTATAGATTTAAAAAGCAAAAATTCCGTTCCCCAAGCATTCGTCTCACTTAAGCGGGCGTCCCGCTCAGGCGTGTCCCGCTTAAGCGGGTTCCACTGTACATAAAACTGCATTTCATTTTGTGAAATTATTTCACTGGTCCCATCGTCCCATGGATGAATTACATATTCATTGTGATTTATAAACCTAATCATGTAAAAAATAACCTGTAATAATATCAAGGAAATACCATTGTCTGGCTAATTACTTGAAATAATACCAGATTTTTTTTATGGGCTTGTTTGAAATCCTACTGGGCTATTGATCTTTAGTTTTATCAAGGGTCCTCACATCTTACAAAGTCTTGAAAATGGAATTTGGGATTCAGCACTTGAAAATCACTACTTTATCATTACCTGTCTTTGAGAAGTCTTGAACTATAGGCAAGGGCCACACACACCTATTGAAATTTAAGTTGATTGATAATGTTTGCCTTCAAGCACTTGGCCAAAGAATGTCACTCTATACTCTTTGCAATATAGAACACGCTTTATTATGCTGCTTTAATTTCTCTTTTATTGTTGTGTCATGAAAGTCTTAAAGTTTGAAATTGTGTAAGAGTCTTAAAAAAAAAAAGACTTCAAAAACATTTTCAAGGAGCTTTATTAATCCTGTTTGTGTTTATTAAATAATAATTGGCATTATATAACTCATTTTCAGCTGGAAAACTATGTATGAGGAGCTTGAGAAAAAGATGGAGCCTTTCAGGGACATTCTGGACAACTTTGAACTGGAGAAAAAGCTTTTGCAAGGTAGTTTACTCAGAAAAGAAGGTCACATATGTAGCATGACTATTTAACTGAATTTTTTGAGAGGGAGACAATATGTGTTTGACTGCTGCAGTTAACTCTTGGATCATATTAACATTGATCCTGGACCTGAGTTTTGACTCTTGGAAAATTTTGGAAACTGCAGTGAAGTACATTAGTTGCCACTACTACAAAACAAGAATTTTAATTGTACCATCTGCTATGTAAGCATAGAAATCCACTATGTTGGTCCATAGGGGTGGCTTGAGGTGGGTTGAATGTGTAACTGATATTCAAGACAGGAACCACAGGTTTACCTAGGATTATTATGGTCTTAACTCATCAATACAGTATGTATGAATTTGGTCACTGATGTGAAAATCGAGAGGGAGGGTTTGGATTTGAGTTTTATGGTATATTTTCCATGCCGATCTCACTGCCAGTTTCAAGTAACACTTTATAACAATTACAGTGTAACAATACAAATGCGTACTCTTAATCTCACCATAGAAAGTACCCTGTACATCATATGATAAAACAGGACTCATTCTTTGAATTTAATGGGAAGACATGTTTGTAACACTAGGATGTTGAGACAAAAAACACTGAATCTGATCACAGGCATGGTAAACATAGTAAAACACACCAAATGTGAGCTGGTGGGGAACAAGCTTTCTTTGCTGTAATTTTAAAATATTTTATTTTTATTTGGCTTTTTTTTTTTACAAAACACTTATTATTTAGGAATATGGAGCCCCTTTGAATCAGAATTCCCAGGTTACCACACAACTTGAAATTGGGAAAAGGCAGCAGTTTCAAAGTCATAAATTTAAGTAAATGTGATAATAAGATGCCTAGGCTATTAACAAAAGCAACCCTTAAGAGTGGTGTATATTGCTGAATGGGCCTATTTTTCAAACTGAATTTCTTCTTCCATTCCACTTTCACTGTTCTCCTTTGTTACCTGAGCTCATAGCCCTGCAATTCTTATCAAGATTAACATCAATTCAGTGCAGTTTTGCATTGATCGCACTTGCCCTTATCCCACAGATCGAGACAAATATACCACTGAACAGATTGAAAAGTTGACTAAAGAAGCCATCAAGAACATGGGTCATCAGAACCACCGCCAGAAAGTGAAGTACATGGAAAATCTCAAGCAAGAGAATATTAATCTTCAAAAGGTGAGTACTCTTAAAACATCTCTCCCCTGCCCTCTTCAGGTTTGTGACGCCTATTAGAAGGGCAAATCACTGATTGTGTACAACCCAATTAATCCGCTAATATATAAAATCCTCCTTTTTTGGGGCCCTGCCAGACAGTGTTAGGGTGTAGAAATATGTAAAATGACCTGTGATCTAAGTAAAGCATTCAATTTTAAAGTTTCAGGTACAATTTGAGCCTTCTAGATAAAAAAATAAAATTGTAGGCCTATATATTCGCACATGGTCAAAACCAGCCAAATGAAAACTTGAGGACCAAATCAGAATTTGAGGTGATCTTTTTCGAAAGACATTTGTGAAAAATTTTGGGCGTTGACCCCCCTTTTTCTTCCCGTTAAAAGATCAGGCAAAAGAAGTACTTTAACCTCCATGGAAGAAATTTCCCCAAATCACAGTGGTATATTTAGAATAAAAATAAATGTTAATAGGGCCAAAAGAAGAAAAAACAATAGGTGTCAAAGACCTTCACGATTTACACCAGTGATTACAGAAGTAAAAATAAAAATATTCCAGTCATAAAATTCGCTGATGACACCACTATTCAAGGATTAATTTTGACACCAGCCGATGAGCAAATATGTATGTCCTGTGTTGACACTTTCGTCACGTGGTGCGATGAGCATTTTCTACTGCTCAATGTAAAAAAAACGAAAGAACTTATTGTGGATTTCCGTAGCAAAAGAGAAATGTATTCACCACTTGTGATAAAAAACAAAAATGTTGAGAGAGTTGAAACATACAAATATCTAGGTGTAAAAGTTGATTCAAAATTAGACTGGCATGAGCACGCTTCTTTTGTTCACTCAAAAATAAGTAAACGTTTGTATTTTATTAGGGAATTGAAATCTTTCAATGTAGATAACACTCTGATATGCATGTTCTATAGAGCCATAGTGAGTGGAAAGTGTAATAGATTTTTGTAGGAAAGTGTAATAGATTTTTGTATTGCAGCCTTTGGCTGGAAATGCACGAGAACAAGACAAATGTAAAATAAACAGATGTATTAAGAAAGTAAATAAACTTATGGGAGGTGAAAATGATCAAATTGAAGCCCTGTACCAACAGTCTTGTAAAGCCAAATTAAGTGCAGTTCTGAAAGACTCTGCCACCCACTCTTCAATCAAATAAAATTTTCGCAAAGAAGTGGGCGATTACTGTTCTTAAGAACAAATCGTGAAAGATACAGAAATTCGTTCTTTCCATCAGCCATACGGTTTTCCAGTTGCAGCAGTCTCTTTTGAGTTGTTCAGTTTCCAGTACAGTCCATATATATCGTTATATATTTCACTCTGGTATGCGTCAACAGTCAACGGTTGTGTGGGTAGGTGTGGTTGCGTGCGTGGTCAGGTAATGTGTATGACCTGAAAATGAAATTTAATGTTGAATGTGAAATGGAATTTATTGTTGAATGTGTATCAACTGTGAACGGAATTTCCCTCGTGGATATTAAAGTTTATCTTATCTTATCTAATCTTATCTTATCAGATTTCTTTTTTATTGGTAAAACGTTGCATTTTAAAGGAAGTTGCAGTTATATGGATTGTGATTGTGCAGTTGATTATTGCATGAAATCTTTAAATGGTGCAAAATCAATTTTAGCAGGTTGTACTGTAATAACACTAACAACCAATTTGTACAGGATAAATCTTTCTGTTCTTTGTCTTTTTCAATAAAGTTAAAATTTAAGGGACTGAGGAAAGAAGGGGTCAAAAACAAAATCTGCAAAATAAATGGAGTGTTGTTAATTGCTTATGAAAATTATAACCTTTTTTTTTTAAAATACTCAGCAATTTTACGAAACACGTGAGGAGCTGCACAGGCAAACAGCCCTGATGAAAAAATACAAGGAAAAGTTGGAGAAGTTAGAGGGGAGCAAAGAACAGAGCTTCAAGAAAACACCAGCAAAAGCCAGAGTTCCTTTAAAAGATGGTAAGTTACTGTACTTCATGAAGTTGGTGAATGTTAGGGTCATGTGCACAGCAAGATATATTTACTAATTGCAAAATCCCAATATAGTTTGAAGTATTATTCTTTAGGGTGAATGCGTGTATCAAAAGTAATTTTTCCTTTTTCAGAACTTTTTCTTTTCAAAATTATCTATGGTTAGACAACTTGGCCATGCGGCTAGAACATATTTGACATAAGCTCATGGCCGCCATGCATGCAGTGAGTGTAAGAACTTGAACTTCGCATGTTGATTGTCTGGGGCAGGCAGAGGTGTTATATCATGTTGGAATAATAGGTATCGTATGATTTAACATGGTCTATAGGACGATTCAGTTTTCCTTTCAGTCTGGCACACATAGCTTGTGCATATGATTTCCAATTCTTACCTGCACTTACTATTTTACTTTTGAGTTACGCCACTGTGTCTGAAAATGGACCTCCTAATTTGATATCTATGTATCGTTCCTAACATTTGGGCATAAATGTGGCACAGGACAGGCATTTTTTATCTGGGGTCTTGGAGTTTTTATTCTGTATGTCTGTCTAGATCATGGCAACTTAAGTGCCAAACTGCAGTAATCAGTTGCTGGAAGAAAGGGGAAGCTACTACAGTCGAGTCCATGTATGTCGAAATCAGATTCCTCCAATTACTTATTAGTCAAAAGAAAAAGAAATAATAGTTTTTTTTCCTTCTTTGCACCTATTAATCATCCTTGCATAAGACGAAGTAATTAAAGCCCATTTCTGATTAGTCCAACTGCCCAACGCTGCCACAGAGGCAAAATCACCTCCCGGCGTCCTCCCCGCGTGGTACCAAACAACGCCGACGGCTTGAAAAACAAACAAGACGGTGCCGCGGATAGAGAGAGGCAATAAAACTGGACACTGCGGGTGCCATTAACCGCAGCACAATAAGTAGGGCGTGTGTATTACACCACCGCTGATAAGACAGTAGGGGAAGAGAATGCGGGAGGGCTCGGCGGTGCTGAAAAATCGATCGATAATTAAACATCTCAGCATACAAGGCATCTGGCCCCTTGCACTGTGACGGTAAATAAACAAGAGGCTGCCCTCGTGACCTTCCCAGTGTGCTCACTCGCTCGCGTATGGTTGACTCATCTTTATCATTTTCAACTTGAATTAAATTGAATTTGTCCTCTAAATAATGGCTTCCTCTAATCCTGTAAAGAGAAACCTCAAGACTCTTTCCATTGAGTCGAATATTAACATGCTCCAGGAAATCGACAGAGGTGCGATGTCGAAGAATGTCATAGCTGAGAAATATGGCGTTCCCGTTAGCACGCTTTCTACGATCTTGACAAACCGGGAACAAGTGGAAAAAGCGGCGGCCTCTTCATCTATTAAGCTACTACTCAGAGCGATTTCTTATAAAAAGAAATAATCCCATTTAAAATACTTCCCCAATATGCCATCTTTAGTTACATCCCCTGTTGAATTGCCCTCGTGACTTCCCCAGGGTGTTCGCTTGCTCACATACGGTTGACTCGCCTTGGAAATCGTTAGTCGAATTCTGATTTCTCTATTTCATTGGGGTGGTCCCAGCGAATTGGAGTTAAGCGGACTCGACTGTAGTTGAAGAGTTGAGGGTATTATGACAAATAAAGCTAGTACTTATCTAATCTTTGGAAGAAAACTGGAATGCTGTGAATAAAATGCTGAAATTGTAATTTACTACTGGGGACTTCAAATTAAAAAAAAAAAAGTTTCATGCAATAGTGTAGTGGCACTGTAATGTTTTATTTTTCAGTAATGTAGAAAAGTTTATAGTTTTTTTCTCCGAGTATTGTAAAACATTTTTCTCACTGTAATTCAGAAGTGCGCAAAGGGAATTCACAGTTTATTGCCATTGTATGAAAATGGTATTTTATTTTCTTATTGATAGTAGAAAGAGCATAGTAGTTTTGTTTAAATGATGCCATTGTTCAGATCAGAATCTAGACTTTTGTATAAAGAAGATGTGTTGAGATTTTCCACTTACACATTTTTTTCTTTCTCTTTTCTTGCTGTTTTTACAGGAAATCGATAATGATGTACAACATAGATCTGACGACTCCCAAGTCTGATGAGCACCATGAATGCATTGTATACTTACTCTGCGAGCACTCCTTCTCCTTCCCTCCATTGGTGCATCTGGGATGCATGCTAACATGCGTATTCTATAATGACTTACTACTGTAATTTGAGATGTTTTATTACGTTGATGTAATGATTTTGGTCAGTGCCATATAAGAATTCTGCAAATCCACCAAGACATCTGACAGATAGACATAACATTGGAGTGAGAGTGATGATAAATCTTCAAGTATTCTGTTGTATATTTTAACTACATTTATTTCTTCAAATTGAAAGTGAAGCTTATTGTGGAGGGAAGGACTGGTTCTAATAATCATTAATTATCTAAATCCATCTCATTATCGCACACTGTCAGATTGTATGTTTAATTATCGATCGATCTATACCTATACATCTGGTTTCCATGTAGATGGCCTAGAGTAATTTTAACACTTTTTAAAAATAATAACACTGTGTCATGCATTTGCCATTATTTGGCATTGACCTATACATTTGGGTTTTGCTGGAATATTGTGACCAAACTTTGATGGGCATCTCCAGCGAATTTTATTACCAACTACCTATTACTCCAAGACTCACACACAAGACTTCAGCGCTTTGATGCCATTGCCAAAGCAATTCAAGAAGTCCTCAGATATCATCAATGTTCTTTAAGTCATGTCATTGAAGTAATTGAACCAGCTATTTCAGTGGTTTAAAAGTTTCAGAGTCATGCCAGTATCGCTGCCTCAAGCCACTACTAAGAGGGGTGAAAAAAAATAAGGCAATACCAGCCATTTGCAAGCGAAAAGAAACAGAAATGGACCTGCATGTTCATGCCTAGTGTTTGTGATTACTTCTGACTGGTCTAAAACTTCCAATAGGGGTGTTGAACTGGCAGCAGTTGAAGTTTTGGGATTACAATTTTCACCATACCTTTTGTTTGAGCAGTGGATCTTTAAATAAAGCTTTGATTTTATCTGCAAGTGCATCTACTATTCTAGTGATTGTAATATTAATGGAGATTAAATTCAGTTGCGAGAAGGGTAGCCATATCCTGCATTTGTTTTCAAATGCCAGATAAGAATGTACACAGCACATTTTGTAGAACCAGGCTCAGTGGCACATTTTTCAGGGTATGAACTAAAGATGGTATATAATTGTTTTTGTTTGCAGTGAATAGTTTACAAAAATACAATGGGATCATGTTCCCTGATTTATGGACTCCAAAACTGGAATGTTGAGGCCTTTTTGTCAAATCCAGTTGGCATCTCTAAACAAGTCTTCCAAGAAATATGGATTGGCTTCAAAAGGCTGCAAGTTGTCAGTGTAAAAAATGAATTTGGTATACATTTGATCTGCTGTCACAAGATGTGGTATCTGCCATGCCTATTCTGCATTTATGATCAGAAAAACAAAGGATGAGGTCAGTTTAATCTTAAATAATCATGTGACACACTAAGGAGTTGAACTTCTTACTTGCCAAATTTTTTTAGATCAACAAAGATGTCCTTCAAGGTTAGGCTCAGAACATTTCAGTCAACTCTTAAATGTGTTTTATAACCTATTTTACTTTTATACTTGTTTTTAGCGTGCCTTGGCTTTTCCTTCAGACCAGGCAGTCTTGCAAGTTCACCCAAAATTAAAACATTCAGTTAAATATTCCATGGGAATGGGGTGGGGTGCCACAAAATGTCATGTAATAAACGAGCTTAAACTTGTTACTGCTTTTTATTGATGAGCTTTTTTGGATCATTTAGAAGCGACCCAGAATGATAACCACTTGCATCTGCTTGGTCTGTTAAAAACATTGCATGCCCACCAAATGAAATGGCAGCTGACGTCTTTCCTGATGACTATCATGTGTCACAAATACTAGCATTAGCAAGTAGCTTGGATATATGAAACTGAAGTGATGATGGTTTATGATGAGTGGGTCAAATGATCTGCAAGTGAATGACAACCTAGTGGTTTTGTGATGTACTTTTATCTGCAAAAGAGGAGTGACAGCATCATGTGAAATAGATTTGAAGGACGCTTGCTTGCCACCATTTATGATTTCCTATAATGCTCTGTTCTGTCATGGGGAAGATGGGGAGACTGCTTAAAAATCTTTCCATTTTCCTTCTCCTGTTTTATTCTTTTAATCAGGGTTCATGCACCCTCCTAGAGTTTGTTCTGGAGACAGCCTCTCCAGAAATTGTGTTTTCTCCTAGGAAATCTATGATGTCAATAAATTGGAAGTTTTATGGCCAGTGTGAACCTCACTATCACAAGAGTCAGTCTTGATGAATATTTTTTTACTCCTGGACCTGTTTGATTAAGATCCAAAATTTTGAACTGTACATAAATATAAAGATGTCCATCTAAACTGCTTATAGTTTTGTTACAGTTGACTCTGCTTCAACATAATTCGAATAATCACAACAATTCCCACCTAATAAAATGCTATATTTACATATTTTATGCAACTCACTGGATAATCATAACTCCTTTAAATTACAACTTTTTCCCCAGGTGTTACAGTTAGGCAGAGTTGACTTCAGTTGAAATTGAACCAAGCTATAACATTTAAAGACACTGGCTGAATTTAATATATGAATGCATTTTCATTAGTTAGGGAAGGCAGTCTGAAGAAATTAAGATAGAAAGGTAGGGTTCATTACATTCCATCTTTCTTGTGCAATATGTGAAACTGTATTCTGTTAGTCACAGGCTAATTTTTTTTTTTTCTTTTTGGAGTTTCATATGACACTTGCCTTAATAATGCACGCAAGCTGATTGGTGAAAATAACCATTGCTCAATTATCAACACAAATATGTTTAAATTATGCTTTGTATTTAATGTGCTTTTACCATTTCTTTGGTTTGATTGATGTCACTGTAGATATTGATACATTGAACCCAGTTCTTTCAAACATAAACATCAGTTGTGTTATGGATCTGTAAATCTGAATTGATAATATAATGGTTAATTCCCCATGTTTTTGTAGATGACAAGGTCAAAAATACTGCAAGATCCTAACATACATGAGTTTTCACATGGAAAAATGTTGAAATCTCCACAAACTGTTCCCAGAAAATGATTTGCATTTTGGGGCATGAACCCTGAATTTGGTGTTGTGTGACAAAATAGAAACTCAGAGGTTGGTTGTGATGCAGTGAAATTTGTTAAGCCAAAAGTATTTTGTCTAAAACAATTCCTGAATCACTGACACTCCTCTGTCTTTATTGTAACATGTGGCTGAAAAAATGCTCAAGTTTTGGCAGCGTTTTCAGCTTTTACTCATGGTCCTCATTGCTATTTATTGAAACTATCATGTTTGGATGGAGAGGTCCAGCTGTAGTCCATACATTTAAACCTGTCAATAACTTTTTATATGTGCATGTAGATTTTATGGTTGTGTGTACTTAGTGTGCAGATATTCTTTAATTTGACATATATAAATTTCATGCTGAAACATATCATAATAATTTTAGTGCACCTATTTCTGTAAGTTTTCTGTACTGCAGAATGTTAGATAAAGGAAGCTTGTGTCCAGAACATAAAACCCAGCAAGGAAGTTGATCTGCGTGAACTGAGTACCAACTCTCGGTTGATAGTATACAGCAGTGTTACACAAGGGTCAGCTGACTTCATACTGAATTGCTGATCTAGAAATATAAGTACACCTTGAACATGCTTATTACAAAATCTTTTCTATGCAATTAACACCAATCCAAAGTACTTTTCAGGTCCTAAGGTGATAGCCAGCATACATTATCCCTATGAATTTGCAGACTGTGCCTGATTTCAGAGCATTCCATGAATTTAGTAATTTACCCATTTTTTAATGTTATAAAATGTATTCCTCAGGAGTTCTGTTTTCATAACTGCATTGTGTAAGTTTTCATAGCTGCATCTTATGTATGCGCTACATGACTGAATCATTTTCTGATTCTCTGTGCAGTGCTGTATTCTGTTGTTAGCCGTACTCAGTGTTGATAATTCTCTTTTCATGATATAGTAAGGCTAAAGAATAGGTGTTATCTACTGAGACTAAATACACATAATGTACATGCTGTAGTTTAGAGACATATACTATCAGTATTCAGACTACTATTAAATTTCAGCCACCATATGATGAACTTTGAAGTCTTTGATATAAATGGTTGTCATTGTAGACGTGTCCTGTTCACAAAAATGAGGTTTTTCAAAATAAAAACAAACATATAGGATTGCAAACAATCTTTGTGGTAAGCATAAGGAGATGGCTTTCTCCATGAGTCCTCTAATCCATGTGGCGGTGATCGGGTCTTTTGATTCACACAAGGGAGGGTGATGACAGAAGATTATACATTTTAACAGTTATTAGGAAAGTCATATCATAGATGAAATTGATGGTGAGGAAAACAATCATTTTACAGCCAGGAGGACACAGAGTTTGAAGTTTATTATTTGAAGATGCCCCCGGGTCAGATGCCGATCACCAGTGGCTCTATGTGTGTGATCAGGTCTTATGAGACCTGCAAAGTCAATCATTGCCGCACGAGTTAAAACCATAATTTCTTAAGTGCATACATGATTTCTGATATTTCATAACCAGATTATAATATAACCTTGGTCATGTATAGATAATACATAATACAATGGCATTTTCAGAACAATGAAACTTTATCAACAGAGCCAAGAAAAGTACCTTGAGATACTCTGAAAATTTCTTAGTTCCAGCACAAATGAAGGACACTGTTCCAAACTCGGTTCATGGATCTCTGAATAGTTTGAAATATAGGGAAATAATATTAAGGTAATTGCTCTTCACACAGATATTTTTATTAACTGTTAAGGGCAAGTGCGGCACCCTGTAGGGGTAAAATTGGGTAAAATTGTGTAAAATGAGTTTAAGGCAGTTTTTTAAACAGCATGTCCTTTATTGAATCCTGAAGTTATTTTCATGATACGTGTCTCAAAAAGTGTATTTTGATGCAAAAGAAAATGATTACCCTTTATCAAATGCATCTATCGGGTAATCTTTATCGTCAGTTATCTCAAAATCACAGTTTTCGTCACTCTATCCCTTCGATCTGACTTTTTTCTGGTCCAATTTACATAAAATTTAGCATAACAACTCTCCAAGCCCCTGTTTTGAGAATGTCATGGGCTTTTTTTGATATCTTGTGTTTCAGGTGTTTTTTTTTAAAGTTGAAAATTTTCAATGTTTTTTTTATGACAGTTTTTTAAAACTTTTAAAAAAACTATCCAAGATATCAAAAAAAGCCCGTGACATTCTATTTTAAATAAAGTGATCTTTCAAATGGAAAAAAAACCAGCATCCTACCGTGTATTGTTCTCCAGATCGAAGGGTTCAAAGTTATGCAAAAGTCATCCATATCTTCCAATATGGCGGCCAAACAATTGGCGTTTCCATAGCAACGGAGGGAGGAAATTGCGAAAAACCCCAGTTTATCTTCCTTCCTGGCCTTACGTGACCCATTTTTCACCCCAAAATGACAAAGTTCCCGTTTTTAATGAAAATCACCTAGTTCTGCCGCACGTGCCCTTAAATGACAAAATTTGAAGGAGTGCAGATTTTGAGCTCAATCTGGCTTTGAATAAATTAACATGGAAATGTATATTTCATTAAATTGTGGACCCATTTTGTCAACGAAAATGCGTTTACTAAGTTTTGGAAAAACGCTCTTCAATTGGAGGTAGACCCTCTTGATTACCAAGGTCACCATCTATATCCTTATATTTGACCATTGCACTGACTACCTCTGATTGTGCTGGAACTGAAATTTTCCAAGCATCTCAAGGTATTGTACTTTTCTTGGCATGATGTACACAGTTTCTTTATTCTGAATTCTTTTTAGGAGGCCATGGTAAAAATCCCCAATTTAAGTGCTTCAAAGGCTTTATCTCAACTGTCAGATTATACACTCCCCCTTGATTTTTTAGCACACAGCTAACAACATGAACAATAAAAGAGGGATTGTTTTTGGCACACACATACACCATGCAATTTTTGTGATGATGGTTATCTGCAGACGCAATGTCAATGATAGTTTGGCCCTAGAATATGGAATTACTTGCGAGTCAAGTCAGAATGAAGGGATTTGAGGGTACAAACTCAGCAAATGACTGGCACTATCAGCATTTAGACCTTAATGATGAGAGAGGGAGATGAAAATGGGCCGATGCTAAAGAAATATTTCATCAGTTGTTTTCTTTATCCAAATTAGAATTAGGTCTGCAATTCAATAATGATAATCACTATCATTTGCTATGCCTTTCTCAGCTAAAAACAATTTGTGCCAAAACATTTATCATCTCCATGGTCCATGGCAATAACTAATGTTTTTTTCACAATTCTCCCCAATGTTTTAACTCTTCTAAATTTTATACTGCCAAAGTTTACCAGCGGATTTCCTTGAAATTCGGAGAATTGTTTGCAATTAGTAGATTGGGAACAAAAAATGATGTGATAATTATTTTATTAGGTTTGATTTTACTGGGTTTTAAAGCTTGGGATCTATGAAATTCTGCAGATAGCATAGTGATGGTAACAATAGAAAGAACTTCAAGGAAAAACACCTAAGAAAAATACCAAAATTTAGTTATATTTTGTTTGACATACAAGAACTTTCTTAAAAGTATGCATCCAACTCTTATTTCTGTCGTGGATAGTAGTGATGATAGGGAGCAAAGGTATGCATATTGAACGAAGGAGGAAACCTTCATGCACATGCATTATTTTTGGAGGGCCCATCAGATGCATCAATCACTAATATGTAGTCAATAGGCAGCTCATGTGTGAGATGGTGTTCTAAATCTATGTGCTCTTTGCATTTTTATTTCGCCCAATATGATAGAATGTGTGTGAAGTAATGAAACTGCATCAAGTTTTGCCAGAATGTATGAGGTGTTACAGTCACAGGACCTGCTGATACTGCCATATTGAATTCTGGATTCTTGAATACTGATAACTGGAGCTGAGATGTGGGAGTATGCAACAACCCAGAAACCAAATCTCAGACATTACATCTGCCAAAGCCTAAAAAAGTATAACAGGGGCGGAGCAATATCAAGATGATACTGATGGTTTTCTTTGACTACTGAGGCATTGTTTATAAAGATGCAACAAAGGGATAAACACTTGCAAAGGAGTACTATCAAGAAGTCCTCTGATGTGTTCATGATGCGGTTTGGTGCAATAGATCGGACCTGTGGATCTCATAAAATTGGCAGCTGCATCATGATAACGCCCCAGGTCACGCAGCTGATCCAGGGCTTCCTAGCAAAAGAAAGTTGTTACACTCTTTCATCGCCTAAGAACACAAAAACTGAAATAATTTTGGCATTTATATTTATTTACGAACAAATTACAGGCAGCATAATCTCAATTCAATGTTGACATTTGTAAACTTCAATTTTTTACCAAATAATCGCCCATTTGATGCGAAAATAAAATGTCCCATGAAACATTCTGAGCATCTGAATCTGACACCTGAACACACATTCCTCAACAAAATCCTGACTTTCTTGATCTAAATTCTTTTCATGTGTCTTATCTTCCTCCATCAACTTGTGGAATGTGTTTCAACTGTAGTTCTGTCAGAATTTTAAAACTAGTGAGAGTGACCCATTTATATTGTAAAGCCTATGTTGTAAGGATCTACATCTGTGCAAATATTCATGTGACAATACAGTGGTTACCATCTAAGAAACTGCTGCTCAACAACATTCACCTCAGAATCTGCTGATGCTATGCAGCCCCATTTCATAAACTAGTCCATAGCTTGCATGCCTAGATACCGTCTCAAAGATATCATCAGCAGGCAAACACAATATTATTACAGTCTCACTCCTTAAAAAAAACCTAAATGATAATTAGAAAGCTGTGAAAACTAATGATTTCACTCTCTAGTTAGGCTTACACAGTGCAGCACAGTGGCGTCCTAACAGGAGTGTTTTCTCACATGGAAGTCCTTAGTTGTGGAAATCATCTACAAAAAAAGCCCTATCAGCTCAAGGAAATAAGATTGTATGTTAAAATTGACCAGAAATATGTGGCCAGGATTTCACAAACAACAGAAATTTACTGGAGAAAGAATGCACTCCACCTAAGACCCATTGTTTTTCACTCTACCATTAGATAAATTCTTAGAGATAGCCCACCACATCACAAACCAGCCTTGTGTTCCTGCTCTCATTGTCCACATAGCTACAAATATGATAAGAAGGGATTTGAGAAAGTGGTAATGTTTGCCCTGAGACCTTGAGTACCCTGGTTAAAACTTTGTAACTCCCTATTACAAAAACAAAAAATCTCATTCTGTAACACAAAATAAGGTAATAAACATAATACCATAACTAACCAACTTGTGACCTAAAGGAGAATAAAGCTGAAGTGAAAGCCGAGTTCTATGGCACCCTACATAATATACAGTATTAGAAACAGACGTAAATTGTGACTTATATTAAACTAAATTACCACGTTTGTATTTTTTTTCACATGCACATCTCTTTATATACATATTTAAAAACTGCAATTTCCAAAAATCAAAATATCAAAATTCCCACTGCTAGGATCTACATTGCCAAATTTTACTAGTGCTGCACTTGCCAGGTGACCGCTGTGGGTCATTCCTAAAGTATGTACACTTGATCTTTGTAATGCTTTCACTTTCAAACTTCCAGTGGCAACCTCACCTATGGTCTGTGCCATTACTTTCCTTCAATTTTCTTTGATTCCACACCCCTTAAGTAGTTTATAAATGAATGACTCATTGTGCTACACAGTGTAACTCCTTGTGCTACACAGTGCAACACAAAATCCAGACTGACCCACACTAACTATAAAAAATTTCCAGTTTACAATTCTGATCATCGCATTCACTTTAAGAAAGTCATATTCAGTAATCATTAAAATCACCTTTACATACTTCAAACAACTACGTCCTACCTATTCACAACGAGATCAAGTCATGAGCCCCAAGTTCTCTGAAATGATATCTCTGATGCCTTACAATTTGTACTCCTTGAGAAGTTCAAACGTTTCAGCCATTCTTAGTCCACTCTTTTTTATCTTATAATCTGTAAGCATAAGGCAACTCAACAATTGCTTTGCAATGGAATGAATTGGTTATAACAGAACAATATTATAACATGACAAAAACACACTCTCTCTGACAACATGTTATACAAGGAAATCTTTCGACAATTATAGGATATTTTATATGCTTCACTTCAAAGGTGACATGGCAGCACCACTGATTTGTTCTAGCATTCATCTGCATACAACAAAACTGTTAACACAAGTTACACAACCACTGCTTAGCACAATCCCATGAAATTATTAGGACTGAGATTATTTTCTTAGTACACAACCATTCAGGACTGGGATTTCAAGACCCGTTTTGAAAATTCATTAAGAAATAAGTAACGAAGCGATGATACTGACATTTGGAGAGATACAATTTTAACATGTTTACTTTCAAATGAAAACGGTAGTATCTTTATGTTCATTACTTTTTGGGTATTAAGATTTAAGACAAAAAATAAAAAAAGACAGAAAAACATCACTCATTGGTTAACTTTCAATTGTGCTGGCCATGCCCTTATTTGTTGAAAATTTTGTTTTGTTTTGACCTAAAATCACACCTAAGCCATCCTCAATGATGCAATAGAGCACAATTCGAAGATAACGTGCTGCAACAATCAAATAAATGCCCTGAAAATGGACGACAATTGATGGTGTCAAATAGGTGCCAGGCAATAGTTTTCTCCTTATATTACAACTTCAGGTCCAATCAAAACATGAATTGGAATGAAGCTAGAGAATGGCTTTATGCGCACGTTTATGATTTCAGGCACTTTGCATCTGAAGAACATGTTAGACCAGGAAACTGCGACCCGCAAGGATTGCAGAAATCATCCCCAGGGATTTTTTTGCCAACTGCAACACTTGGGAGAATCGTCACAGGAGAGTTAAACAATCCTAACTGCTTTTCTCTCATTAAAAACCTTCTGGATAACACAAATTTCAGAAACACACCCACACAAAAACTTGCTAGGACAGGTATTTGTGCTATCCATATACCACTGTATACTTACTCAAAGTTCATAGGTCATGATTTCTTATTCATACTACACTGCATTTTTTGTTTTACTCCTAAATTCAAATCTACAACTTTTATAACATAGTTGAGCATCAACCATACAATATTACATAGCTGAGCATCCACCATACAACTGTAGACAAACATGCCATCAACATACAAATTTATCTGTTTCTGGTCTGTTAACTTGCACACAAAAACTGTTGTAAAAGACACACAAAAACTCAGATGTCTCTCAGAGAAACTGACAACAAACAATATTTGCCAAATATTTCAATGTTTGTAATGTAGCACCTGGGAATGCTTAAATTATGTACATGATGAAAAATGCCTCAAAGAACATGAAGAATTTTCATTAAATGTGCGTCCTTTCGCTATCTCTATATCTAGGTTGGTGGGCTTATTACTTGTAAGTGCAAGACTTAATTTTTTTATTAGATGTTAGATGTATATCATTAACTATTCACAAAATCTGTCATTAGAAATACAAAATTCAGAAACATTATGTTATCATGAAATATAATTTATCTGTACAAATATTAACAAATGTAGGAAGTCAAATTTGTGCACTGAAACTTAGGAAAGATTCAAATGTTGGAAAAAGCCAGAATTGGAGCCAAGCAATGTCCTTTTTCGTTTTTTCCGTCTCTCCTGACTTGTGTCTCCTTCTAGTTCCTCCGGGTCATCCCCAGAGCGACGTTTCAGGAAACCTGGAGACTTTTTTGAATTGTCTGCATCTTCAACACTGTCAACACTTTCATCATTTGTGTCTTTAACAACAGTTTTCCTGGTGGTCTTTCGCTTAGGCCGGCCTCGAGAGCCCTGACTTCCATTATTGTCTCCTTCAGAGGTATCTAGAGCCACATTCTCTTGTGAGCTGCTACTACCATTGGCTGAGGTGGTAGCTTTGGTTTCCTTTGATTTTGTCTTCCTTGCTGGCTGTGGCTTGGATACCAAAGAAGGGGCTGCTGGCTGTGGATGCTCCTCATCAACCACAAATGTGCTGTTCAGTGTAGCTGAAGTGGAGTTGAGCTGTAGGGTAGAAACAAAACAATATTTATATAAGACATGAAAACCCCAGATTAAAAACATGTACAAAACTTGAATTAAATGTTCTATGAACCATGCATACCCAACCATTTAGATCTTATCACTGCTTGAGGAATATCACTACCATCCCACATTTATCTGCTCTAACAGACTTCATGAAATGGGGATACCTCCATAACAGATCTATGAAAGTAAACTTGCTTTTATACATGTGTTCCAAGACTTTGCATGCCAATTTAAGAGTACTGTTTTACAAACATATACTGTGGACATGAGTTTTCTTCTCTTTGTTTCTAGTTATAATTTTTGGGTAATAAGAACACACTAATAGGTATTCACACTTAATAAATCCTCTGTTAGTCTCTTCAAGATGCTACTTTACATATAATTAGATTAGTATGTATGGACATTTCATTATTGCACAAGCTGACCAGTGGATCTTTCGTGTCAAAATACAGTTGTGTGCTCAACCATTCAACATCACAGTGACCTGAATATACAGTGCAGTACTGCTGCTTCATGAAGCACACTAGGCTTTCTAGTAGGGGTGTAATGATTATACTGATCACACCAAACTGGTCATTCCCCCTCCCCCTTTTGCCACCAAAACTGTCGCCATGTACTTTCATTGTATGTCAGAGTCCTTTGTTCTCACCCCCTTCCCCACAACTTTCAGATAAGCAGTATCTCTTTTGTGGACTTAGTACCCCAACAGTTGAGCATTACGATGTCCAGTCTTCACAGAGGTGTGAAACTAAAACTATCGCTAAGTCAGTCTTTATGAGTAGGCCTATCACGCAAGAAGATCACGTCATTCCAGGATTTTGTTGTCTTAGATGATACTTCTTCACTGTTGTCAGGGTTGCAAAAAAATACTTTTTTAGTAGTTGATTAACTACAAGTTACTTGATCACAAAAGTGATTTCACTACTCTAAAACTACTTCCTATAATTTGGTATTCTCTACTTTACCACTACTTTTCAAAAAGTACTCACTACTTTTTTCACTACTTTTATCAGCTTGTATAATTTATGATTATGAAAAAAAAAAATAAATGAATGATTCATACAGTTACAGTCGAGTCCATGTATGTCGAAATCGGATTCCTCCAATTACTTATTAGTGGAAAGAAAAAGAAATAATAGTTTTTTTTCCTTCTTTGCGTCTATTAATTATCCGTGCATAAGACGAAGTAATTAATGCCCATTTCTGATTAGTCCAACTGCCCAGCGCTGCCACAAAGGCAAAATCACCTCCTGAATTGACCTGAAGTCCTCCCCGCGTGGTACCAAACAACGCCGACGGCTTGAAAAACAAACGAGACGGTGCCGCAGATAGAGACAGGCAATAAAATTGGACACTGCGAGTGCCATTAACCGCAGCACAATAAGTAGGGCATGTGTATTACACCACCGCTGATAAGACGGTAGGGGAAGGGAAGGCTCGGAGGTGCTGAAAAATCGATCGATAATTAAACATCTCGGCAGCAGTACATACAACGGATCTGGCCCATTGCACTGTGACGGTAAATAAACAAGAGGCTGCCCTCGTGACCTCCCCAGTGTGCTCGCTCGCTCGCGTACGGTTGACTCATCTTTATCATTTTCAACTTGAATTAAACTGAATTTGTCCTCTAAATAATGGCTTCCTCTAATCCTGTAAAGAGAAACCCCAAGACTCTTTCCATTGAGTCGAATATTAACATGCTACAGGATATCGACAGAGCTGCGATGTCGAAGAATGTCATAGCTGAGAAGTATGGCGTTCCTGCTAGCACGCTTTTTACAATCTTGAAAAACCAGGAACAAGTGGAAAAAGCAGCGGCCTCTTCATCTATTAAGCTACTACTCAGAGCGATTTCTTATACAAAGAAATAATCCCATTTAAAATACTTCCCCAATATGCCATCTTTAGTTACTTCCCTTGTTGAATTGCCCTCGTGACCTCCCCAGGGTGCTCGCTCGCTCGCATACGGTTGACTCGCCTAGGAAATCATGAGTCGAATTCTGATTTCTCCAACTCATTGGGGTGGTCCCAGTGAATTGGAGTTAAGCAGACTCGACTGTAATTAAAAACAATATCACTGTTTTACAGAATAAAATTTATTCATTAAAGAGATAAAAAGGGAAAAACGAATAATAAACATCAACAGTTGTTGTATTTCAGAACAATTCAAAAACGGCCTTGCCGACGGGGCGATTGAAAGGCGGTCGGCCGGTCATGCTAAAAAAACCCCACCAAAACATGCCCCCCATAATTGCCGAAAAAAAGTAGCATGAGTACTCACTACTTTTGTTCTACTTTCACTACTGCTACAACTATTTTTTAGCGCTGGTATTCACTATGCTAAAAACTACCAATTTTTGTCAAAATTTTGAAAAAGTACTCACTACTTTTTCCCTACATATTCCCTACACAACCCTGACTGCTGCCATTGTAAATTGTGATAGGAGGGCCTCTAGGTGGGTGGAAGGAAGTACTCCTTCCCAGGTGCAAACATGTTTAGAAGTGGAGATAGAAAGAGAGGAGAGAAAGGGAAAAGCAGAAAGAGGGGAAAGCCAGAAGGCAGGGTACTAGGGGACAAAAACAAAAGTGAAAAAGAAAAGGGATTAAAAATGAACACAAAAGTTACCATGCCGATGAACAGAGAAGGTGGGGTGGGGGAGGAGGAGGAGAAGGAGGGAGGGCCACACTTAATTTCAGGGACAGAGAGAGCAAGGTGCCAACTTTCACATTGTGGATGCAATTATACTGTTGTTCTACTACTGGCCATTATGGGTATAGTTTGTGTGAAAAGTTAAATTTTTGTCTTTCTACTGATTGTCCTCACAAGGGTACATGTATGATTAATTAATATTTCTGTCAATAAGGACACTTTTGGTTGGTCCCAAGGTGTATGCTTTTTCTGTGCTGCACTGTATAAACAATTGGAAATATTTCTCATAGAAGACCTTTTTGCACAGTTCATTTAGAGACGTACAAATACCTACCTTAGGTTTAGGATTCAAGAAAGGTGAGGAGCAGGAATCCAAGTCAGGCATGAGGCGGTAGGTCCTGTTTTGGTACAGCATGTTTGTCATTTGCTGGGGAGTACATGGAGATGCCTATTGTCAAATGCATTAATACCCTGACTGCTCAACTTCTTAACCTGATTAACGCAGAGACGCTACTCAAAAAAAAAAAAAAAAGACATATTTGAGGGATCTCACAACGACTACTCTTGACTTTTATATTTTCAAGTCTGAATATGATGGGCTATAAATATTCTAACTAAAACTGAACCCTAGGTGCTTAAAAAAGAAATTTTGAAAAGTAGCATCTCTGTAAATGATATCTTAATGATCATTGTAAAGGAATAAGGCACTATTCCATCCACTGCATCCTAGCAGCTTCATACAATCCTTTCTGTAGACTGCCAGATTACTGCCAAAGTACAGAAATATTTGCATGAACTTTTCAAACTGTTCACCTTTTCTCACAATCACCGCAGTTCTCAACAATTCCCTGGAAGCAATGTTTTTTACTCTGAACACTCCATATTTAGAAAAAGGTCTGTAAAAATATCACTTCAAGGAATAATGGATTCCAGAGAGGCAGTCCCAGACCGAACAAGTCAATAAAGCTAAGGCTGGAGAGGTAAACCTCCAACAAAAGTTTCATAAAATTAGAATCTCTGTGGTCTAGCTTTCTCCAAAACTTAAAAAACCAAAGATGGCCTGTGCTGGTTACCTGTTTCATCATGTCACATTCCTTTTCCTTCTCCTGCAGCTGTTCCTCAATATTAGCAAGATGCTGAAGTCTTGACTCCTAGAGAAAAACACAGCATTGCTATATTACACTGTCGAAATACAGACCGTCTATCTTTTTCATTAATCATATTTTTATTCAGTCTTACTTCTTATTCATGCAGAAATGGGCACTACAAATGGCTGTCACCTACAGTCAAAATTAATTCTTAACACCTAGAATTAATAAATTTAACTAGACTGGAATAGCAGGCCTTATTATGGTCCCTGCTTATATCCAATATCTTAATCTTTAGAGTGCAATAAAATTTAGCTTGAATGGCATCCTACTGGTACTCACACCACCCAGGAACACATGAACTTCTTGTGTTGCAGACACACCTTTCAGCACTCTGCTGTCACATTAACATGATAAAGCCATATGACTAAGTGTCTGCAATAACCCAGTAGTGTTGACTTTAAAGTGGAGAAAACTCAGATGACTAATGACTGCATCTTTTGTTCCTTCTTTGCTGTAAACTCAATTCAACAGTCCCACACATAGAGTAGCCCACTCTCCCAGCAGTAAAAATCATTATATACGCATTGTCAAGGAAAATAATGTCAAATTTCCTGAGTGACCGACCCCCAAAAACAAACTACTGTAGGTCACAACAACTGCTCCTTTACTGGCCAAAAGCTTGCCTGAATGTCACTACAAAGGTTTATATAAGCAAAACAGAATTACCATTAGCTTCATCCTCTCCTTGGTCCTGGCATCTAAAGCTTTACCAGTAGCTGGGCCCTTGCCCTGATCAGCATTTAAAAGGAAGAGAGTCTGACGAGGATATAAATCAAATTGTAAATCAGTCAGGATGCTGAGGCACAAATAAGCCATGAACATGCAAATAAATGAACAGGTGATGATGGTATGAATAAGAAGTGTAACAAGTATTTAGTAGGTGCTATGCATATGGAATGCCTACGGATACATGTTTCCATATGTTGTAATATATTTATAGGCCTGCACTCTGAGAAGGTCCTCAAGCAATCAACCATTTTGGATGTCAATCATCCAGGCTTAGGATTTATACTGATGGCCTGTTTTCATGGAATAAAGCCAGTCAAACAGAAAGGAGGAAATGATTTACCAAAGATCATCCCAGACTACATGTAAGTACGTATAATAAGGTGGAACATATGACTGTTAAGAATATTTCACAAGCTATAATTTATTACACCAAAAGCAGAACAAGTCCTCACCTTTTCCTCATGTTCTTTCCTCAGCTTATCCATCTCTCGCTCATACTTGCTCTGCAGCTGACTAATCTGTGCCTTTAGTTCCTTCACTTTGTCCCTGTCCTCCCTCTCTTTGTCCTGGACATTCCTCAGATCACCACTTGCTCTTACACTGTCAGCTCTAGCACAGATAGCCTAATCAGGTTAAACAAGAACATGAAAATACAACCTATTCAGAGCCTGTAAAACATTTAACTTCTGACACACACTGGCAGCAGATCAATGCATTTACAGACTGCAGCAAGGCACATTTCATATTTTTGTGAAATATCCATCCAAGTCTGCAAATCCTCTAAGCTGTGATAGCTGAACTGTTTACCTGCTTTGTATTTGTAGAACTATTACTAAAAAGCATAGGTATTGAATTCCACCAAAGGCGGCATGACCGGTGCTAATACCTACTGCCAAAAAGCAGTTGTTGTTTTTTTTTTAACCTCAAAGCCACAGTATTCTCTTTATAGCAGTGTGAAGTAAGGGATTGATGTAAATTATGGCTGATGTAGTTTTGCAATTTACATTTGATACACCATTATTTGAACACAGTGAATGCACTACTAGTCACCAGACTTTTGTTTCAGGCACTGTGAATCATGTAAGTAAATTCTAGAGAACTACACAAGACTATAAGGAGGCTTACTGCATCTATCTCCTAAATAAACCCCAAATTCTTACCTGATCAAGGAGAAATTTGAGTGCACATTTAGCCTCTGTCATGGTGTGTAAACTTTGCCAAGTGGATTTTCCCTTGGATTCTGAAGTAGTTGAAGAAATAAAATATGAAAACCATTAGGTATATGCACAGACTCATCACAACAAGATTGCTCTCATACAGAAAATCTATAAAACACATCACAAAATAAAAGCAAATAATGCAGTCTCATCTTACATTTTGTTATTGTTTATGACTTTCATCTGACTTGTGTAGGAATCGAATGGTCCTTAAATTTCAACCTTCATTTCCAAAACTGAAAGAAATTAATTTTTTTGAAAAACATGGAAAAGAAATTTTTTATTGTGCATCCTGGGATAGACATATTGAGTTAACATGTACAGCCTTGGAAAATAATCTTAGTACATGATCATTATAATTATACAATTATACTTAAACTACATTCCTGAGGGTTACGCTTTTCTTGCACTAGGTCTAATGTCCCATTTTTATTATTCCTATTTCATCTTTCCTCAAATCACAAAAAGATCAAACAAACAAATTCAGTGTTAAAACAATACACCAATAAGATAAGAAGTACTTTATTCATACTTAACAGAAAATTTGTCTCCACGGTCAAAACTGAATAACCTACCTTCATCTGCATCGACAATCTTCTGCTGAAGTTCTTGGATATGAGCATTTCTGAAATAAAAGCAGATACTTTAGGTAGCCTTTTTTTGAACAACAATTAAGGAATAGCATATAAACATCAAATTCAGAGGGTCTGCAAGAGTACTGGGTCAACAGGATTTTGGATTTTCCATTAATATGAATGATTAAGAGCAATAACCAAGGAACAGACAAAAAGTGTCAAATATAGTTATTGATATGACAATCTCTAAATGAAAATTACAAAGACCAAAATAAATCCCCACATTCTATAACAGTCAAACCTTGTTAGCTTAAGCTGTTTCAATAATTCTAGCAATGGAGAACTTGATGTCTGCTATTATAAAAAGTTTTCACTATGAAATTAGTGTGTTTTGATTTTTGGATGAGATTAGACTGCCCAATATTCTATATAAAAAAGGATAGACAATGGGTATAGTTTTCACTCTAACATAAGAAACTCATTGACTAAATATTTACTGTTCCAGACTTACATCACTTCAATGTCCAGTTCAATGGAAGTCATCTGTTTTTTAATTTCTTTCTCCTCAAAGCTAATCTCCTTCGGGTCACCATTCTCCCCCAGCCATGAAAATTTCTGTGATAAAAATGAAACACAAAAATAATAATGATGGTGAACTGTTTTAGACTTTTTTTCGGGCCCTGCATCAGAAGGGAATAACACTTTGATCTTCAGATCTCTATTGAAACTGTGAGAACCATTTGTTAAGCCATCTAGTACGGTGTTTGCCAAGACACTTAGGGTGACATTTTATGAACATTATATTTTCCTCCCGAATAATTCACGTAAAAATTCAACAAACTTTCCAGCTTTCTAACTGTATAAAATTTGCTTAAAAAGAATGCTTTGGCTTAAAAATTGTTAACCTGTCCCATAAAAATTGGACAGTGGATAGCTCTCTATGAGAGAGGCACCCAATTTTCAGAAAACTCGTCAAAGTGTTATATATATTACATGGTGCTAAGCAATTGCAAAACTGTATTTCTAAACCTACTATTGTGTTGTTTGACTGAAGAGATGCATGTCTATCTCTTACCTTGGAGATTGGTCCATCTTCCAACTCGTCTCTTAATTTCTGAAGTCTCTCAGTCAGTTCTTTCCTTTCCTGCATCAGTTCTGTCAGATGGTACTGAGCTTCTCGAATGCTCACCTTCACTTCAAGCTCATGACTCAGCCATTTCTTTGTGAAACAAGTGAGAATAAAGAAAAAATACAATTATAGAAAATTAAAAAGGCATTAAGTTACTTCAGACTGGTCGATTTTTCAAACAACATACAAGTATCATTCTACAACTCTACAAATTCCAAAAACATCTATGACACAGAGGATGAGCAAGTTGGGCTGGCTTAATGAATGTGCAAGACATCCTGTTACATAATTAGTATTCAGTAAGATGCAAAGAAGGGATGTCCTGGAGGCAGAGAATGTGTAAATAAGTCTCCAATGAGTTCAACAGCCCAGTCTGAACATTAGCAAGCACTGTGTGAAAACTGCATAGCTATACATTAGTGGCAATGGGTTTTGCACTCTTATTTAACAGCATGGTAATCTAATTCTCAATTTCCAGTGAGGATGGGCAGGTGCAATGAGCACACCTGTGATGGAAGAAACCCCTATGTTATATTTAGAGTTATCTTCATCAAAAGCTGTTGCACTATAACTGAAACAACAGATTGGGGAAGAGAGGAGGTGTGAAAAAATACATCACTTTTGCCTGAGAGAAAATAGCAAAAAATGTAGGTCTGGAAGTAAATATTGCAAATTTTCTTGACAATGATAATTCAAAAAGTATTAACTCTTATTTTCTCAGACTTGGCCCCCAGCTCTGTCATTATACAAACAGTGTCATAATTTGCGTTTTCCACCTCTCTCTAGGCAATCTGATAGATTCTGTTTTGGCACTGACTATAATTAATTATTCTATCAAAAACTGTTTCCCAGTTTTACTACGATTGATCTAGTTACTCACCCTAACTCTATTTCCAATACTGGTTGAGTCACATTTCTCTTGCTTGCTTGTTCTCTCTGTTTCCACCTCTTTCTGTTTTGCCAAGGCATCTCTGAGCCTCTTGTTGGCAGCAATAGCCTAGCAGTGATTATAAGCACAACATAATAATTTTTACTTTGAAAAATACACCCACATAGACGAGAAATAAATACTTGTATAATCTCATTTTACAGCCTGCTTAAACTCAATGGATTAGGATCAGATAAGATGTGATCCTTTTGATACAAACAGTTATTTGTCTTGTGTAAAAGTTTCCCTCTGAACAGATGAAAACAATTAACTGCTTTAAAAGATGTTTTAAAACTATGTAACAACCATAATAAAAAAGAAACACTACCTATTATCTTAATAAGTAGCAAATGCTTCTTACCTCAGCAGTTTTACGTTTCTGTACAGCTTGTTGTTTCTCAAAGTCTTTCTTCAGTTTTGCAACTTCAAAGTCTCTTTTGCGATCCTATAGACATAACAGAATAATGAGAGAAAAATGTGAGAATATTTCGAGGAGTGCCTGTGCAAACAATGTATTGTTATAATATGAATTATATAAGGGAGATATGGCCTTTGTGCAGGTACTGTTTGATTTTTACTCAGCTGATCTGGTAAACCAACCGAACACTGGAAACAATCTTACAGTATGTTTTCCGTAGTGAGCCAATTAGTGCAATCATATTTTTTCTGAAGATTAGTGTAGGCTGCCTCAAATTGACAAAAAAAAAAAAAGCTATTCCCAAAAGTTCAGGCTGATAGATATTTAATGAAAATGAGTGTAACATATCCCTATCATGAGAGCGTAACATGATGGAAGAAAGATATTTAAAAGATATTAGCTTCCCCAAGCCCTATGTCCTGTACAGACCACCAACCTTCTGCTGAAGCTTCATCACCTCCTTGTCCTTCTCCCTCTTCCATTTCTGGAAATTTGTTGTCTCCTCTTTCATCTGTTTCATCAGTTTCACCCTCTGTTGTTTCAGGCCCTGCAGAATTAGAAAGAAACCCCCCCCAAAAAAAAATTTAGAATGATGACCAGTTCTAAAGATATGTCAGAACTTATTTTTCATCAGTCTCATCTATGCTGCTTCAGGTTCTGAGTATGACAAACATAGCGGGGGGAAAAAAAGAGAGCAATGAACAGTTCTAAAGATATAAAATTAGTCGTATACTCTCTATCTGTCACTCTCTCTCCAGAAAGGATAGATGCAGGTAAAAAAATAATAGCGCAATAAACAGTTTTAATGGTATGTCAAAACTAGATTGAAAATAAAAAAATAACACTTAAATCTTTTAACTACAACAAACAGGTGTAAAACATACCCCATTACAATATTCTGTAATGGTTCTAGAGAAGTCAGTTTCTTGCTGGACAATTTTACAAATTCCTCCCTCTTAAAAACATTTTTTCTCCATGCTAGATTTCTGGACAGAAGCTTTTATGTATGACCTAACATGTTTAAGGCAATGGGAACTGTTTGAGAGTAGGAAAGCAAATGTTTTAGTTAGACTGGCTAAATTCATACAATTGTGTTACAAATGTTTCAGTAAAATGTATATTGCTATTAAGTAATTAGTAGAAAAAAGAATGAGTGTAAGGACTGAATGATTACAAGTAAAAGTGAGTACATATTATTGTTAAATGTAAAATGTACGAGAACACTGTGAATGCACTTGAATGTAACAATGCACTCTGAACACGTGTGAAGTTAGTAGTTGTAGTGCTTAAAATGTCCATGTGCTGTCCTGTTGCATACTGTATTTTACCCATGTACCACGTCTGTAGTCTGGACTTATTCCTAGTAAACTTATTAAACTTGTTGTTAACTACATGGGAACACTGGTTAATCTCTGTGATAAAGTTTGTGTGTGACAAATGACTGCATAGAACACCTGTGGTATAAGTCCAGTGAAAATCAAGAGACACCCAAAAAGTTTGCACTAAGTCTTGAGGGAAAAAAAAGGAATAAAAAGACACCTCTTCTGAGCAAAGAGAAAACCATATCGTGGAAATTTCTATCTTTGATGATGAACAGAAGAACAATTCAAGCTTACCTGTATCTCTGAAAAGAGTCGAGAAACTTGTTTGTCTGAGCTTTCCTTCATTTTAACCAATTTACTCTGTTCTGTCATTTTCTTTTTCAGTGCTGACATTTGCTGCTCTAGCTCTTTAAGTCTCTGTCGACGCTGTTCTGCCACTCTGAAATGTAATCACTGACATTTTGGAATGCACCATTTGGGCTATAAATCTTACAAGATTTTACATTTCAAACAATTATGTGGCAATATCTACAAAGGAAACAGGTGCTGTGATGTGTTTCATTCAGTACATGAAAATGTTAATACAATGCCAAATTCAGAAATATTGTTCTTCGTTTTTATGTAAATATATGACGAAATGTGGATTGACATCTGTTAGTAATGGACTTAATCAACTATTGCCAATTTGGACTATTTCTGAGGGTATGGAAGGGAAGTATGATCACAGAATACCTGAGTATAGAATAATGCATAAAGTCATGTATACTACATCAGAGAATTCAAGTGTTTTTTGAGATATCCAGTAAATAATGCCATCTCTGTGAATTCATAAACCTTTGTTCCTTTTCTTATATTTTCTTTTTACCAAATTTAGTTATCTATTATTTATTAATTATAGTTCTCTTAGATGGGTTAAGGGCATTTGCTTTGTCTTCAGGGTCAGATTTCAGTGTCACATTAATTACCTCTTATTGTTTTTTGGTTCATGTTTCCTTTAACCATGAACAAGAAGCTTCAAAATCACACAACGTTATGTTTTACATGGCTTATCCCTCTTTGAGAGCAAAAATAAAGGGGAAAAGTCCATATTTTCAACATACTTTTTTTTCTTTTTTGTTCAATGTCTTTCTGTATGGTAGAAACCCACAACTTACTTGCATGCATTTGCATTGGCCTGGGCATCTTGCAGGGTATAAGTCAGCTGCTCCTTTTCCTTTTCCAGCTGGTCTGTCTTTGCCCTCCATTCCTTCATCATTTCTTCATATCGCTTCTGCATGGCTTCAATCTGCTCGTCAGCTCGGCTCATTTTCTCAACCAAAGCCTGTTTGCTGGATAAAATGCGGTTGATCTCATTCAATTCCCTGTGCAGCAGGGCCTGTTTCAGTGCATGCTTCTGTGTAATGGCTCTTGAATCAGGTGTAGACATTGTCTCATCTTGTTTTTGATTGTCCTGCAATTGAAAGCACATGATATCAAGGGCAAATCATTTCAAACACAGTGTAGGGAAGACTTAAGTTAACATTAATTAATGTCATTGCAATAAACTGAGATACAGATGTTGAAATAATCACTAATGATGAGATAATCAGTAATGATGAAAGAGCAGATAAACTTTTAACATAGTTTTATTGAAGTCTCATCATAACTATGACAAATCATCCAATAATTTAATCATGTAAATTGACCTCATTCTTTGCACAGATGCTGATTAACATTTATTATCTGTCTCTTCAAAAGCAACTCAAATCTACCTCATCGCTTGCAGCATCTTCATTATCATTGTTATCCTCGGTCTCTTCTTCCTCTTCTTCCTGCAGAAAGAGATAGAGCACTGAAATCAGTTTAGCCCAGTCAAAGATCATTGATCAGTTATCAAAAACAAAATTAAGATGAAAGACAAATCATGAGTAGGACATCATGATGAAGGGTTGCCACAGAAGTTTAAAAACATCTTTTCATACTTTCCTGATAGTCTAATATTTTTTCCAGTATGATAACATAATCAAAACATCCTATGACAACTTTCTGGGTGTGAAATTCATCTAGAGTTCAAGAAGTTTTCATTCTGGTCTGTACATGAGGGAGTAATTCCAAGTAAAAATAAAATTATAAGTACATATCCAAGTTTTATTTTCCATGATTTTTTTTTTCCTTGACACCTACCCATTTTTGTTTAATTCCAGGTATGTTCTACTTATGGAAATAGCAATTTTCCATTATTTTCCCAAATTTTCAGGTCTATGGCAATCCTGATCTGCAAAAGCATAGCTAATTTCAAAACAATAACTGAGAACTGAATCTGTGCTTCCCCTAATCATACATACCTCGGTATCATCAGAATCATCTTTCACAGTCTGAGTCAGTTTCTGCAGTTTTTCTAGCTCAGCTTTGGCTTGAGGGTTACTTTCAACGTCAATGCTGGAACTCAGGAGCTCGAGATCAATTCTGTAATGGTATATTTTAATAAACAAACAAGAATGAGCAACATGCTGTGTTATTCTATAATCAGTCACCCAACTATCATGTCTTCCTTCCTCTTTCAAGGCACTACTTAATTATATGTTCTCACTACCACCCTCCACACCCAATTTTCTTTTCTAAAGTTATGTCTCCAGACTTCAGCAATTCATACACTGACTGCTATATCCTTTTTTTTTGCTTCCTTAGGACCCTGAGCTTGTCCAAAAGCAGTTTGGTGTGATTCTGATAGATGGCTGCACTACTAAGACAAAGGATATTAACATCCCTTATGAGCCAAAATGCTAAGGCATCTTAGAACCCTTCAAAAAAAAAAGTTTCATTGACTGAATCATACAAACAGAGTGCATTAGCGCCTTACCCAACATAGTCCTTAACCTGCTTCACCCTCAGCTTGAGTCTTTCATTGCTGGCTTCCAGTTTCATCACCTGTTCCACCATGCGTGTGCTTTGTCCCAGTGAGCGCTGGAGTTCTCGAGTCAATTCACAGTTTTCAGCCTCAAGAGCTTTCACTCGTTCATTCAGTCTGCGAATTTCATCAGCACTGGTGTCCAGGGTAGTTACCGTGCTACTAATGGTACTGGTACTCATGCTGTGAGATAAAAAAAGACAGATTAATTATTGTCAAAGAAGATCACTTGTCTGGGACACAGCTGATCTACAAAATTTTCACTTTTCATTGCTTCTTTATTTTCTTCTCTAAATTCTAAACAATTTAATGGCCCACAATGAAATCATAAAGGAACTCTGACGAAGTTCTTTTTTTTTTTTCACTGTGCTTACTAATGGCATCAGTACTCATGCTGTGAGACAAAAAAAAAGTAGGTAAATTTAATGTCAGAAGAGATCACTCATATTAGACACAGCTGGTCTACAAACTGCTCAATTTTCATTGCTCTCTAGGACTATTTAATTTCCTAAATTCCAAACAATTAAAGGGCGACAATGAAGTTAAAAAGAAAGTCTGACAAAGCTCTTTTCCTTACTGCAGAATATCCAAAGTGAAACCAATGACCTGTTTTGTACGATAAACGCTCCAATCATGAATCTGTAAACACATAACGTTATCTCATACATGAAGGCAACAAACAGACAAACGACAAGACTACTTACTCTGATTTAATGGTAGACAAACTGATTCCTCCCTGAATTAGTTGACCTTGAAGTTGCTGGACCTGTTATTAAAATGCGTTATGACTTTTAAAAGCTGCAAATACGTCAGAATTTGTGTAAAAGATTATGGAATGGATTCACTACCAGAATATTATTTGTTTTACATTTAAAGCTGATTTAGAGGACAAATTAACAATGATTTTGCATGCATATGTGAAATCTTGTAGTAATAAACTATAAGGTTGTGATACCATTCTAAAAAATCTTGTATGATGGAAATAACATGAAAGATCATTGGTAGGATGATATCTCATATTCATTTATCATCAATGATCCTGAAAATTTGAGAGCTTTACGTGAATGTTCTTTCTGCATTGCAATTATACATAGCATACACTTTTGGCAAGCAGCACCTTCAAATATATATAATTCAGGCTGATGGTAGTGACTAAGAATTAAGCAGCAGTGGTGACAAAAACTCATCTCTGAATTACCAGTGTCTTAAGCCTCATAATTTCTGCTGCCTGTGGATCACGGTTGATGATGGGCTTGTTCTTTATCTTGCGAGCTCGGTCTGCATATCTGAGAGTGTTCAGTGTCTCCTCAATGTTGGAGTCAGCAGGACTGACGCAGGCTATCATAAGAGTATGGCTGTTTCCTCCCAGAGAATCTAGAATTTAAAGAGAATAATTTCCTGATCCATATTGCTGAGTAAATTTAGGAATGGTTTTCACTGGTTTCTGTTGTAAATGAGGCAGTGATGGATACAGAGATGTACTTATTCATGCATTGATTTTATTCAGCATTAAAGTGTTTGAAATAAGAATTTTCTTAAATGTAAGAACAGTTTTTAGTATGTCAAACTGCTCAACACAGTACCATTATTCTGTTTCCCTTTACATCTAAGTATTCTGCTTACAAAATACAGAATGTTTAACCTTCCTTCAAATTATGTCTTAAATACGCATCAAATGTTAAAAACGAGCAAACAAGCAAAAAAAAAGCCAGCCTATGTCCTAAAGAGAATGTGAGTAAATGAAAGGTGTGCAAGATTCAAGCTTATTAATGTTCAAATGAAATTCTGAACTAAAGGATCATTTCAATAATCTAGATGTGCTGCAGATTTCTAATGATGTACAGTGGGACAGTCAATGTTTTTGTGCTCTAAGCAGTTGTTAAAATGATTACTATCAGAATGCTAAGAACCTCTGTTGTGAAATACCACTGCTTGGAATGTCAGCATACCTTGTAAAATTCTGGTAAGTTTTGAATCTCTGTAAGGAATGTGGCTTCTTTTCTGATTCTCCTCCCCAAGAGCACTTATGACATTACCGAGGGCAAGCAATCCTCTGTTGATGTTCACTCCTGAAGATAAGAAATGTTACAAATAGGCATTTTTTTTACTTGCACATCAAATGCAGCACAATATAAACACCATCTTTCTCTAAAAAAGAACTAACACTATCAAGTGAAATGTATATTCTGAAATAACTGGAGATGGATAGACACAACAGAACAAAAGATACATTAGTCCCATTTCACAAAAACCCCATGATGAGTCAAAGTAAGGACAATGACAGGATATGGCTGCTTATAAGTTTTTTTTCCTTCACTGTGGTCATAACTGTGTATCTGAGCCTGCTCAGGGGCCAGATTCTTCACACTGATCAATACCTCAAAATTATGAAGGGAGGGATGATATATTGGGAGGGCATGAATGATATATTGAAAATCAACCCATTCATTAAGGACTCACTTCCTTTGATAGTCTATATACCTGTCATGCAAAATTAATCCAATATTTACTAACCTTGTGCCTTGTTTGGTAATCAAGATTACAATATCAATTATCATCATATTATCATAAAAGTAAGAGGACACTTTCATGTAACACCTATACATTTCCTAGTTATGCCATGTACATCTAGGAATTTGACATATCATAGTTTCCATACTAGATGCAAGATTGCATGTTTAGTTTTTTCTTTAAAGAGGCTTTACATTTTAAACAATTTTTTTTTTTTTGCTTGTAAAAATCTAAAAAGCTCATGTAACTGGAAGTTGTTGTTTTCAATGAGGGAATGCTATTGTGTAACACATGGATTTCACAACCCTTCTACATTTGTGAAATTTAACATATGAATGTTTTCTCCAATGTCAATTAGCATAGTGACCTTAATATTTGAATCTAATATGGCTTACACATTAATATTACAATATTACAATGTCTTTGTACAATGATCAAATAAACCTCAGTTATTCACTTTAATTTGCTGAAAATTAACTCTCAGCATGATTTTGTGCATTTGCCTTTTCTTTTACTTAGAATCATTGCTCAGGCATAGCAATTTAATTTAAGCGATGGTTATGATGGTGTGACTATTGGCACATCTTCCCATTACAGCCCATTCCCTTACTAGTAAGACATAAATATTGTTCTGGTCTTATCTGAAAACTGACCCTCCTTAAATCTCTCTCCTTCTGCCTGTGTTCTTTTGCATCTCTCAGAACCAGCAAGATCTACCAGATGAAACTTTACTTTGCAGCAATCATTCCTGGAATTAGAAACAATAATATGCCAAGTAAATGTTCAGAGAAGTATTAAGTTTCTCAATAATTACAGCATCCATTGGAAGTTTTCTGTCCACTAATTCAAGACCCTTACTGATGTGCGTCAAAGCAGTTGCAACTCTTACCCTATATTCTCAGCTAGTCTCTTGTAACATGTATCTTTGTGAATTATCTACACATCTATTTTCTAATTCTAACTTGTTGCAGACATACAGGTGTCAAAGTCATGACAAGTCACTTCCACAAAGAGATGTATCAAAAAAAAGAAAAGTCTTCTCCAAATATTACTGCAGATTAAACTTACTCTGAGCTTTAACACACAAATCAGAGTAACAAAACAAGTTTAAGAATCTAAGAATTGTTTTCAGTTATCTCCATAATCCACTGTGCTTGTCACACTGTAAGAGGTCATAAAACTTACATATCATCTTTTTTCTTCTGGTCAATGTTAAGAGTGAAGATAGCATGTGATCTACTGGAAGTATTGTTCATAGCAGTCGCTCCAGTTGTTCGACCACTTGATCCATCACTTAGAAGTTTCATTGTCTGTGAAAAGGTAGTCACTGCAACTTCTCTGAGACCTTGAATCTAGATGAGAAAAATCTTCACTTGACCAACAAGAAAAAGGATTCAACAAACAGAAGCAATCTATGCTGTCATGCTTTAAAAAACCAACAGGAACATGCAGCAAAATATTTTAAGCATAAATGATGAAAGAAAAACTCCAAGTAAAATGGCACTACATATCTCTATAACAAATGAGCCCAGCCCATTTGTCTTGGTTTTCTTTAACACTAAATAAGATGTGATTGAAATCACAGCACATCACGGCACTCACTGTAACAGAGCGTCAACAGAGTAAGGCTGCAAACATTTTGAATGCCAAATAACATTTTCCTCTATAGCAATGCTATAATTTAAACAGTAACTGAATGAATGAGACTTATCAGATGCTGATATTGCTATACAAGTCCATGAATAAAACTAGCTGAGCCATCTGTAACTGAGACACGGGGACGGAAGGAGGCAACCACACTGTGTTCAGACATATAAAGAAGTCATTTGGTTAAACAAAATCAAAATATTACCATCTCTGGTACAAAAGGTTCTTGCAATACAATATTTCATACAATTCTAGGCACAAGTAGTTGAGTTATGGCTAAATTAAAAAATCAAGTGATTTTCATAAAAACTTTGGACTTTGTAACTGTAACATCTTACCTTGATACCCCCACTGCCCTCTTCCCTAATTGCCAATGGCTCCCTCTGGCCAGCAGGACACAGCAAATCATTCAAGTCTTCATTGTAAATCTATATGAGAGAAAAAAATACTTTGGTATATATCCACACTGCTAACAGCTTTCAGTAATCTAAAGGTGCTATTCATTTAAAAACTATAGTGCCACACTGGCATAGACAATAAAAATATGTTACAGCTAAAAAATATACACAATTCATGTCCTGAATTCACTGAAGTAATTTAATAATTAATTAATGTCCGTACTTAATCTTCAACTCAAAGAACATGATCATGGTCATGTAATGTCAGAAAAAAAAGAGAAGATACAGGAAAGTAAAGGATATAACACAAAGGACATGATAGGACCCATTTCATATTTCAGAGTAAGCAGGAATAAACAATACAGTCTCTTACAACTGAAAAAAACACATTTAGCAAGAGAACTTAGCAAACAGTTGCAAGTGTATGGCTATACCTCCATGTATGACACTCTGACAGTAAACTCTACATTCTCTGTGTCTTGAATATGTTGGAACAGGTCACGCAGCACCCTTGGAATTACGCCCATATCATCCTCATCAGCCTCCAGTGATGCTTCGTAACATCCTCCCATTGTGTAAGTCTTGCCACTGCCAGTCTGTCCGTATGCCAAAATTGTGGCATTATATCCTGAGATAAAAAATAAGGTGCATGAAATGTTAGAGAAAGTGTAAGTAATCTTTGTCTGCCACAAAATTATAGCCAATCTCAGGAATGTCACTCATTTTTCATGAAATTCTCTGAACTTTTAGCAGTTTCATCAAGAATCTACTCTAGATTATTACATAATGCAAACATAGTTCTAAAAAATTAACCTTTTAGTGTGTCCAAAAATATTTAATTAATCCACACATTGCAGAAATGGCATGTTCAAGGCAAGCAGAAAATAAGTGACAAAAAAAAACAAAACAAAAAAAAACCAAACCTACATCTTCTTTAAATTTTGATAGTTAATTCAGAAATGTCTGAAAAGCAATAAAATTCTCTGATCTCAGAGAATGCTCTAAAGTGTGGCATACCTGTAATCTTCCTTGTCAGTGGTTAACCAGTGTCTCATATTGACCTCAACTGTTTAGTTCATTTGCTTCACGTTACCTTGAAACTGACATCAGACACTGAGTGTAATTTGCTACATGATGTATGGACTCCAGTTCACCAAACAGATTTGCTTTGGTGAGATAACCTTGATGACGATAGATTATGTCTTGGCCTTGCTTTAATTCTTAACTCTCGTAATGCCATACTGCCATCAGTAACAGTCTGGTAAAGCTGGCCAGTGAAATGCTATTACCACCTTGATGTGTTTAGTGCTGATTGACCATTGTGATGCCAGTGAAGTTTGGATCTATAGCTATGACCCTCACTTTTCCCACCTGGCCAAGAAAGGGCAGGTTCCTTCATTCCTTGTTGGTTAGGGCATACAAATCTGTCAGCCATGCAATAAAAATTAAACTTAAAACTTAGCTCAACCATCCCTGAACCACAGTAAGCAAGAGGGAACAACTTTCTGGGTAAGGCCCAAGTACTGGTCACTCAAACACTCCAGCTCACAATTTAAAGTATAAAGTGTAGTAACATCATAATTTTCTTTCTTCAAGAAATTGGTTAATGGGCTTTGAAGATCTGAGAGGTGCTGGAATAAAAAAGACAGTCAGTTTGCTGTGCACATAGGATCTACCCCCAAACTACAAAATAGCTATACTCAAAACCAGACTACTAGTTCCAAAATGGTACCTTTGAAAATGCTGCCAATTAACGTTTTGCACGCCTTTGTATAGACATCCACTTGAGGATCTGTAGGGCCAAAGGCAAAGTCATAGGTGAAAGCCCTGTCCTTGCCAAGAACAACCTGGGGCTCTCCAGGGATAGTCTGCAAGCAAGACTGGCATCCTTCATTCACTTCTTTTTCAATGAGTGGTCTGCATCTCAAAGCCACTTTCACTGGTATCACCTTTGCTTTATCTTCTGGCATGTCTGAGGACAAAAACTACATTTTAAAAAAAGCAGCATATATATTCTACCCACTTACTACATACAGATTCATTTTATACTAAAACCCAAATCTGTATCATTCCCTTAGTTGCCAAGAAATATTAGCATCATTCTTTACGCTAATCTTGGTAAGGGGACCAAAGGACATTATTATTGCAGACAAAAATCATGTGGGCAAAATACACTGAGTAATTTGCCAGAATTATTTTTCAGCAGCAGCATCAACACAAGATAACTCTCCAACAAATATAGGAAAGTGCTTTGTTAGCATATTCACCGAGTTGGGGTGCCACTTCAAGAAATCACTCTCACCGAATGCCCAAACTTATTCTGGATTCAGAGTTATTTAACTGACTAGTGATTCTCAATTTCCCACCTTCCTTCAGTGCTTTCAATAAGACAGTATCTTCAATGCACGTATTTCTGCCAGACTTGTACTTCCGCCACCCTCTAAGAAAGTCTGCCAGCTTTTTTTGACAAAGTTAGTTGTTACTAAATTTATCTATGGGATTACCCAATTCTTGTCCAAATTTTTTCTATGGAACACTATTTACACATTATAATTTTCCTACCAAGCTGATTTTATTTCGGATGCCACACACAGCATTTTGACGCTATTTGTGCGATTCCTGTCCATTTATTCCTATGTAACACCGTTTACACGTTTTATAATAAGATGACATTGACTGGGTTGCATATGACACCTGTGATTATTGGGTTAACCTTCACATTTGTATTCCTCTGACAAACGGTGACATCGAGGCTACCTTCCAGTGCCTTTGCTGCACTTGGATTGATGAAGAATAATTTAAAATTGGAGTGGGTTAGGGGAGGGATGATTTGTAAATGTTTAGTTTTCAATTTTCAGTTCCATTTTATCTTCTGTTTATTTTGCACAATTATTATATAAAGCGAGTTTAGTTTCAGTTTTCCTTCATAGTCTTCATGAAAATCGCTATGCCACCCCTTCCATATAACTTCTGAGCATGTATTTGCGTCCACTTCAAATCTTCATCTAAGGGGTGGCAGGAATAGGGGCCACAGTCAAGGACTGAGGAAGTGAACCTCAGCTGAGTCAAATGATGTCACCAAGTGTAAATGGCGATCGTTACTGACGAAAACCGTGTCAAAAGTTGAACAAATAGGGTGCTTCAGACCGCTGCTCGCTGAAACAGAGTCCCCCAAGCGATCTATTTTTAGCCGCGCCGTCCGAACCGGCGGCTGACTGTTACCTTCATTCATGGGTGAAAGGTCAGATTCGTGCTGCCTTCAATGTTGACTGTTACTACTACTAGTATTACTGATTAGGCTGCTAGGCGTAACCTAGAAGTTTGTTCAACCGATGCCTCGGAACAAGCATTGCACTTAAAGTACTTGCCACTTGAACATAGGAAATAACATTGTCAAGATCTGGAGAGAGTATTTTTATCTCCTTTTTCCGAAACTTTAGAAATTTCCGAAATATCACTAATTTAAGACCATGCAGTCAAGATCTTTTTGATAATGGTGCTACGCAGTCAAGAACTTTTTGGTAATGGTGCTAAAATCAGCAGAATTTTACAGAATTCCTGCTGACCAAACAAAAAAAAACATCACGTTTATGATTGATGGTTGCAGCAGCTAGTAGTTATTCTGTGCAATGCAGCGCAATATCAGTGAACGAGCAAATGAGTTGGGGGAAACTTCAATAGTTATGCTGTTATGTCGGATATTCTTGCCTAATCTAGACTGTAGATATAGAGAATTATCAACATAATATATGTCTATTACCACTCATAAACGCGTACACATTCATCTATCCACAAATCCACAAACATCCCAATACACACACACAGACACGCACACTAAAATGTATATATATACACACATATGTGTACCACGCTCACACACCTGCACAGTCATGCCCATACATATTACAATAAAATCCCATATAAAACATGCCCTTAGTGTACTTATTATTGAGGTATACTTGATATACTTGTTAATACGTGCCTCATTAATTAAATGATAGAATAATAATGAGTCCGTGCACATAAAATTAATACCAAGGTAAGTTACACTTATTAAATGAATCAACATTTAATATCGAGGTTCCTCTACATGTTCACATAGGGAGATAAATCAACCTTTATTTACTCTCAAGGGAATTTGTTTTATAACGTCTGTTAGTTTCAGTATTACATATTAATCAGCTGCATATGGGAGAAGAGGAAGGGGAAGTCAAGAGATTAAGTTATTTAAAAAAAATATATATTATATCAATAGGTATACCTCTTTACTAAGTATGAAATCATAATGCGTGAATTCGTAAGTCCTTGATAAGTATAACATATACTTTTTTCATGCACCAAGGGGATTTGATACAAAAACTTTATTTAATGAAATGAAAATTACAAAAGTTTTAATAATAAGGTAGGTGTGATCATGGGTTCCAGCTTGTAATGGTAAGATTACACAGATCTTTCCCTCTTCCCCGAGCGAAGAAGCCGGCATAGTGATATAGATCTATGAATTACATTGATTCCGTGGGAATACCCTACAGAGGAACAGTTTGATGAAGTAGATTTTGATCATTAAAACGATTTTAGCGCCAGGAACGTCATTTTCTCCATGCTCCACATAGAGCTGATCACTAGCCTCGGCCAATGTTATGCATGAATATGCACTTTGACCTCCCAGCCTCGCCAGGTGCCCTACGACTGATGACGTAGGCGGTTATCGGACTTAGAGCAATCCGAGGTTCACGCGGAAGATCTGAAGAACCCTATGGATGGATAAACCATAGCCTAGCAGGTCCCATTTAACCAAATTTTCTTCTAATGTTTAATATTTTTCGGTCATTCCCTTAAGGTGGCAGAAACCGGTACCACCAGGACATCAAATAGGTAGTTTGGTTCAGCCCTGTCCCACTGGCTGAAACTGGTGCCGGATTGTACGATTTTGTGATAGAAAAATTTCAATTTTTAGTGGAGGGGATTTTAAATTTCGTTTTTCGACTCTTTGGTTGGAGTCTTATATGGGCATCTGGGTATGTGTGAAAACAGGAAAGGATGGTGCACAAGATGGTGCCACTTTCATTTTCTTTGACCCAATAGTTTGGAATCCGTTGAAAATAAGCGAAGTTTGAAATTGTATACACCTTTTTTTTTGGTTGGTTGCATAAGAAAACAACAACAACTGGGCAAGTGGACAACAACAATTGGATTATGTAATCTTGATTATTGTGAGCAGTGTAATCTTATAGTTCATTCAAAATATACAGATTACAAACCAGCTATCTCGAAGGACAGCACCGTAAATTGCCGTAATGATAATATTACAGTTCATTTAGTCATAGACAAATCATGGACTATGTCGATATTTCGACTAAATCGGTGCCGTTGTTAGAGAAAGCCAATTCGGCCAATTTCTATGACTAAATGAACTGTATCATTATCAATGCGGTACTGTCCTTCGAGACAGCCAAAAATTCATAACTGAAACTAACCATTCTGATCTAGTCTACATTTTTTTTTCCATTGTTCTCAGCTGAATTCCTGAATGAGCTCTTTCGGCCTTCCCTACGAATAGCACCGATTTAGTCGATATATTTTTATTATAATATTATTAGTTATTCGATACTGGTTTCGATATTCCAATGTTGTGACTACTCCACAGTCCCCCGTAGGCGGGGCCAACTCGCATGTTTTCATCGATCGATGGCAGCGGGTGAGAGAGAGTTCAATTCATTTAGTCTGACGCATCGCCACGCCAGATGGCTTCGGCTTCGCGAGGAAAGCTCCCGTATTTTCCTAGTGTCTATATAGATACTAAACGGACAGCACCGATGGTCATATTTTGTCTCTTTGTCTATATGGAAAATATAGGGTGTTTGGGTGAATCGGTGCTGTGCGTTGAGTATATATTATAGGGACACTAAATGCTACTGGCGACGCACGATCGGCAAGTGCGATGAGAGGGGCTTGCGGGTGAGGGAGAGCTCGCTTTCTTCGACTGTCTTATAATACTCCACGGACAGCACCGATAAGTAAGATTTGCCCTCTTCGCTATAGTCAAAACAGAGGGTTTTTCAACGGGCCGGTGCTGTGCGTTGAGCATATATATATATAGACACTAGATGAAAGAATTGCCCGTACCACATAGTGTCTGAAAGTGCCGGTGCTGTGTGTTGAGTATATATATAGAGAGAGTGACTGAAGTGTTTTGCCCGAATCCCATAGTGTCTGAAAGAGAGAAAAGGGACCCTCTTTTGGGGATATCAACAATAGGAAAAAGGGGCTTGTTTTTTTTTTGGGGAAAAGTTAAGGTAAAGATGCGCTGAAATTGCCGGTGCTGTGCGTTGAGTATATATATAGACACTAAAAAGTTGCAGTAAAGATGCGCTGAAAGTGCTGGTGCTGTGCGTTGAGTATATATATAGAGACTAAACTGAAATGTTTTTCTCGAATCCCATAGTGTCTGAAAGAGAGAAAAAAGATGCGCTGAAAGTGCTGGTGCTGTACGTTGAGTATATATATAGACACTAAAAAGTTGCGGTAAAGATGCGCTGAACGTGCCGGTGCTGTGTGTTGAGTATATATATAGACACTAAAAAGTTAAGGTACAGATGCGCTGAACGTGCCGGTGCTGTGTGTTGAGTATATATATAGTAATAGAGACTAAACTGAAGTGTTTTTCCCGAATCCCATAGTGTCTTTAAGGAAGACTGAACCGTCCTACAGACCATATTAAATCATACGGTACCCTATTATTCCAATAAAACAGTCTTTCAAGTGTCTGTCATAAGACGCCTCTGCTGGCCCCAGACAACCCACAGGGTTACATTATCCACAGTCCGAATTGTTACAACCACTGCGCGCGTGGCGGCCATAAGCTTACGTCAAATACGTTCTTGCCACATGGCCCAGCTGTCTAGCCAGTGCTGTGCGGACGGGTGATAGCATGTTGGTATGAATGTTTTAATTCCTCTGTGAACAGTAGATATGCCAAACAAAATCATGCTGAGGCAATAAAAATGCAGAATACTTTTTCTGGCTTACTCTATCAAACTTTACATTTGAATTTGGAATACCAGAACTTTAATTAAAAGCTGAATAATACATTGTCAGGTAGAGGTGTCTGCAGATACTGGAACGTAAGTGACGTCAGCGTTTTTTCCACGGGCTTCTGCTGATCAGGGAAGGGGAATAATTCTGGACTTAAGGGCTAAACCCGGTAACTCTAGCTCTCCTTATTGCGTCATATTACATACGCGCACGATAACAGAATGATGCTCTTTCTTCGCGAAATTGACTCGGTGGGCACCATAGATAATTTTTAGAGAGAAAAGGTATTGAAAAGTGGAAAATTATGTTTGATGTGCGTGTCCTACTTTAAAGAGAGAAAAGGGACCCTCTTTTGGGGATAACAACAATAGGAAAAAGGGGCTAGGTTTTTTGGGGGGAAAAGTTAAGGTAAAGATACGCTGAAAGTGCCGGTGCTGTGAGTTGAGTATATAATAGAGAGACTAAATAACCCCATGCGCCGAGATTGGCGGTGCTGGGAGTGGGCAATGCGCAAGACGAAATGAATTATATCTCTATAACCCACGCTGGTGAGAAACGGAGGCGGGCCGAATCTGGCCTATGAGCGTAGAGGCGGGGAGAGACCGTGGGAACGGCGCACTGGGTACCGAAAATAATTTTTATCGAATGATATCGACTGATATTGTTTATTGAGAAATCGAAGTTAATATCAAATGAATCCATGCTATTCGTAGGCAGGGAAGGCCGCTCTTTCTATTTATCTTCATATATTATAGACTTACTACACTACGGTTCTGCGATCACGTTAAATTTTCTGATGACGGTACTCCCTACTAGATACAGACTAGTCTAGACTAGAGTCAAAAGTTTTTCAGTAGACTAATCTGTAAGTGTAATGAGTAAAGCATGATAGGCCTAACTGGTAATTTATATACGGTAGGCCTAATTAACTCATTTCAAGTTCAACGACAACACAGTTACTACTTTGCAGCACCCTGCCTGAAAGCCTGTGAAGGTCCCATTCGAGTAGATCTAGGTGAAACATGTAAACGAGTGATTGATCTGGCTCGACTTAGCTTGTCTACCAAAGCTAGACTAGTCTAGCAGTCTAGACTAGATCTAGTCTAGACTAGACTAGACTAGTAAAGGGACAGGACAGCTTGCAATCTTACGATCGGACAGGACTGCTCTTGCATAGTCTAGACTAAACGAAGTTCATTTAGTCATTGATTTAGCCCCAGATCGCTCTTATTCCGCAGCTTAACATAGACTAAATATTCTGAATTTACCTGAGCCGACCAAATTGATCAGTAAAGTCCAGTTCGTTCTCTATTTTCCTTAGTTCACTTTTTCACATTCAGTCTTCGGTATTCGAATGAACCGCATCCGCCATATGCAACACAAATTGACCAATGAAAACGCGTTATATTGACCTTTCGACCTCAGAGAAGGCAAATCCTTATGATCTTCGTAGTTTCTCGTATTGGACATTTTCGCCAATTTCATACCGATTCGTTTGTAGTCTTCTACTTCGCCCGCTTTTAAGAAGCCATATTCAATACTCACTGGTTTGTGATGGTTTATATAATAAATGGTTATTGAGCAACTGGGTATCTATATATATGCAAGCTTACTATCGTCAGGGAATAATGCCAGAAGTTGTACATTTCCATTTTAATTATAATTAGATAAAGATCATAGCTGTTCCTTCAAGTTTCATTTTCACCTTTCCTGTGAATTATTGTGAAATTTGTTGATAGAAATTCTTTATAATTAAGCAGATGTTGTCTTTTTCTTAGAAACAACACTAAATGCAAAATCAGAGAGACCAGACAAATTTATGAAGTTATTTCAGATAAGAGTGCAGCAGAGTATGAAAGAAAAAAATACAATGTCTTTTATGTGGTCTGACTAATCAATGTTATCCTGGTAAACAGTTATGAAGCACACACCTAAAATTTTATTGCTACTGGAAGGGGGAGCCCACATGCTTTTGCATCCAGTAAGATAACATCAACAGATAATGCTCCTAGGTGCTGTAATGCAGCTATTGGTTGTCTACTTAAAATAACATAATTATGGTACGGTTTGTTTCTTCCTCACGGCTATCATCTGCAAAAGGAGAAACAAACTACCAACTACCATTCAGAAAACATTCATGACAACAGCAATTCTACTGATATGCCAATTTCAGGCTGTAACTAGCAAGTATCAGATGACTAAATGTGGAGGAACTTCGGTTCGGTTAAAAAGTACTCTCAATCTATTTCTTTGAGTGAGCTTACAAAAAATCATAAATGCCCCTTTAGCAAACTTGATTGGACTGCGAAAATCTTTTGCATACATGGGTCGCCTCCAATTCTGTGAATACCTGACCACCCCTTCTTGTGCTGGAAGCATGAAATTTTCATAAAATCTCAGGGTACTTTTCTTAGCTCTATTTACAGAGTTTCATTGTTCTGACCTGTAAAGCCATTACCTAACTCCACACTGGTCAAGGAAAAATACCCTACCAAAAAGCTTCAGTGGCTTCTTCTGGGCTGTCATATTGTACTTTTTCTTGAATGCTTATTTAACGGCAAACAATAAGATAAAATCTTGAGGCATTTTATTAACAGAAAAAAGCAGTAGGCCGAAAAAGAAAAGAAAAGTCAGTTAATGACAGTGTGGAAGGTCCCATTGCTGTGATGTAACAGTCAGTGAGTCTCTCATTGTCAGAGGCAGATAAGATGTTTGGCTGTCTAGGCTTCAAACAATTCCTCATGGGGGGGTGTGAAAGAAGGGTACTGTTGGTTCTGTTTGGCATAAAGCCTAGGAATAAAGAGACTTGAAATTTGGTAAATTTGACACCAACAAAGAGAAAGACCAGTGATTTTTAACACAAATACTTTGAATTTTTGCAAGTGGTAGACTTTCTGCATCTGATATGCTCAGGTAAACTTCAGTTTATGAGTCAGACTGATACACCAACAATGTGTCTATTTTCAGAACCGTGTATGCATTTTGGGATCACCTTCATATTTTTAAACTAGTTTTGTGCAAATTTTTGTGTTCTCAGCTATTCGGTGGATGTCATAATCATAATGATGTCCATCTGCACAGAGCCTATCCCATAGACAGAAAAAGAAAAAAGATATTACTGTGGTTGATGAAATCTTCACATCCTTCATAAACAACAGAGGTAGATTCTGTAGCTCTGATCTGTTGATCCATTATGTTGAGGGTCTCTGTGGAATGTGGGTACTTTCTAACTTTCCTAGCCACATATAAATTCCCCAATGTATTTAAACATTTATTTTCCCCATAAGCACAATGATTTACATCAGGGCAGGGCCATAACCATCTTCTCCCTCCCACCCCCCCACCAAACACCTGGCGCAAAACCATCACCTAAAATCATTACATGACAAACAAAGTGACAGTCTTATGACAGAAGTCTTTAATGATTGTACCAGGGGTTACATTTCCAATGAGATGTCACAAAATGTACACTGTAAACAACCTACCGGTACAAAATTTGGTGGCAAAAAATCACTAACTATTGGGTGGCTGCAATAAACTTACATTTCAAGTAGTACTGTAAATATCCATACAAACTTAAAACTAAATAATTAACATGAACAAAATTTTGTCATCATTCTGAGGAAAAATACATCGGCTTTATCGGTAAATACTCAACAATAGGCAACCATAACTGGAACGGTCTTATTTTTGTCAGAACATTTAATTATGAAAAATATGTTTATCTTTTGAATATCTTGAATATCTAAGAATCAAGGTGATTTGGTCTCCAATCAATACCCCCATGCTCACACTGGTTATGAACAGACTAAATTTACATAGCTTGTTCAGCATTATTGTGTAAACTTCAGCAACATAAAAGGATGCTGGAAAATTGCTGCTCTGAAATACATATTTTATCCAAAATTCTTTTTTGATGCAAATTGTTGATCCATTATCCACATATTACAAGACATCACCAAGTAGGAACACTATGCAGAAGTGCAGGAATGAAATATGACACAGAGAGACTTCAGAGAATAAGCAACACATACATTTCATTATTACAAAATGATGAATAAAAAAAAGTGATTCTGAAGCCTGAAAAATTGGCATGGCTAATGCTTTTATATGGAAACAAAAGTCCATTTAACTCAATGAAGAAGTCAACATTTTCAGCCTGGATCATCCATTCCAACATAAAAATTCTGGATTGGCAGAAATCATTTCAGACTTGTAAAGTTCTAAAACCCAAGAGGTGACCAATCTCTGTGCAGAGCACAAGCAGCCTTCAGTTACAAAAGACTAACAGCTGCACACAAGCAGTAAATGTATACCTATTGTGACTTTTATTTACGCAAAAAATTTCAAGGAATTGAATTGTGTATCCACTCATCACTAAATTCTGTTAGAAGAGATAAAATTCAGTATTTGGGCTGCTTGGGTTCACTGCCACCTCCCCCTGAAGAGGGTGGCTTTCTCTTATCAATGATCCTCTGAATCTGCTGCAGTTCTCTGTCCAGCTTCTGTTTCTCATCCTTTGGTCCTGTTCTGCGAGTCCGTCTGCCATCTGACATTTTGACTCCATACTGGAAAGCAGCTCTGAAACAAGAATGGCATAATTAAATCTCATGAGGCATTTAAAATCTGTGAAAGCAAGCAATCTGTATGTGTGATAGGACAAGATATGGTTTCATAAATTTCAAACTAAGCGTTATTCTCCATCATTATCATGCAACCATGTACAGCATTCTCTTGTATCATTCACACTGACAATGTTTTAAAATACAGTTTGGGCAGAGCCTGCCTTCACAATATTATCAACAATGGTTTCATGTTCACACACACAAAATCAAGCCTTTGAAGAGAAAAAAATGGTAATAATAAGGAAATAGACTACATATGAAGTCATGTCACTTCAGAAGTCAGACCTGCTCTCTACTATCTATAATGAGGAGACTTCACATATGCTATTTCTCTCTCCTCTCGTCTCTCAACTCTTCTCCATCTCTCATTCCACTCCCACTTCCGTGAAAGATAGGCACCTGGAAATATGTCATTTCACTCCTGAAAATTTTACAGCCAACTTACTTTGGCAAAGCCTCCCTGTTTGACATGTAATCGGAGTATTCTTCGGCTGTGTCAAAGTCCCATCTTCCAACTGGCCCTTTTTTGTTGCCCTGGTCCATTTTTGTGAAGTCCACTTCCTCATCTGAGTCATCAATAGCATCTGCAGACTCCATCATGCTGAATCATGGAAACATGATATGCATGAAATCAGAATGCTGTATGCATGAAGTCAGACTGCTATGAAAAGGCAAATAATAATGGCACAGCACAAAAGGCATTATCCTTTCTATATCCCTTAAAAGGCAGTTTTCAGCACTATTTCAGCATCATACTCTTTAAGGCCAAGCTGGTGGCCAAAGTTTGTTTGTGCTACATACTATAGCATACAAACTGACCAGCACAAAATAATTCTTTCAGAGATGGCAATAGCCAATGGCAAAGTTTTTGGACTGTAAGATCAACAGACAAGTATGCTGAATATGGCAGCTGCTGTATCTTTGTTTCTTATGCATTAGCTAATTAAAATGCCCCTGTTTTATGTATGCTTTTTGTTTTGTTAGTGGCTGGTAGAAAGATCAGAATGATCAGTTTCTTTTTGTAATTTAAGCTTGATCAGCTCCTTTCTGTTCTTTAGGCTTACCTCAAACCCTAAAATATGTCTGTACATTATTTCCTCCATGAATGAAGAAAGTCTGTCTTCTCAGCAGAGCACTCATAACTGTCCTTAGTTGCAAGCCAGTTTTGGTACATGACTTCTATGAATACAATACTCACCCTGGGTAACATTCAGCATAGCTGTCAATGTCTGTCTTTGCCTTCAGCTTCATCAACCTATTCTTCTCTGCTTCTACTTTCACTCTGAAAATGAAGTAAAGCACACCCAATTTACTCAAATGGAGAAACAAAAAAATATGCATAATATTCTGAGAACTGACAGTTAATGCAAATGTACTCACAATAAAGAAAAATAGAGATGTACTCTCATGTGAAAAAAGCTGAGCTTTCTTTTTTTTTATCAATCCTCAGCTTTGCTGAGTACATGGAAAGGATAGCAAAATTTCTCATAGGCAAACTTTACTCTCACAAAGGAATGATCCCTATTAATTATGAAAGACACTGTAAGTAGTTCTTAAAAATTCTTCTTGAATGTTAGAATAGTTATCCTGTTTTCAGTATCTTTTATGCTGTTTCAAATATATGGTCTACATATACAGACGAGTCCATGTATGTCGAAATCGGATTTCTCCAATTACTTATTAGTCGAAAGAAAAAAGTTTTTTTTTCTTCTTTGTGTCTATTAATCATCACTGCATAAGACGAAGTAATTAATGCCCATTTCTGATTAGTCCAACTGCCCAGCACTGCCACAGAGGCAAAATAACCTCCTGGCGTCCTCCCCGCGTGGTACCAAACAACGTCGACGGCTTGAAAAACAAACGAGACGGTGCCGCGGATAGAGAGAGGCAATAAAATTGGACACTGCGAGTGCCATTAACCGCAGCACAAAAAGTAGGGCATGTGTATTACACCACCGCTGATAAGACAGTAGGGGGGAAGAGAATGCGAGAGGGCTTGGCGGCCCTGAAAAATCGATCAATAATTAAACATCTCGGCAGCAGTGTATACTGTATACAACGCATGTGGCTAGCATGTGGCCCATTGCACTGTGACGGTAAATAAATAAGAGGCTGCCCTCGTGACTTCCCCAGTGTGCTCGCTTGCTCGCGTATGGCTGACTCCATCTTTATCATTTTCTTAAATTGAATTTGTCCTCTAAATAATGGCTTCCTCTAATCCTGTAAAGAGAAACCTCAAGACTCTTTCCATTGAGTCGAATATTAACATGCTCCAGGAAATCGACAGAGGTGCGATGTCGAAGAATGTCATAGCTGAGAAATATGGCGTTCCCGTTAGCACGCTTTCTACGATCTTGACAAACCGGGAACAAGTGGAAAAAGCGGCGGCCTCTTCATCTATTAAGCTACTACTCAGAGCGATTTCTTAGAAAAAGAAATAATCCCATTTAAAATACTTCCCCAATATCCCATCTTTAGTTACATCCCCTGTTGAATTGCCCCTGTGACCTCCCCAGGGTGCTCGCTCGCTCGCATACGGTTGACTCGCCTTGGAAATAGTTAGTCGAATTCTGATTTCTCCAACTCATTGGGGTGGTCCCAGCGAATTGGAGTTAAGTGGACTCGACTGTAAATCCTGCTCAGCCAACTCTTCATTTTTATTGCTGAAGGTCTCTGCCTTTTAAAAACTTGAGCAACATCATTAAAGAAGGTATGACATTAAGAAGGCTGACTTACTTTTCTTTCTCTTCCTCCAGCTCTGCATATCCCTGCGATAAAAAGAAAACATGCAAAGAAAATCACATAAAATACAGGTATGCTTGTAACTCCAGTTACAGTGAGTCTTCAGTCCAGTGAGTAAACTATTTCTAGAATCGTGGCCATACAGCAAGAGGAAGCAAAATTTTATTTTAGCATTCTGCACTGTATAGCAATTACAAAATAAAATCCTCCACACAATACAATGAGAAATACTACTGCCCTGCATTATTTCATAATCTTAAATTTTTGTGGAAGAATCCAGTCAACTCACCATCATGATGATATGCTCTTCAGTCTTAACAATGTGCAAAGCAATCCATTCTTGCTTACTTGGGCAATTACTTAATTTCTGAGGCATTCATATACACTTCATGAAAATCACAAGATCCGCTAAATTCTTTCACATTAAATATTTTTCAGATTATTTTTAAAAAAAGGAAAAATGGCTAGGGTAAAGTATGGCAACCACGGAAGAAGAACTGTTATTGGTTAATAATGATTAAAAAGTCTGTCAGACTTTGAGTGTGTCAAGGATGGGAGCCAACAGCGCCGGGCAGATTTACTGCAGGTGAGAGAGGGACTATGGTTTAATCTGAAAAAAAACTGGAGGTGCAGAGGATTTAGAAATGCTTTGTATTGGGCTTGTTTTTGCAATAATGCTAGTCACATCTTGTGGCAAGCATAACAATATCTATAACAAAATGTCAGAACTCCATTCAGGTGTATTTATAATGAATGTGTTCAAGTGTTGCAAAACTCCTGCTCCATGCGCCTTAAATATCTTTCTTACCTTAAATCTATCATTTATAGACTTGACCAATTCACTGGTTGATTGTTTGGGTTTGTCTTTCACTTCATCCTGAAAAAACACAAAAATGATTCAGTGGTAATCCATTAACTACTGTTGAGTCATAAAAGAATCTAAACCATTACCTCTTAAAAAAAAATTAATTAAAAAAAAACATGAATGAATTTTTCCTACAATACCACAAGCAAAGTTTAAATATCAGAGATTTTCTGCCATGCAATATGACACTGTATATTCAGTTTTTATTAAGACCTCTAAGCACCTCTTCAACTGTGTGTCCAGGCCTGCTGTATCAGTAATAAAAAACTGAAAGGAAAGTTGCATCATCCTACAAACCATGTTAAATCATACCATACCATGTTATTCTAATAAAACAGTCTTTCAAGAGTCTGACAACATGATGTGAGGCCTCTGCCTGCCCCAGACAACCTACAAGGTTTCATCAAGCAAAGTCCAAATTCTTATTCCCACTGCGAGTGTGGTGGCCATAAGCTTACGTCATATATGTTCTACTCGCACAGCCAAGCTGTCCAGCCAGTGCTTTGGGGAGGGGTGATAACACATCTGTATGATTCTTTTAATTCCACTGTAAACGGCAGCTGTGTCAAACAAAATCATGCTGAAGCAACAAAAATACAGAATACTTTACCTGGCTTAACCGGTCAAACTTTACTTTTCAATTTGGATGACCAAAACCATAATTGAAAGCTAAATAACACATTGTAAGATAGAGATGTCTGTAGCTGCTGGAACTTCAGTGGTGTCATCATTTTTGCCACAAACCGCTGCTGTTCGGGAAAGGGGAATAACTCTAGATGCAAGGGCAAATCCCGGTCACTCCAACTCTTTTTATTATGTGATATTATACATGCACATGGTAACAGAACAATGCTCTTTCTTTGCCAGACTGTCTCGGTATGCACCATAGATAATTTTCAAAGGGAAAAAGTACTGGAAAACAAAATTATTTTTGACGTGCATGTCCATGTTGAAGGGCTGCTACCCCAGCTTTCATGCCTACTCAATGATTGTGAGCAAGAAGCAACTCTGCTGTTCAAGCAACTACAGATGCTGATCTGTCAAAATGTTAGTCACTCCCATGGGCAGATGTTATATGTTAGAAGCCAAAGTTATGGGTGATAAACTATTCATACCTCTTCCACTGGTTTTTCAAAGTAGGAGCGTTTTTGTGGCCTTTCCTTCTCCTGTTCCCTGTATCTGTCCCTGTCTGTTCTCTCTCTTTCCCTTTCTCTGTCCCTGTCCCGATCACGGTCCCTGCGGTCTCTATCTCTTTCACGATCTCGGTCCCTGTCCCTATCTCTGTTCCTATCTCTATCCCTGAGTAAGAGCAAAAAAGCTATATTTCACAATGTAAACAAGAGAGACAATTAAACCAGCATGAAATTCCTTGCCTAGATTTGACTGAGTTTACTGTTGGATGTTGTAACACACACATGTATAAATAGGAATCACTTTATTATAAATCATGGAAAATCTCAAGAATTAAGAGCTGCTGAGAAACATATACTCACCTAAATGCCCTCTGGCTTATACTTTCTTATACAAGTACTGCAAGACTCCTCTTTGTCATTCTACAAATTTTTGCTTTGATGAGAGAATCAGAGAAGACTTTTGCACAGTCAAATACAAAATAAACATTGCCTAATATCCTAAAATCCAACTGGCGAATACACATCAAAAGATTTAATAAACCACAGGACCAAAAACAAACAAGTGACAGAATTAGTCTAATTAGGATGAGACTCAAGTTCATGACAAATAGGTAAGCAAATTTAGTGAAGATAAAAGACTGTGAGAGGACAATTATGGACCTATAATCTGTCTACATGATCAACCTTTCTTAGATTGAGTACAATGATAATCCAGGCAGTCACTAGCATGGGGAGCATGATCGCCCATTATCTGCTGCATGGCAACTAATAAATGAACATAATCAACCAAGATGACAACCCAGGACAGACACTTACCTGTCTCTATCTCGATCTCTGTCTTTGCCTCTGTCCCGCTGCCTGTCTCTGTCCCGATCACTCTTCATTTCCCTTTCATCTTCTTTCTCCTTTCTGTCTCTTCCCTCCTTCCTGTCTTTGGGTTTATTGAATGATGGTTCATACTCTCCAATCTCTCCATAGATACTGAGCATTGTAAGAAAAACAGAAAGTCAGAAACTTCTGCCTGTATGTGACTACAAAGTACCTATCTATACTTTATGTCATTTCACAATGACAGCCATTCACAAGGAACTGAAAGTCCTCAACTGCTTTGAAACACAAACAAATTTGACATTCATTCATTCATGTGAGGTCTTCCCCATCAAATACTCTTAAGCATGAACAGGGATTTCAGAAACTCTTTGCTCAAATCAGATTTCTATAGCCTGCAGCTCTTTGCCCTGAAAACCACTCAGTCTATGAGCGTTTTTGTGAGTTACTTATTTCTTTAATTTACAAATTAATACATATGTTATATGAGAACAATCAACTGAGCTATGATGACTTCTTTCTCTAAATGCACTCAACACAAGATTACATACCTGTCATCCATGGCAGTAATCCTTGCTTTTTCTTCCTCCTTCAGCTTGCCTAAAATAAAAGCAATTTCAGATAATAAATAACTGATCTCAAAATCTACCATCTCATCTTTATGTTATCTTACTAAAAATGGGTGCCTTATTCATCGAGGCAAAGACTTGATTGTAATTTGTCAATACAGGGCAATTACTGTCAACCTCAATTCATTATCAATAAATGAAAGGAAGTGATGAAGTCAATGTTATACTCTTTAATCCAGAACAAAGAATGAAAAACCAGTTATGAACCAAATGAACATGGCAAGCCTGACACACCTTTTTCCTTCTTTTTCAACTTCTTTGCCTCTCGTTTCCCTTGACGCAGATATGACAGGATCTGGGTCAGCTTGTTGATCACAATGTCATTTGTTGTCAGAGTTGTTGTTGCCTTTTGGGACAAACAAGAGAGATTTATTAAGCAGGAACGTCTACTGGAATTGCATCTCTTTTTTTGCAGCATCTCTACATATATAAATAAAATAATCACTTCACATGAACACACATCAGTACCTCACAACATCAAACTTCATTTTGAAAAACCTGCATACACACTGTCATGCCCTAGTCCAAAAACTCTAATTTTCTCTTAATGAAAGTTAACAAACACATTTTAACACTTCAAAAACTCATGGATTTGTCTCCTGGAATTCAAGTTCATAAAATCTGTCTGCATTTCTTTTATATTTGAAAGTAATATTGACTCACTTGCTGTTTGAATGAAATTTCATAATCATGCCTAAATGAATGCGGGGTAGCACTGTGATACACTGTTGTAATAAGTCCACACTAACGGTACACAGCTGACTTGCAAATACGATTGGCGGGTTCATTTGTATGAAAAGTCCACATTTTCACACAAAGACATGTATGTGTACAAACATAAAATCCACAGTGAACAATGATGTGTCTACACTTTCTCAAAATGATGATTATCTAATTTTGTTGCATGAACAAAAAAAAAAACAAAACTGTCAAAATCTCAACATGAACCACCACCACTAACAAACTTATTTTCATATCTTCATTCAGTATGAGTAATCCACGTCATCTCACAGAGAGTTCAAACGATTCTTTGGTAATGTTCACAGGTGCATTGTACAAGTCCAACAAGAGTCTTAAGTGAAAATAGTCTAGGATGGATGACTGCATGAATGAGTAAAACCATGGCTTGCATTTGAACAGTGCATAACTGCTTGAGCTCCATATGTGTGTATTAGAGGAACATAATAATATATGAGTATGTGTGTATGGAGAATGTCATGCAAATGCTGTTAATAAATATGACTGTTCACAAAAAGCAGGACAAATTCTTGTGGAGAACAGCAAAACAAATTTATATAAAGTTGGATGTAACTCACAGCTAATGTGGGACAATCTGCTTTGCTCCTGATCAGGGTAGCTGGTACATCAGACTCTGCAAAATCATCTTCCAAATCAATGACATAGGCCATCCTTCTTGGCAGAAACAATTCATTTCTAGCTGGTGGTCTGTGCTTGAACAACGTTCGGTAAATGTTTCGCCCTTGAAGAGTAAAGGAAAAACAATATTACAGTGTGAAGTGATGAAGCGATAAACTAGTACCAAATATTCAACTGCAGCAACTTAAATCCATGACTTTTCCCCAATTTAATCAAAACATCTGATTTTAGACAGTCAAAGAGGTCGCCATTTTATTAATAATCTGACTACAATCTTCATCGGTTATTTCAGATGCCCAACATCACAAGCCACTGCTTTGGGCAGAAAGCCTGTCAGCCTCTCCTCTCTGGTTATCTAATAGCTTACTTGACATCACATCTCACATTTTTAAATACTCCACTAGTCCTCAGTAAGCAGTTTCAGTTAAATACTGCAATACACACAAGTTGTATATTGAAAAAAATCCCATACTTACCAAGCTTTGTCTTAAATGTGATTTTTTCTTCAGGGTCTTCCTCCTCCCTGAAAGTTAAAAAAAAAAAAAAATCCACATGTTTTAATAACTGTGAGTCTTAATTAAATCATCCATGAGTAATGGCAGACAATGCATATTTTAAGAATTGTGACACTCACTGCCTGGATATGAACTGACACATCATCTTGTAAATCCAAGCAGTAGGTGCATTTGTGGATGATGGAAAAATACTTTAATACTAGATAATGTTTTTTTTCTTTCAATTTGTACTTTCTACATTGATTACTCAAAGTACTTGCAAGCTGACTATAGTCTCACTATGTTTTCAGGCAAATCATCAAAACCCATACCCTGAATGTTACAGGTATTTCATTATTACTCCATTTTGCAACATACATATGAATACTTAAGGAAACTATTTACAACAAGAAAGCATAGCATAGCTGAGAAAAAGTAATGCAGCTTAACTTCGAATATACAGAACACTCACATTTCAGTACATGCAGAAAATCAGTTTGAAATCTTCTCTGCGAATTAAAAGTCACTGGGAATTCAGAGTCATCGTCTCTGGGATTCAGAGTTGCCAGAGACCACCATCACATTACACAAAAGATATCTGTTAGAGTCTAATATGAATCACTAAAGGCAAAAGTTAAAGCAAAAACTTGCATTCAAATGGACAGATGCACATGCCATGACCAAATATACTTATAAATCTCATACTTCTGCAAACATAAACTCTTACTTTGGATGAGATATCACAGCCTCCATCAATTCCTCCTCTTCTTTCTCCTTCAACTGGATCTCTGCTCTCACCTTAAAAAAAAAAAGACGAAATACATGTTTAAGACCTCAAGCTTTCAGTTTCAATATGACGCAGTGACAACAAACAGGTGAATGGGCATAATGAGATGTCTAAGATATTAGATTAAGTACACAGGAGCCCTATTACAATTTGTGCTATAAAAAAGCCTGTGCCCTGTGCACCTTGAGACTGATCTCATAAAATCTAATTAGAAAGTATATTTGATCAGATTTCTCCAGCAGCTTTTCCTATATTGCTTTGAGTCATGGAATGCAATGCACTTTTAAATGCTTATGATCCCACTGTGCTTTATCTCTTGAGTAAAACATAATCATAAATGTCTGGTGAGGTGATGTGCATGAATTATCAGTACCACATCTCATGATATAATATTAACAAATGTCATTGTAAACGACAGAGGTAAATGACAAAGGAAAATGTAGAAGGCCTATAGATACACAGACTTAACAGACCAAGAGAAAATCTTACCTTCTCAAGGAGGGCAAAGTCCAGGCCTTTCACCAAGTGAGTGTGTTCCATGTCACCACCCAAATACTTTGATGCCTGGATGACTTGCTTCCTTCTCTCTGCATAATTCTCAATGCTGCAGAGTCAACAAAAAAAAAAAATAAATAAATAAACAGTTACTGAACTAAACAACTTGGAGATGTATTTCCATGCAGAAAAATTCCAGGACTTGAAAATGAATTTACTGGTTTCTGTCTTTTGGTTCTAAATTGCACTCTAGGTTCCATTTTTCTATCCTCCCATCTAGGCAGCAGTGTTGTGTATGAAAGCTGATTATTCCATTCTTAAGCTGGCATCTCATTTTTCAAGTCTTGTCACTATGAAAGTTGTGGGGCTCAAAGCCAATCCCAAACACAATCCATTCAATTTCTGAAACTGAAAGCAATGTTATACAAAGTATACCTAAACCACTCTCAGATCTTTTCAACTATTGATTGCCCACACCTGCTCACTGTGAGAGTTTCTCATCATCATGGCCATGACATACCAGTATTAACAATAATAAAAAACTTACGCCTTGGCATCAGGTGCCACAGCCCTGTAATCTGCAGTTGTGCTGATCACTTCTGTCTCTGAGTAGTCTTTGTTTTGGCCTTCTCTCCGTTCTTTGGCCTAAAAATATAATAGAAATTTTTGTACTAGGTGGATGCTCAGATATCTTGGTGACTTATAACCATTCTGTCCTTCCCAGATGACATAAAATTACATTCTCAATCATTAAAATGATAAAGCTGGGGTACTGTATGACCTACCTACAGAGCTTTGTATCTTTCATTTAAATACATCTGATTTCTAACATGAGGGCTTGAATTCTGTGCTTAAAGAAAACTGATGTCCATTTGTTCAAGACCGGATGGTATTGAGCTTTTTTCCTGTGATGAAAAATGCTATTTTTACATTACTGCAAAACCTGAGACTAGAGAGAACCATCAGGATTCTTTGAAATGTAAATTTAACTTATAATACAACTTATCTAAGCATGCCTTACCCTGTCTCTGTATTTTGACTCCAACTCCTTCTGCCTCTCCTCTTCATCTCTTTTCAGCTTTGCATAATAACTGGAAAGAAAAGGGTTGCACAATAAGCTCCCGTTCAACATCTACACAGACACAAATGTTCACCCCAGCTTTGTAAATTTGTGGGCAAGTACCATTCAGATTTAAGTCCGCAGTGATCAAGTAAAGGAATACTGAATGAAAAACTAATTAAGGATCAGCAATATCTAGAATAACTAAAATATTCCTGTAATCCTTCAAGAAGTGCACTCTCTACAACTGAGTGTTTATAAAATTATTACCTACCTCTCTAATGTGCTAGTGATCACATACAATCAAACTTTAATAGTTCTTACGCCCCATTCAGCTAAATATGAAACAAATTCAGTCTCCAGAAGTGCAACTAAAATTCTCAAATTGAGACCCAAGCTGGTATCTGAATTTTTTTACCTTTTCTTTTTCTTCCTCCTGGTTGCAGCATCTTCCTCTGTGCCTTCCTCTTCCTTCACTGGGATCCTGATAGGTTACAAATATTAAAGACTTGTACCACAAAACAAAATAAAAGAGCACTGTTCAGACTGTACACAGTAAATGTTAACCAAACAAATAATTTGCTGTTGAATGGCAAACCCTGTGATAATGTGGACATTATTCTGCATGACTATGAAACAGGTATGTAAATTTATCATGATTAAGAAGATACTGAAGTGCTCAAGAAAATAAAGCATGTTGAATTTAAAGCTTCTGTAAAGTCTCAGTCGCATAACATGAGACTGGAAGGAAACTAACAACACTGTATCAGCATACTCCTCCACTTTCAAATTAACAAACAACAATACAAAGGTCATGTATGTTCACAATAACCTCAAAACATTCTGTATTGTCTCAATATTTCAGTTCCCTAATTCACAATATACTCACTCTTTCCGTGCATGCTTTACAGTCTCTGAATAGGAAGTTGATGTTGCAGGTTTTGGGGTCATGAGCATCTTACGGAAATCCTCATTGGTAAGAGGATGTCTGCGAAAAAAAATGCATACCACTGAGTACAAAATATCATTGTAATAAACAGTCATCATAGAAAATTTCACCCCACAGTAACCAGCAAATTACTGTTCTAGTCTTCCCCTTGGACATCTCTCACATTTTTCATTTACTTTGATGCATATATAATAAACTCCTACAAAAGTAAGACTGGTACTTTATCAGGATTTCAAAGTATTATAAAAATGTCAGTTTACCCGACACAGAACTTCAATACCTGTTGGTCCTTTTCAAACGTCAAAAAAATTATAATTTCAAAATTTTAGACTCCAGTAATTTGTGTTACCTTGCTACTTGGAATGATTCTCAAGAAAATAAATTGAATGGCATAATTTTGCCCAAATTTGTTATCACCCAAAGATTTTTGAAAAAAAAAAACAACCAGTGATTATAACTATTAGCTTACTCATCATCTCCTCCATCATCTGTAGACATACGGTGCCCTGATGGGGGCAATGGGTTTGAAAATACCTCTGAGTCTCCTGAAAAATATAAAATGACATTAAGACATTGGTTGGATGAAATTAGGATGAAATTAAGATACCCAGTCTATCACACTTACAAGCATTATAGGTCTATGAAATTAAGAAAAACAAAGACTATCTAGGAAACCTGAGGAGTCAAATCAATGACATATACTTGGGACTTTTAAGGTTGCTCACAGATATTACAGGTCAGTCAGGGATCTGAGTGTCCAGCTTCAACAAGGGCAGAGAAACATGTAAAACTAAGATGAACCTTAACTTCTTGTGTTCATTAATGCAAGGTGTTTTTATGATTTTTCTGTCATTTCATCTTGAGGCTAACAAAAATAAGACAGAACGAGCCATTATCTCATCGGGATGATGAGACTGTATCGGAAACTGTAATATTACATTCTTATTCATCATCATTTGGATGCAAGCTGCCAAGACCAGATCTATATTATTATGATAACAGAAACTGAATTCTCTTAAAACCACAAGTTTCGGCATGCAGGGTCATCAAGTTCAAGTGTTGAACTCTCCTGCAGCTTTCTTTGGATTTGACATCAAAGATTGCTCACCAAAGTATAGAATCCTGTAACAGTGAGTTATTGCAATGGGATACACTCGTCAAAGGACCTCTGCACTGACTTAAAGAGGAGCGACCTGTATACCTTTGCCATCCATAGCCAAAACAATGTAATTCCAGTGGAAGCAATTTTGAGAAAATCAAGTTTCTCTGTTTGGTATTAGCCACTTCAGATAATAATTAATTTCCAAAAACTGAAACTACATATATATTTCTAGTATTATAGTCCCTATTTCATGCCATATAGGTTGCCTGCATAGCCTAGCAAATAATCAAATAAATGGTCATTACATTGTTCTGCTGTGACATGACCTTTCTTTTGTAAGCATTTTACAGAGGCAGAACAATGTAACTCCAGCGAAAATATGGAGTTACATTGTTCTGGCTTTAAACAAGGTTATTACATTGTTTTGGCTTTGTATTGATGAAAAGTAACCCCACTGAGAAAGTGGGATTACACTGTGTCTGCCTTTGTACAAGGCAGTTAAACTAATTTAGCTTGACTGATTTGTCCCGAAGAAATGAAATTCCGTTGGGAATGTTGAATAATTACACTGTTCTTATAATGTCAGCATCTTTATACTGTGTTAGCATTGTACAAAAGACATAAAACTGCAGTGGGACTTTGATTTAAAGCCGTATGAAAGCAAAAAAATAACCACACTTGTCACTTTCGTAATGCCTGTAAAGATTAATACTTAAAGTTCACATTATTTCCTTCTTGTTAGTTTATTAAATTAAATGTCAGTTTACAGTTTAGCATCATGGCCTCACCCAAACACAGAAGAATGCAGTGATATCGTAGGTATGCTGTTTGTGTCCACACGATTAAATGTTGCTTAAAAGCATTGACACTAGCATTCACAGCTTCAGTTCATTTAGTCATAGACAGGTTATGGACTAGATCGCTATTATTTCTACTAAATCGGTGCTGTTGTTAGAGAAAGCCGAATCTGCAACTCTTCCTTTTCACAACTAAGAGTCATGTCCACAGCTGTTTCACACCCATAAACTGACGTCACATGAAGTCAGTGGCCAGCTCCTATGTGTTCCCAATTCACCCGAAACATGCCATTTCACACCTAAATGTGATCTGCTTGTAATTCCTGATGTATGCAGTTATGCAGCTGCCCCCCATTTCCCTTGCAGAAAAGGAATTTCACACGGCTTTCTCTAAAAACGGCACCGATTTAGTCGAAATACCGATAAATGACTTGTCAATGACTAAAGAAACTGTCATTATCATTGCGGTGCTGTCCTTCGAGATAGCCTTTCTTTTCGGACGCGGTTATTCGTACAATTGTTTGAATAACTATAACTGGTTATTCGTACAATTGTTTGAATAACTATAACTGGTTATTCGTACAATTGTTTGAATAACTATAGGTATGAAGATGCCAACAGCACCTGGCATTTTGATATGCAATTTTAATAGTTCCTATAGAATCAGAAAACTGGCCATGGGGGGGGGGGGGGGTGGATTTTAAATTCAAAGGCTTAGATATGTGCAGACTCAGAATAGGTGAGGTTTAGTCACTCAAGTATAACATTTGTGGTTGTTGCTAGGTGGGTAAGGTTACCCTGTTTACTGAATGAAAAGACGGTTTACCGTTTACCTGAGAGTGATAGAGATATCTACATATTTTCACTCTCTTTTAATAGATTTCAATGTAGATCTACAATTCTTTTCTCTCTCTCTCTCTCTCTCTCTCTCTCTCTCTCTCTCTCTCTCTCTCTCTCTCTCTATCTATCTATCTATCTCCTTTTTTCTCTCTGTCTTCTTTATCTCATCGTATCTCTTCTTTTTCTCGATCTCTCACTCTCTCTCTCTTACACACACACACACATTCTCTCCCCTCTTTTATGTTCTGTGGCATGGTACTTTTTCCATTTCTTTTTATTATTTCTTTTCTTCTTCTTTTCTACATAGATTTGATTTTGCTTCTAAATGTTTGACCGCCTTATGTTATTTTTACGTTTCCCTCTTACGGGACCTGAATCGTTGGGCTCGTTTTTATTATAGTTTTACATAAAATATTACATTTCAATTAATTTATAGATTTCAACGCACACATCTCTCTCTCTTTTTTTTCTCTTCATTCCTCGCTCTCTCACACCCTCTCTTGTATTTATTCTATGGCGTAGCGCTTTTACAATACATATAGATCTAATTACATTGGTTTAGTTTTGTTTCTAATTATTTTGCCGGCTTTGCCTCTCATTTATTGATGTATTGGTTTTTGTGGGCTTGAATTTTCGGATCAGATTTTATTTTTCTTTTCATTCTTTATACATATATAGAGAATCTAATTACAACGTATATTTCTTAAATCAATAATTATTTAATTGCATCAGCCCAAAATTTTTGTGTTTGTCTGTCTGTCTGTCTCTCTCCCCCTCACTATTTTTCCTCTCTTCTTTTCTCTTTTTTCAACCTCTTCTTCTGTTCAATTTACCTTTTCTTTGTCGGTTACTTGTATTACTTCTTCGTGCTTTTGCGTTTTTAAACTTATAGATTGTTCTTCTCTCTTTCAATTCATCGATTTTACGGCAATAATGTTTTGTTTTATTTCTGTCCAAAAGAAAGTACAGGGTGTTTCCAAAAAAACAAAAGTCTACAACTTTTTTTCAAGATAACTTTTGTAAAAGTAATTATAATTTAATGTAGTTATCTGTCCCCGCAGGAATTCGCGGCCGCAAATTTTTGCAAATTTTGCCATTTTGCGCAAATTTTTGCAAATTTTGTCATTTTGCGCAATTTTTTGCAAATTTTGCCAGTTAAATCTGCCCTGCCGCAAATTTTTGCAAATTTTGCCATTTCGCGCAAATATTTGCAAAGTGTGCCCAAAGACACATGTATGTTGTAACAAACTGCCGATGCAGAGAGAAGTTTTTCTCTCTATAATTTGATTGTCTCTGCTCGGCGGCGATCCTTGTCACATACCAATGTGAAAGCTTTGCTATTTCTATACTACAATGATTTTGCTGGAAAAGACTTTTTTAATTGAATATCATACTGATCTATAGCAATATCATGTTATTTTGTCAGGTTTTCCAACTTGCTTGATAAGGAAATGTTTTCTTTGCATAGTCTCACTAAACACATTTTTGTCAATTATCGATGGAACACTGCCAAGTTCCAAATTTTGTCACGGCCACTTTTTTAATAGTCTCTACAAAAAATAAGCAATTTTCCCTATGAAAGTTTCGGAGCGTCTCCTTAAAATCGTTTCATGTCTGCCGCATAGGACATGCGCAAAGTGCTTAATAATAATAAGAACTACTAAGTGCAGTCCGTCGTCAAGTTTGTCGCTACCAATAAGATAGCTATTGTTAATACACATGGGCAGGCAGATTAAGTTATCTTTTGTCGGCATCCTAATCCGCTTTGATGAGCCAGCGTTTGCCGGGGGTATTTGTTTGTATGCACAACACCCTCTCACGGTGTCGGGACTGATAAATAATTTTTACTTATTATTTATGGAAAGCTTAGGTCTATTATTATTCTATTTAATCCTTCTATCTACCAGACAGCCAGTCACCAAAATTAAATACCCAGATGGGGGAGTCATCCTTTGCGGCATTTTTATTCCTTTTGATCACCTCTGCATGGACGCCGCATGGTGATGGCTTATTTTATTAATGTAAAGACCAAGTATTATACAAGAAGGCCGTTTAACATGCTCACATTAATTAGAGAGAGAGAGAGAGAGAGAGAGAGAGAGAGAGAGAGAGAATTTTATATTCATATGATGATCGAAGAGCGCTTCCGATATCGCGTTTATCATTTTGCGTCAAACTGCGCTGTTTAAAGAAAATAGTTGTGCGAATAAACAGCAATGGTTATTCGTAAAATTGTGCAGCATTTGTACGTACAATATTATTATTGTTCGGATAACCAGTGTGAGTTATTAGTACAATTGTGCGGATAACCACTCCGGCTGTACATACAATATTGTTCGGATAACCAGTGTGAGTTATTCGTACAATTGTGCGGATAACCACTCCGTTCTTTTCAGTCACACCTCTCCTCATTGACACGGTTGTGTGCTCCTTTGCGGATTTATACTAAGCATGTACAGAAAAATGGTTACAAGGATGAAATCGCCTAAAACTCAAGGCACCGAGATGGCAATTATTCTGCGGCGCAAGCGCTACTGAACACATCTGACTAGTCTATACGCCAGTCTCCACCATATCTATCGATAACTGGTAATTAGGTATATGGGAAAAAGCTACACATTTGGAATCACAGGTGGTGTATATGTCACTTATCATTATCATTTGTGCCTACAGTGAAAAGAAAATGGTAAAGAAATTACAACATAACAATCATGCTGGTTTGTGGATGCTTACGTTCAGGCATCTTGTTTTGCTGTTCACCTCTACAGAACAATAATGTTGTGATTCTCAGTAATCGTCGTCACATGAAATGTGAGTACTGGGCAATATCGAACAAATGTAACTACTCGACTTATTTTAGAGTATATGTAGTCGGCTTTACTAACGTGGACGAAAAGTTTATTGACTGCCAAGAAAATAGTTTTAAAGCCTTGCAATTTTGCATAATTATCACGTCTATACGTCTATATTTTTTTAAACAGCACGAGGAGAAAAGTAGAGGATTAATTGTCTTGACAGAGTATTTCTACTTGGATATGCCAAGAAATCATAAGACAAAAAGTTGGCGAAAAGAAACGTTCATAAACTGAAAAAAAAAACAACAACAGTTCCGAAGATGGGAGTTGGGATGGGAAAGAAAAAGAATAGGAGAAAACTTAGGGACGATTAACTACCATGTGTTAGCACCAATATTGTGACCTCCACTTAAGGGAGAAGTCACAGTATTTGGGGGAACGGGTAAGGGGGGGGGGGCGAATAAAACTCATAGAGCCGCGAAACTCAGTGTAGGAAACTGGGAGGCACACAGTTAATGGGAGCATGGCCCTCCCAGATCTCCTCTCCCACTTCTCTAAACCATGGATTTACCTGCATGTATTTCGAGCATTTCCCATTCCTCTCACTTTAGAGGGCAAGTGAACCTATATGTCTACCGTACTCATATCTTATGATTTAACACGCTCTCTCTCTCCCTCTTTCTTTTTCTCTCTCTCCTCTCTCTCTCTCCCTCTCTCTCTCTCTCTCACTTTCTTTTTCTCTTCCTCTCTCTCTCTCTCTCTCTCTCTCTCTCTCTCTCTCTCTCTTTCCATGTGTCTGATTATTGGTGTTTCCGAGAGTTAGCAATTGATATAATTTTGCAGTACACGAAAGAAATGACTGATGGTTTGTATAAGAGAAACTAACAGCATACCAAATTTGCAATATTTGATCAGTGAGCAAACCAAAAGATATATTCACCTCTGATTTTCCCCATGCCAATAAGAAAAAAGCCACTGGTTGGGTGAAAGTAAATATACCCAGAAAATATTTTTTTAAAAATCAGAATTGCTGCGTCCCTGGATGAAAAAAATATAATTTTGTAAACACTCACTTAGTATCGCTAATCTTCTTTCCGATTCAAATGCTAAAAATACACAGGATCGTTTTAACTCCTCAAAGCATGTAGTCGCCCATCAACAGTAAGAGACATACATCCAGATTTACGTCAGCTAATTTGAGTGCATGTCAAATATATATTTATGGTCATAATTATTCTCCAAAAGTTAGCCAACTGCCGTTTGTTAAAGAGAAACCTCTTGAAAGAAAAACAATCTCATAATGTCCACGTGTCAGTGTTATAATAAAACAATCTTTAAAAGGGCATTAGATACTAAAAACTAAGTTCTTAAAACCTTACATTTACGCTAAAAATGGATATATATACTTCATCAAACGCTTCCGGTTTCGTGTACGTGTCAACACAGTCAGCCAAACCTTTGATCTGGCAGTGCATTTTGCCAAAAGGCCTTGAATACCACAATGCCAAAGGAATCACTGCGGGATAAGCTTGATGGCAACGAACTTGATTTAAGTTTAAGCAATCTTGAAACCGTTCCAGTGAAAGAGCTGGTAAGCAAAAGGCATCATCTGCTTCCCCATCACTGAATAGAATAGTCCGCGTTAGCCGGTACCAGGTTTGAGTGCGGTTAGGGGAGGGGAGGGAACGGAGGGCTAAGCGGCTTATAGTGCTGTGTGCTGAATTGCAGGATCAAGAGCGACAGTGACCGAGCCTGACACTGCACAGAATTTTTAAAATTATTTTGGCAAAATTCTGAGGCCAATGGTATAGATCTAGATCTAGGTCTAGTCTAGACTAGACGTCTAGATCTAGATCAAATTATGATATGATGACCAATGATGTTAAAAAAAAAGAAAGCAGCATTTTAGACTAGAGAATCCCAAGGTATTATTGTGGCATGGGGTCTCTCACAAAAGTGAACTGTGTTTTTCTTCCAGAACCCTATCCCAAACTCTGCCTGTAATTCCAAACCCAGTACACACTAGGCGAGGCTCAGAATTTTGCCAGCATCCAACACTGCATTCATGCGCAAGGACTTGTAAGTGTGACTAGTGTGAGTGAGCAGTCAAATATGAATGGCATGAATCATTGAATGCAAGGCATTTTACACCAGCATAATAATCTTATTATAAAATATAATGAAACTTGAAACATATCTGTTTTATTATTAATAATTAAAATTCAAGTACAAGTTTTCTCTTATGTCATCTTTTTTATTTCTTCTTTTCAACAGGCAGCACTACCAAAGGCAACCCATCTGGATTTGTCATGCAACAAGCTCACATTCCTACCTGTAAGTACCAATGCCAACCTATATTATGTGAACCTTATATGGGCATTTCCAGGATACAGGCATTAGATTTGGAGATATCTTTTTTTAACCTTTCCAGGGCAGTATCTTCATTCAGGTTTAGTTTTAAATTTTAATGGTTGTGCAGAATGTAAAATGAAGATGTTTTAATAATGCAGTGTTGGATCAAGTGCAACAGACATTACTTATTTCGACAAAAAGTTCAGAGGTAATTGGCACAATGCAATATAACTGTTAACAGTGTCTTTCTTTGTATCTAAACAGGAATACCTTAATGAAAATAATACTCATGAATCACTAACTGAGTTGAAAAAATATGGTGCTTTCAGAAACTTGGTGAGAATTACAGAAAAAGTAGTGTAATGGAAGTTACATTTTTGTCATGATATATGTTTCATGTTTTACCTACTGAAGGGCCAAGCAAATTTTTGGCAGTGTGGTGTTGTTCAGTTGATGAATGTGTTATTAGAGAGGGATACAGGCAATCTCTTTTACCATCCGCTATACGCATAAGGAGTAGTTTCTGAACATGGTGGTATATAATGATGTGACTGGTAACTTTCATGTGTGTATGTGTGCGTGCGTGCGTGCGTGCATGCATGTATGTAGGTGTGTGACTATCTGTGTGTGTGTGTGAGTTTGTAGTTGTGAATGGGTGTAATGATGTTATTTATATATATGGATTAATGTATTGTGTTATTGTCAAACATGCTGTGAGAGCAAATTTTCAGTAACTGGACAATAATGTTATATTATATCTTATCTTATTATCACCCATAGACAAAAGACAGATATTATAATAATGGAATGTATAACACTGTTTACAAGTCCCATATGTTTGAGTTTGAGAAACAGATTCCATATACAGTCGACTCCGCTTAATTGCCCTTCCTCAGGATCACGGAAAAAGTGGGCGATTAAGCAGAGAAGCAATTAAGCGGAGTGTGCCATATTTCTTCGATGTCGTTGTTTGATGTCGTGCATTGACGCCTTCTCGTCGCCAGACTCAGGACAGACTCGAGTTTGACAGTATTATAGCACACAAAATGTTTGATCTCTACGGTCTCTCTCATTGGCCACCTCGCAGTAGCCCAACAGACAATAAGGAGTAGAATGGCATGTTCTCTGAACTAGCCGAAATCCACCAATACGATGTTTACATTCTCCGTCTCGCTGAGTCGAAAGGCGTGGGGAGAGGAGACTCTACGGCTTTCAGTGCATTAGCATTATCGGACGGGTGACGGCGGTGATGCCTAGCATCTGGCGAAGGGGACAAAGGGAGAGGAAGGTGGGGAGGAAAGGCTTATCACACCTATTTCGGCGTGACAGCTGTCACTCAGTCAACCGGTTTGCCATTTGTCGCGCAGTTAAACCGTCTGTGTACATTTGTTTGTCAATTGTAATCCTTCAACTACTGATCTTTGAATTCACGGGCCCTGAAGAGTGGTCGATTATCCAGAGTGAAAGGCAGTTATCCAGTGACTTTTATATAGAAAAAAAATCGGCTCCCCGGGAAAGGAGGCGATTAAGCAGAAAAGGCAATTAAGCAGAGGGCGATCAAGCGGAGTCAACTGTACTGTACTCATTTTACTTTATTACCCTTTTCTCTGCTTAAAGAGAGGTTTCATTCTCTGCCACTCCCTGGTGATTATTAGGTAATAAAAAAAAACAAACGCACAAAATATAAAGAGTGCTAGTACCTAAGACTACATGGCAAGGTGAGAGTGACAAGACTTGCAAATAATATCAGGGAGAAGAAGAGTAAGGGCAGAAGTTGATATAGGCTACTACTGCCATTCGTGGGCTAAAGAGAAGGGTGGGAGGTAAAAAAAATTTTCATCTGCACACACATCTGATGGAAATGTATTTCAGGCCTATAAATTGCTGCAATGTAATGGGATCATCTCACATGTGGGATGCCACAAAAAGGCCCAAGTCATGTAGAAGTAATTTTTGTTTTTTAACTATGGACGGTCTCGTGCATGTTTGTTTTGGTTTCAAGGGATCATACCTTAAGTACCCACACTTATAGATTGACTTTGTGTTTATACAGTGGTTGTGTGTTTTTGGCTTTGAGATGCATCTCTTTACTTATGCATACTGTAAAGGGTTTGGATTGTGCATTTCACACAGGATGCATTCTGCAGTCTTACTCACCTGATCAGACTAGATTTGAGCAAAAATGCCCTGACTGAACTCCCTGCAGACTTTGGGCAGCTGGAAAACTTACAACATCTTGACCTTCTAGGCAACCAGCTCCAGACACTTCCACGGTCTTTTTGTCAACTTCGCAAATTAAAGTGGTTAGATCTAAAGGATAATCCACTGGAAGAGGGACTGAAGAAAAATGCTGGGGATTGTCTGGATGAAACTCAGTGTAGGAAGTGTGCGATCAGAGTAAGTTGTAATATTTTTCAACCCACTGTTTGATGTATAGATGTTCTGTTGTATTTTTGAGTTGTAAATTTATTAAATAGATAGGAAACTCTTACTTGGAGAGTTAGGCACTAGAAGACCTTCGGGGAAAATACTCCCGCTAGCAATTGTTTCAGCCCACTGACTGTGTTAGAGAGCCAAATCGCTGAAACACTTGCTAGACATGGGATATTTTTCTTCAGTTCAAGCAACTGTTTAAAGAAACATCTGTTTCTATGTTTGTTTGTATCCTTGTTTGCTGAGAAAGAGAACAGTTCCATCATATATGTCCCTAACAATTGTTAATATTAGTCTTTGTTGTTTTAGCTAGGAAATTGTCAGGACAAAACATTCAAGAATTTTGAGTATTTGCTGTCCTCATTAATTTTATTTCCAAACCTACATTGCATTGATTTCAATTCTTACATTATATCTAGGGTCAGCTCCCTCTGTTTACACAAAGATAATGTTCCTTTTTTCTTCAGATCTTGATGTACATGACAGATTTAGATGAACAGCTTGAGAAACAGTGGCAGGCCAAATTGAAAAAGCAGAAAGGTGTGTATTGCACGTGGTTGCGAACAGTGGGGCCGGAAAACTGGAATTCTTGTCATAAAGACACCAAGTGAGGCCAAACCAAGCTGGAAAGGCTGGACTGGACCTGTACAATAGATCCATTAGATATGTCAAGCCCAATAGCGTACTTGTTAACTAAAGAGAACTTGCAAACACTAGGCAATAGTTTCAGAGAGAGGATATGGGCCCAAGGGGCGGCTAATACATGATACATTTAAGTCTGGAGGATCGAAGTGAAACACAGCGAAATTTTTTTGGCCAGCTGTCCCAATTGCCCTAACACAGCCAGTGAGCAGCATGTCATGGAAATGTGGAGTGGGTGCAACATTCAGATCAATACTACAGAATTTTCATTGGCTAAACTCTTTATTTAAAGGCCAGGGAATGGCTTTTTGTTTATTTTTCCTACAATCCACTATGAAAATAAGAAATCATGATACAAATTTTCACCAGTTTCCTATAAGAAATGGCCCCAGACTGTTCCATTTATCTTTATTTTTTCCAATTTTCATGCCCCTAGATCCCTTAGAGGATTCTTCCCCCCCCCCCCTAAAAAAATAAATAAATAAATGAAAATTCGCAGACATGAAGGGTTTGGACAACTATGATTTCAGCTTGATCCATCAGCACAGAGAAGATATCTGCTGCAGATTTCATGTTTAATGTCTTACAAATCATGATCTGCTTGAGATACAAGTAAACATGACAGTTATGTCAGGATAACCAAATGCTCTTTGGAGTTGTTACATTTAATTACTGTTCAGTCTCCATTTGCCTGCAATTATCAGTCTCAATCAGTTATATGAGGCATGTGCCTGAAACAGCTCAGGAATTCTCTTTAGATTGCTTTAGGGTGCAAATCCATTTCAAAGCCACAGCTGTGAACAAACAGATTCATCTTGATTAAAATTACACTTCAGGTTTTTGGGATGATGTAAGTGTTGTTATGCTGTATAAGAGCAGAATATGTGGACACATAATTTATTGCTTTGTTAAAGACATCAGAAAAGGTTGGAACATAACTAGTTTATAACAATTTCAGCACAACGGTGTTTTATTCTTATACATAAGAATTTGCCTTCAGTTTTCTTGTCTTTGCCCTCAACAGAGGCAGAAGCAAAACAGAAGGAAAAGGAAGAAAAAGAGAAGCAACGAAAACGTCAAGAGAAGAAAGCAGAGAAGGAAAGAAGGAGAAGAGAACATGAGGCAAGAAGAGCACAGGAAATGATGGCACACAATGGTGATACATCAGATGAAGAAATAAATGCAGCACGAGGTAAGTTCAAATTCTTGCATCACCTGGAACATCACTCACAATTACTGTATCTATCATCCTACTGGTTTACAGTTAGCTAAGTGCCTTGTTTTATTTTGCCAACTGAGGTGTCCCAGCACTATCTAAGGGGAAGACAACCAGATTTACAGTAAATAGAATTTTTTATGCCATCCTCTCTTCTCCGTGGAGTAGGATTAGCTTAAGAAGTTTTCCTTGTTATTGATAATCTTGCCAAATTTAGTAGCCTGGTGTCAACATTTTTGGACCTGTGTACAAACTACACCTTGCTGCAGAGTTTTAGATGTTTATGATAATCACCCTGTCTTAGCTGTTGCAGTACTGCTACTCGTCTGGTTATGAGCGGAACAAAGATAGTCGCAATTTTCTATTTCTTATTGTTTCAGAGAAACTTAAACACAATGGACACAGACCAGGCAGAAGGGGCAAAGGTATGAGAAAAATTCCATATTTAAGGAGGTAACAGGGCAGGCCGTAGGGACAAAGGAAGATGATACAATGTGGACATTCCACAGAGGGGAAGGATATTGAAAGTGCAGCTACTCTGTATATAATTTTTTACTCTAGTGGACATAGTAAATGATGAAATAATTGTTATTTAGATGACAGATCCATACTTCTAAAGTTGAAAGATTATTGTGGTAAGCTTAATTTGATACTAAATTTGGTTCCTATAATTTGAAGTGGAGTTGACCTTACTAGGCAGTTATAGGTATCTTTCTACCAGCTCAGTTAAAACGAACACAGTTGTGGTGACATATTCAGGCAACATATTTTTGTGTTATGTACTTTGGAGAACAGCACCTGCATTCGCTAAATATTAAGGTATGAACAAACTTAGCGATTTGCTCATAATTATTACTTTCTCATCTATCTTCAGGTAAGGGTGGCAACAGATGTATCCTTCTGGTTCTCTTTTCATTCCTCGTCCTAGTTGCTGCATTGCTGGTAGCCATTGATTTTCATTGCAACACAAGTCAAAAAGATCATATGTGCTCAACATACTGGCAGCCTGCACGCATTCAAGTCACACACATGTTGGAGGTATCAAGTGCGGCCGTTTCAGAATTTTACCATAAACACATAGAAAAGTATTTTGTCAAGTGAAATGTGATAACTGTTCAGTGTAGAGCATTATTTTCCAATTCTTGAGTGAATGTAGTCATGATTGTTTATGCTATCATGTGAAAGTGTTCATGACTGGTAACATTTTTGCAAGAATGATGATGCATATCAGGCTCTTTGTATATTTTAGGATTGACTGTTGCAGCATAATGGATCCATAGTCTTAGTTGTAGTAAAGTCTGGAATTTTGTTGGCCATAATTAGGAACTCAGATTTAGAGTTAATATAAAGATTAGCAAAAACATGCATGAAAGGCCTCATTTGTCAGTAGCATACAGAGTTCTGTGACTCTTTTTGTGCCATGGCTCATAACAGCACTTCCTATGAAATTATGATTTTCAGAATGCAGTGTTTATGTCACACTTGTTGCATTCTGACCAGTGAGCTTCTGTTGTCTTCAGGTTTTTAGATACAAGGTAATCCGGTGGGAGATTATGCTTTGCTAAGTCAGTTCTATGAATTTTTATGAATTTCCAGAATGTTATATTTATGCCAGACTTGTTGCATTCTGACCTATCAGCTTCTGTTTTCTTCAAGTTGCTAGATACAAGGTAATCAAGTGGGAGAAGGTGCATTGCTAAGTCAGTTTTATGTTAAGTTATCATTTTCAGTGCACAGATAGCATCAAGAGTTAAGTAAAACCATATTATTAAAGAAATTATTTCAGAGTGTTACCGCAATATTTATATTTCTAAGCTTTATGAAGAAATCACATTTTTATTAATAGATTTCTGGGATAATATGGTTTTACATCAGACATGACATCTTGGATAAAGCCACTGTGAGGTTAAAACCTTTTCCTCCTTATTCTCCTGACCTTCGATGCCTGTTAGCCAGTTCCATTGTCTCACCCTATTATGTTTGCAATTTGATATAAATGATAAAAGTCTTGTACCTTAGTGAAATAGACCACATATCGTATTGCAATTTATTTATCTTATAATTGTCATTAAACCACAAGTGTAGCTTGCAGCTTCTGCATAACTTATCATGACAGTTATTTGCAACTTTATGGTAATATTCATAGGCAGTCATAGGTAAGGTCCAGGTGTTTTCTTGTAACCTGTATGTGGCGCCAGTTAGTTTGAGTCATTTAATTTAAATGCTATCTTGTTTGAAGTTTGTTAAGCAGCAGGTGCTTTGTAGCAGAAACAGGGTTTGTTCCATTTACTAGACAAGGATGATGAGAACAACACCAAGAAATAACTGTCTTGTCAGTGCAGACAGATTAAGATTGAAGTGAGGAGTTTACCATTAGAGTATGCCCAGCATAAGTCAGCACAGAAGATAATAAACTCTTCTGATAATAATGAAAGATAAATACGGTGGAATCCAACTAAAGTGAACTCACTGAATTTGAAAACTTGATTTATATGAACCCCAATTTGTTCCCTCCTTGTCAACAATAAATGCATTGTGGCTGTAATCATGCTGATGTGCCATGAAACCTTTAACTCAGACCCAAACTCAAACCATCAGTAATGATTGGGTAAACTTCCCTGTAACTCTGGCCCCTTAAAGTTCACATTAAGTGGACTTTTCTGTCTGTAATTCACATTTGTAATGGAGAAAAGTATGTTTGTTCACAAACTGAGGGCCTTATGTACTTTTTTATCCCTTTTTTTACACTTCAGTTATATTTTACACTAAAACTGCTGTGAGAGACAGAAAGAAAGGGCTTTTAGCTAGACCCATAATTCTGTTTTTGATAGTTGTTTGGTTTTATTGTTTGTTTAATGTAGCTACAGGCCAGGAACCATGCTAAGGGGTTTGAAGGTATGGGTCTGAGATTTGAAAGCTGTAGCTTGTGTGGATTCCCCTGTCTTAATTTTGTGTAAGTTTGAGAAGATGCCAGCCCCTTCACTAATTCAAAAATACCTGAAATTGTGCTAGAATGTTTTGAACCTTTGAAGCATCCAGCATCCTTGTGAAGTAAAATCTTATGTGATCAAATTTTCTGAAGTCAGGGAGTGAGGTAAGTTCATTGATAGTGGCAAAATTATGCATCACTTTTGTTTCAAGCCAAAATACACCTTGTTTATAATGAAATAAGGATCAACTAACTTACTGTAGTTTATTTTTACATACAGTCGAGTCCATGTATGTCGAAATCGGATTCCTCCAATTACTTATTAGTCGAAAGAAAAGAAATAATAGTTTTTTTTCCTTCTTTGCGTCCATTAATCATCCTTGCATAAGACGAAGTAATTAATGCCCATTTCTGATTAGTCCAACTGCCCAGCACTGCCACAGAGGCAAAATCACCTCCTGGCGTCCTCCCCGCATGGTACCAAACAACGCCGACGGCTTGAAAAACAAACGAGACGGTGCCGCGGATAGAGAGAGACAATAAAACTGGAAACTGCGAGTGCCACTAGCCGCAGCACAATAAGTAGGGAGTGCGTACACCACCGCTGATAAGACAGTAGGGGGAAGAGAATGCGGGAGGGCTCGACAGTGCTGAAAAATAATCAAACATCTCGGCAGCAGTGTATACTGTATACAACGCATCTGGCCCATTGCACTGTGACAGTAAATAAACAAGAGGCAGCCCTCGTGACCTCCCCAGTGTGCTCGCTCGCTCGCCTACGGTCGACTCATCTTTATCATTTTCAACTTGAATTAAATTGAATTTGTCCTCTAAATAATGGCTTCCTCTAATCCTGTAAAGCGAAACCTCAAGACTCTTTCCATTGAGTCGAATATTAACATGCTCCAGGAATTCGACAGAGGTGCGATGTCGAAGAATGTCATAGCTGAGAAATATGGCTTTCCCGTTAGCACGCTTTCTACGATCTTGAAAAACGTGGAAAAAGCGGCGGCCTCTTCATCTATTAAGCTAATACTCAGAGCCATTTCTTATGAAAAGAAATAATCCCATTTAAAATACTTCCCCAATATGCCATCTTTAGTTACATCCCCTGTTGAATTGCCCTCATGACCTTCCCATTGTGCTCGCTCGCTCGCTCACATACGGTTGACTCGCCTTGGAAATCGTTAGTCAAATTCTGATTTCTCCAACTCATTGGGGTGGCCCCAGTGAATTGGAGTTAAGCGGACTCGACTGTATATTGATATTTCTTAGTCTTTGTGAAGGAGTTAAACACACAAATCAGTTGTGAACATAGTAACTAAAGCTAGATTTGTGGATGGGTGAATACTCGTGCAGACTTAACAGATTGTTATCTTCATTGAAAGTCATTTGGCACACTTAACTCATTATTTCAAAAATTGAATGGACTAGAAAATGTTCTGGTCATGTTCCTATGTACTTCCAGAAATGTGTTCAGGAATTAATTGCTCATTATTACCACAATGGCTCATTAAATGCACCTTTGTATCCCAACCTCTCCTCTTCACATTGCCAATGTCAGTGTATCTCTTGAGGCTGAAATGCTGCGCTTATTGTAAAGATTTTTTTTTTTCTGTTTTTGTTGGCATTCTCAACTTGCCCTAATATTTTTACCTGTATGTTCATATTGTAGGGTACTGGTTCCTGTTTTCCATAAACATGCTTCACTGCACAATGTTTGAATGTTTCAGAGAGGGAAAATTTAACCTGTTTGCATGAAAAAGGCTGTGATTTGAACATTGCAAATATTAAACCATGTTGTCCTTACTGAGCTAGAGGATCAAGTCTCAGTGATCAGGTCATACAAGACACCATCCCTTAGGTCAACATGGACATTATAATTATTAAACATTGATTTTAACTATCTAAAATGACAACAGTAGTAACAGTAACAGAATTTTTTTGTTTTCATATAAAGAAGATTGGTATGTACTGCAGAGATGGAGATTCATTAATTCCAAGGGATTCTAAACTTACAAATATTTTCCCTGATACATGAACCTGTGTTTATTTTTCAGTAAGTAGTGAGTGTGAGTAATCAGAGTTATGTGGAATGATTATTATCTTTATTTGATATTTCATTTTTTTTTTTATAGAAGAGATTTTATCTGAAGAAAAGAAAATGTAGTGTCACTGTAGCCAGTATAGCATTTGTCAAAGCAAAAATACTATACAGTGGAAGTTGGTTAAATCAAACTTGCGAGGATCCTAGATATATTTTAATCAGTATTGTTAGGGATTAAAAGTAGTGTACATTATATATTGTAATGGAAGCAATCTGACTGGATTCAGAGACACCATGCAGCAAGGTAATTATTTGGTTGACAGTATGAGAAATGTGTGTGGTATGAAACGTGTACTTGTTACTAGACCAGCAGTATCATTTGGTACAGAGTATCAGTGCAATTGTTTATTCATCACAGCTGTTGCTTGTGTGCTACTTCATTGTATGTACAAGGGACAGTTCTTACAAGCAATGGTTTCAATTAAAATACTGTTTCCATTTCAATTTGTGCTTTGCAAGCATAGGAAAACTGAACAAGGAAACTATTTAGTTGAAAGGCATTGAACAATTTATTGTGGTTTAAGACAGAATGAGTTACAGTGGACATGCAGGTACACAAGGATTACGACAATTTTGCATGAAATATTTTTCAGAATAACTGTTTCGGCTTGAACGACTTCCACTGTATTATCTAAAACATTAAACAGTTTTCAGAGATTTTGTGCATTATACTAGAGCACATGGATACTCAGAAGTGAACTTTGTGTAAGATAAAGTGCCTGTTTCAGAATTCGGTGTATTGGACTTGGTGTTGGAAAGCTGCAATTTTTCTTATATTCCTTAAACAGCCAACTCAGACACATCTATAACAAGAGTTTAATGACCAAGTGAACCAGCAAAAGAATATTGATTGATTTATATGAATATCAGTTAATCTGTTTATAATCATTAGAACATATCGTCACTGCGCTAGCAGAATGGCATATCTCAGAGATATGCCATTATGACTCTAGCATATCAATGTATTCATAAGAACAGTGCCCATCTTATGGTCAAGAAAAAAATAAAATGCGCTGATCCATTTTCGTGTTATTTAAAAAAAAGCAGATATGGCACATCTCAGCCCATGAGTTATGCCATTCTGGTTCTACAGTCATTCTGGCACATCTCAGAGATATGCCAAAATGAGTGATGCAAAATAGCATATCATTGCCATACCAATATCATTTTGGCACATCTCAGTACTTGTCAAGTTTCAACAATAACCGTTCTTGTATTCGTCTTGCTAGAAATCGATACTTCATATTACTATGGATTGTCATACTTCTCTCTTCTTGGTGCTGTTTGACTACAATAATGTATGATGTACCAATGTGCCACACTGTCCCCTAAGTTGAAGGCCATTATTAAAATTTATTAATTCCTAAATCTCCACTCATCACACAGAGGATGGGTAATACCCTTAATTAAAAACAACTTGCAGCATAGCAGATCTCAAAGTAACTGAGCAAATTTTGACATAACTCATGTTGTGACCAACTGCAAAATGGCACAACTGATTTTAGAACAAAACCAAAAAGGCACAACTCATAATGAGCCCAGTTTCAAAACGACATATCTCAAAAAGGCACTGTCACAAAAAGGCACATCTCATATACATCCCATAATTTTAATGTTGCGCAATTTATACGAGCAGTGCTTTAGCGTCCCTTAACATTAAAGTGCCCTACACATTTTCGGTGTAATTGAAGCAAAAATATGGAAATAAATCACTTTTTTCTTGTTATCTCCAAACTATGAAAAATTAGATTTGCCATTCTGCTAGCCCAGTGACGATATGCTCCGACCATCTACCTGGCCTTAGGAATAAGAAGGCGCAGAGAGTGTGCTATGATGTGGCTGGATGAGAATTTGAACCCATGTGGAAGATATGCACTCTGCAGACTTAGCTTTGAAATGCTTAGTTCCAAATTCCAATACTGATATTTTGTTGAAGAGTCTTTAAGCACTTACATACTAGTTATAGTTATAGGTCTTAGGCCTAAAGCAACAAGTTGGAACACATGGTATAAATGTTGCTTAAAAACATTGCAGGTTCAGGTAGTTTATTCACATTTCATTATATCATTATATTGATCTATTTCGAAATGTTTCAAGTCAGTATGTCACATTAATGATAATACATGCAGCATGCTCTGGGATGTGTGAGATGACTGTAGATTTATTCAGAGAGGAATGTCTACATCCATAATATTTTGTATGCCATGGTCAAACTCTCTTCCTCATTTCCCACTGTATTGCCTGCTGATGTCATATTTTTAGACAAAAGTTTTCACAAAATGAATGCAAGAAATTTTAATGAAACATATTGAAAATAACACCTGTGAAATTCCCAAACTTCCCAGTAACCGAGTTTGCAGAAAATCTGCACCTCTTTAAGATGCACTATTACTAGTCTATGTATGTGTGTGCGCTTGTTGATATATTCCTATCAGGTATCATTTCTAAGATACCAATTATTTTTTGTGCAGCTGCATTGATAAATCAGTGTGGTCCTATGACAGTCATTTCATAATGGACATTATTAACATCAGCTGGATTCAATTGTTTAATTTAAAATCACATAGTGAGAAAGCAAGTGGTATGTTATCTGTTTTTTTTATTCCTTTTTTTCAAATCGTTATTGTCAATAATTCAGTTTCAAGCAGCTGAACAATTACATAACAACCAATGAACAGTCAGAATCAAGGAATTCTCTGGAATCAGAGGATGCTGTCTTTCAGAGAAGGTTCTAAGATATTTATCCGAGAAACTGTTTGGATGGGAAAAAAAACCTAATGTGAATTCTATAAGTCATTCTACTCTTTGTTGTCTCAAATTTGTCTGTCATAACTGCTCACCTTGGGCATTCCTTGTTGACAGTATTGCAGACATTTTAAAGACAATAAAGAAAACTTGTAAAGTTGTCATGATGGCCAGGTTGCAGTTTGAGTGGACATTGGGCTCCTTTTTCTTGCATCATGTATATGATGAGGACTGATTTCTTGAAAGAATCACAATGAGCAGAAGGTTATTCTCACTGCAAATCCAGTCACACATGTTATGGTTGTGAGCAGTGATTTGTGCTGCCCAAACTTGGATGGCCTTGCTTAAGAGGAACCAAGAGGTCACTCCCTTACAGGATGTCACCATGAAATTGAAACCGCATGAATAAGAAATGCATCTGCCCTGTGTGCACTGAAATAGAACCAACAGTCGTTTCAAGCATTAATATCAATGAGCGATCTGGCATAGACATTGTGATCAGCTCAACACAGGATCAGATTCAAGTTTAAAAGTTCCGCTGTAGCAAAAGTACACATACAGCAGATGAGCATCTGTTTCACTCACCAAACCACAGTCTCTCAAGTACTCTTTCTACACCGAAGAATGGGGAAGGAAAACAGAAAGGCTTAAGTATGTGAAGTTTTTCTGGAATTTATTCCACAACATTAACCAATGCTGACAGAATCTTGAAATGAGAATAATGACTGAATAGTTGTTTCAACATGCAAATACAATTATATCACAAGTAATGAACAGTCAAAAAACAATATTTGATGATACCAATGCCAAAAGAAGTTGCATGCCACTGATTCTATCAACAAGTAACAGTAGTGTTCTTTGGTGGCAATATTTTTCACACATTTTCTGTTACACTGAAATACTTTACTCCTTAACTTTTCTTCCTCTACCATTGAAAACTGCAAACTGGAGGATGAAATATGGACTGGATTTCCATGATTGTTCATTGTAATTTAAAACTGCAAGTTATCATTTGGATGCACCACCTTTTCATCCCAAATTCCACATATCTCAAAGTCACATGATCCCACTGCACAGCCCAGCTAGTCATTAATAAATACATACATGTGTTTATTCCTACTGTAGGGTGCATAGAGAATCCATAATAATCTTTCATGTAGAGGGAAAAAAACATCTTCGTACCCTCTTCCTATAATGGGAGTCAATTAATACCCCAGATTTGGAAGAGGAGGATATTTTGATATTCCTATGCTGGTGGTACCATAAATGGTATGGGAGCCCAGCACAGTGGGAGAGGAGGAAAAGAGGTTTATCAAATTTGCATTGGTTGATGCAATATTAATGCAAATAATTTTTCTCTGAAGTCATTTCATCCTGTTACATATAATACAATAAATTGTATTCATGCTCCACAAATGTCCTTCGTCTGTTACAGCATGCCCTTGTGTATATAAGAGAGGTCATATGTGAAAGTAGGATGTATGAATGGGAGAGTGAGTTTGAGTTATGATCTGTGGGTGGCATTTATACCTCTTTCAGCTGTATCATCATATGCCTATGTATATGTATGTTTTCACATACATGCATACAGAAATTTGTATCTCAAACCTTTCAAATTTGCTCACACTCTTAAAATTTTGCATCATAAGTGCATGAAATTTGCAAGCTCAAAATGACATAACATATATGCATTGTATTAAAAAAACAAACACCTAAACATCAAAATAACAAGTACTTGAACTAGGCTTTAGAAGATGTTTACCTTATATCAACAGGAGATTTCTAAGATGAGACAATCACACTGCATAAAAGAAGAAAAGCTTTGAAAGTCTGGCAGAGATTTGAGAATTGCCCACACACTTTCTCAACCCAGCTTTTTTCATCCGTTTCATTACATCTCTGTAAGATATAGAGCCGATTACTCCAAATACTCTTGATTGCAAACAATTACTATCTGCTGGGTTAAGGGTTGATAAGGATTCTCATCTGGGCAAAAACCGCACAAAAATTTGGCTGCTACTCTCTGACTCCCATGCCACTTTCTGTCATACAGTCTTTTCTAGTCATGTTTTCCATAATTGAAGACATGACAGGAATCCTAGCCAAGAACCCTCTCTTTCAGTCATTGTCTGTGCACAATTCAACTCCCTCTTCCACCAGTTTTATAGTCACTTTCAGTTTCTAAGGTTTCAACAGAATCAGAGTTATAATCTTTATCATACAGTTATGAGATGAAAAAATTCACTGAAATTCACAATCTTGGGCAGTTGACTCCAGCATAGCTATGGTTACCTTTCCAGCAGGTTGGACTTGGAAGTAATATCCCCAGCAACTACTGATCTTGTTAGCTTTACAATTTCATTGTGTCACTATGTCGCATTTTTATTACTATTGTAGAGAATGAAGTACATTACTTCGTACATGTTGATACAATGTTGCTACCGTGGAGAGGATGTGTGAGTCTAGGCCAAAGTTGGCAAAATCTGTGCCCAATTTGTGGAATGTGTCTAAATTTGTGAAAACTTGCACAACTGTGGCAAAGCTTCAAATATGCAGATATTGGCCAGTAATTTGCGGCACAGTTTCTGGGGCGACACGTTTTTTTGGCTCATTTTTATGCTGCTGAGGATTTAATTAAGGTAATTAAGACATATTTCCAGCCATCACAGTGAAGCATTCTTTATGCATTTTCTGAAATTAAACAATCTGATCCTCTACACAAGCATTCAGGTTTAATTGATCACGGCAATCTTTGGAGGCCTTCAAGGGGCACTGAGTTGCTATACAAAGGTAAGATACCTAAATGTATCTCTTCAAGAGGGTGTTAATATACTGCTAGATGAGAAGAATGGGTTCTATTCTTGTCCATGAATGCCCCCAGAAAGTTATGGTATAAAGAATACCAGTAACTTATGTACCCATGAAGCCCCTGTAGGCTGTTAAAAAGTACTACTCCTTTGTATTTGCGTGTTTGAAAACCAAGGCCAATGGTGTTAATTTATTGCTAAAGGGAAGTCTGGAGAAAACATAAATTATCAATGTTGTGGGATTTACGTTTTGGATATTTCTAAAATTGAGAGAATAAAGTACCAGTGTCTGGATGGGCTAACACAAAAACAAGACTTACAGCTGAAATAAAACAGAATACTTCACATTATATTGTTATCAGTGTGTCTCAGTGACCAAGTACCAAACAGACTTTCAATATGATGAGGGACCAAACTCAAACACACCAGGACAACTCCTACATGAATAAACTAACATAAAAAGAAGAAAGTAATGAAGCATGGAGACACACCCATCAGACAATCAGCCCAATATATGAACACAGTACTCTGCCCACCACCTGTTTTATCAGCAATCTGTGCCAACAGCCTCAGCAGCTGAACATAAATCTGACATGAGGTCCAAAGCACAAAAACTTCAACAATGACATGCTTTCCACACAAAAGTGTGTTACCAGCGTTTCTGGTTGCAACAAAACATCTGCAGGAATGTGACAACATAATAATTTAAATAAACTGTTCTTAAGTTATCCTCATGGATTTTCATCAACAAATTAATTTCGAAATATTTTGGCAATGAGGATTACAAATAAATGCTGCTCCACTATGCCATTGAATTTCAATAAAATTTCTTATCACAAATCACATTACATGTTCTAGAAACCCTTATCCCTGATATTTTATCACATCTTTATCATGCATATGAGATTACAGTTTATATCCAGTTTAAGAGAACAGTAATACTCTCTAGCACTGCCACTAGCTGGTGTCAGTGAGGTTTTGATGCATTATGAAACAATAATGTCTGAGCTGACATGTATGTTCATTCCTTCCCATTAAGCTGTAGCATTCTACAAGTAATATGCAATGCATGACATATAACAATACATATATATATATGTATATATGCAATGTATGATACTCCTGACAACTGACACTCCTGAGGCGATCAAAACATGACAGAAGCAATGGGTCTGTAGCTGGGAATCTCTGATGACAACAAAAACTCAGGTTTACTTGATTGATGAAATTAATGCTGTGCCATATCCCCTGTGTTCTTACAGGCCAATTCATCTTTATTATAGGAACACCAAAACATTTTATATTACCTGATAAGTTTACTGCATGTGCATATAAACAGCTATGCTAGAAGCAGAAATCACTCCAACCACCAGAAGAATTATGTACATTTTGTATCTACTCCAAAACGATTCCTCTAATACTTCTTCCTTGTGTTTACGAGGCTTTTTCTTGCGTCCCTTCATCATTCTTTCATATTCTAGTAGTTCAGCTTCCTGCTTCTTTCTCTCTTCCTCTTCTTTCTGTTTGGTAGTCTCATCATTTGTCTGAAATTGGATATCAAGAATGTGAGTTAACTGAACGTCCTGCAATTATACTACCCAAGAATGTATGTTCCTCTTTTCAGACTTAAAAATAATTTCATCCACTTCTCCAGGGTGCCAATTTTCCGCTAAAGCCCAAGTTTTGTAAAGGAGTGTGAGTTATTGGTTGACTGGCGCCCCTGACAGGCATGTCAGTCAGCCAGTAACTCCTGCTGCCTTTTGATACTTCAGGGTTATTATTAAAATGGGTGAAAAAAAACAAAGGACTGTGGCCATTTACAAACCACAACAACCAGAAAATAGACCTGTGTGCAAACGTGTCAAGTTTATGTACATGTTTACTTCCAACTGTTCTGAAACTTGCAATAGAAACCTTAAAGTGATGGCACTTAAACTGAAGTATTTGGTATCACAATATTCAGCAAACCTTTTGTTTGAGGAGTGAATGAGGCTATCTTTAAATGAACCTTGATTTCATTGCTAATGCATCAGCTATCATGCTAATCATACATAGTAACAATGGAGGCCGGATACAATACTGGTAAGAACTGTCATCCTATTTGTTCTTTCAGAGTGCATGATAAGAATGTGAACAATACATTTATATATTTACAAGCAGAGGAACCAGACTCAGGAGCACAGTTTTTTGGGTAATGTCAGAGAATTGTATATCTAATTGTTTTTTTTTTATTTGTGGTGAGTCGTGTGCAAATGCAAGACCAACAATACAATGGGATCATGAAGGATGTGGTATATATTACGAGATACATGGATTCCACAATCACCAAATTCCTGCTTTTTTTTTTTTAATCAAATACAATAGGCATCCCTGATTTATGCATCAATACTTTGTTCATGCTCGAACTGGGATAGTCATACTGATGTATTTAGCCATTTGCATAACATACCTTCTTATTTGATTTGCAGTTTCCGTCACACTCAGGTTTAGGGGTAGAGGCTTTAGCCTTGCACATAATCTCTTTCTTAATCCTTTTACATTTGCACTTGAGTGTCACCTTCTTCTCACAGTTGTTCACTTTGGGGCATTCACCACTGTGACATACAGCCCCGCATGGATGGCCGCAAGGCATCTGTTGAAGACATTGGTAAATCAGCAGACCAAATATACAGACTCTTACTCTAGAGGTAAGTTATTTCTACTCAAAGCTGCCCTTGCTATAGAGATATTCATTTACTTTCTCTTTAATGCAAGTGATAAATATTTGGAATGATCAAAGGTAAAAAACTGGTCACACACTAAGACCTGAAGGTCCATTACATTTGCTGTCCTTCTCAACACTATCTAAATGAGAAAATATCAAAAAAACAGAAACTAATGTAGACCAATTATGACATTTCCTTGATCTGACCTTACCTACAATGAAATTTTTTTTCTCTTTTTTTAATTCAAGAAATGGAAAATAAGCAACAGATTTTGGAGACAAAGATCAACACATTTTAAAAGGGAAACATAAAACTGAATATGAGCACATGTTCGTAATTATCAAAACTATGGGAAAATAACATGGCACTGGCCAGGTGATATGTGCTTTCATCATAATTCTAATTGTCTTTTGAAAAGATGGTCCATGCATGAAAGACTGTTAAATGTCATGCTTTGTGTCGAACACCAAAAGTCTGTAACATGCTGAGTGTTTTAACACAGCATTTATCCACAACTATCGCTGAATAGTGAATCCTGGTATCATTTAATATGGCCACTAACAAAAGCAACGCAGCAAAAGTATCACACTCACAGTCAGTATACAAAACCACAGTAAACAACGACAGACATGGCTGACAGGACCACACAAGAAAACTCTTTACCTCTTTAGGACAAGGCTGTTGACAAGATTTTAACATATCACGAAGATCTTGTGATGCTGCCAACCACTTGTCACACTCTATGTGTTTGACCAGAGTCTGACAGTGGCAGCGCATCCGAATCATCATGTGACATGGCGGACATGGGGCCGGATGGCATGGCTTCACACAAGGATGGGTGCATCCATCGGGTCTTGGGGCTTCACAGCCCAGGTTGCAAGGCTGACATTCTGTGCCAGCCTGTGAGAAATTTGGTACACAGATTACATTGTTGATTTTAATTATGTAATATTATGATCTTTTCATTATAGTAGAACCTCAAGAACCCCAATATTAGGAGACCAGTCCACAATTAACCTTTCTACATCAGCCAGCTAGGATAAACAACCCTGTAATTTTCACAGCCTTATAGTGAGGCTCAAAAGTGTGAAAAACTGAGTAATGCTTATTAGTTACTGGTAAATGTGATGTTTCTAGAAAACATCGCTGCAGGGTGAATAAAATGTAGGCCTGTTTTAGCCAGTTTAGCCATGTGGAAAGCTCTGTTTAGCTTTTTGGAAAGATCAATTTCATGTGTGGGAGATGTTTGATGTTATGAGTAAAATTTGATAGGAAATAAGGGATTCTGAAGACAGCATGTCAACAAGGATACAAGTGTTTCAAACCAAAAAGTTTGAGACTGTGTGAATGTAATAAGTGAACTGAAATCTCTTTGTACACTTGGCATTTTGGCACAACATAATGACTGTATCAATCCCACAAGGCCTGCCAGACCCATTATCAATTCAATCCCATAATGCCTACTGACACTAACTAAAGATACTGTTTACAAGTTGCTACACTGCAACGGAAATATAGCTTTAAAATCTGAAATATGGCCAATGCGAAACTGCTAAGACAATTGGGGAAGGATACTTCAACATTATACAGGAAAGTGTTTGTTTATATCACAGGTCAATGGCTTTCCAGCTTATTTAAAATTTGATTATTCCTCTTGACCTTAAATTCCAGAATAAGAATTCCCTGAAGTACAGTTTGGAAAGGATTAAAACTGGTAAATTACTGTTTCGTCTGAATCTTCTGCAGTTATTTATTGTCACAACATGTAGACCAAGTAAACCTTGAATAGTATAAGACAAGGCATCAAGTAAGTTTTGCAATTTCACTTCACATGAATTCGGCAATAACTGAAATAGTAAGACTGACTTCATGCAGTCCATTCTACTATCTTCTTCTGTGCATTACAGAGAGTGAGAGTCAGATCACTTCCACTCATCATTTGCAGATTAGACGACAGTATTGTCACAGTTAAGTGCACTCTGGATAATTTAAGTGATACCCACATTGCAAAAATAATTTTGAAGGTTACAAAAACTTATTCTTGGTGGAATAACCAAATCCAAATGACCAATGACACACATACTGCATGAAGCTCACTAGGTTATACTATGTGACTACTCACAGCCAGTTCGTCTGCGGCACCTGTCACTGTGTGACATGCTAATTGACAAACATGGTTCCCACAGGCTAGTCTGCGACCACAGATTCTGCCACATGAATAAGGTTTAACCCGACAACATGGTATATCACTGGTCTGAAATGAGGAAAAGAAAGCTTTCACTGACAGTCATAAAGAGATAATAATGATTATAACAAAGAATTTAGCATTTTTTTCAGCACTAACAGATGCATTTCTAATTCCTCTCTGGCACGGCCATTGTACATGTTATTAGAACTTGCATACAATGTCAACATATATACAATCTTCTGGATGTTTCAATTCTAACTTAATCATTCAAGCTGTCATCAACATCAAGAAAAACTTATGGCACACTGTGAATTTCTTTGCTTCTAAATTCCACATAGGACTAACTTTACTTTTGGTATTGCATTAAAAAGGCACTGCAGAGCCAACATTATTCGGAACAAGCTGTTTTAGAAAGCTGTCTGCCCTGCTAGGTTTGTATATTCAGTGATCTGGCCATCATACTGACTGGTTACTAACCTCATGTCCTCCAAGACATTGCACTGGTATGGGCACTTGACAAGGTGGGCAGGGCTTAGATATTTTCTCAATTCGCACTGGTCTTTCATCCCATGGACCTCTTTTTACACCCTGTGAAATCATGTACTTAGACATTTAATTTCCTATTCTGAATAACACCATTACAGTCTATGAGTCAACTATTCATAAAAAAACAATACCACTACACTCTATATGTCTACAATTCATGACACAATATGAAATGCTAGCAACATCTCACACACTCAGAACAGACTAAATGTTAAAAATATAAGCATCACTTCCCTTTTTATTCTACTTTGAATATTCTCCATGTGATTTTTCAAAATCAGCACTGTGTGCCTGAAGTCACATTAATATTCTGTAAACTCTCTCCAATCAACAGAAGGTGGCAAGATCTGATTTCCAGATGAAAATGCCAAAAATAAAAAACCCACCTTGTCTTCAATTCTGGTTCTCACAGCATCATGACACATCACTGGACATTTGTGTTCACAGCCACTCAGTTTGAGACCACATACAAAGTTGCAAGGTGGACAGTCCCCAAAATGACACCTATGTTTCTGGCGAGATGGGTGGTGACATTCAGTTGGTGCCCTGCAAGAAAAAAATATTTACCTTGAAAGCCATCTAAGCCAGTACAGATTGTGATCTAATGTCTTTTAATGTTTATAGAAAACTCAACGATTGCGATCAAAAGTAAGGATGCTCAGTGTGCCAAAACATGGAAAAAAACTTAATGCTGTGACCAGTCAAAGTTAAAAAAAAAAAAAGAAGAAGAAAGAGCAAAAAGTGAAGGTTGGATGAGAAGATAAGCTGACATATCAGTCCAGAATACAGACCTAGCTTCTCTTTAACATAATAAAAACAGGCTAGGAATGGTGTGTGGTTCTATCCCACTCATCTCCATTCACTCATGTAGAAAAAAAATAAACAAAACAGCTTACTTGCAAGGTACGTTACACCTAGGAGGCTTGGTCTCTCTCTCCTTGCCACAGGGAACAGAAATTTTAGTCTTCTTGCAATTGCACGTAATGTCTACAGTCAAGGGGCATGGGTAGCATGGACCTAGAAATGATTGAAGAATTCTTTAATATTTAAAGCACAAACTATACAGTAATTAGAAAATTGGCAGCATTTGTATCTTATGCGATGAAATTGTTGCATGAGAACTGTCTTCATGCGAGTGTGTATGTCCTTTAGTATTTTTATCTTTCCTGTTCTTGAGATCGCAGTGCTCCATATTATGCATATCCTTTGTAAAAATCAGCTTATAATGAGTCACTGTCATTTTGACTGATAAGTGCTATGTAAGTCTGTGATAATTTTCAGGTTAGAGTTTCCTTAAGACTATATGCTATAAATGATCTATATATCTATTTTATCCGATCACAGTTGGACTGGACTGGGATACAAAAAGTCTACTGACACAAAAGACCAAAAATGACAAAGACATACACACAGAAATAAGTCCTCAAAATTTTTCTATACCTTTATGACATCTGCTTTGACATTTATGATTACGACATCTTAGTGTTTTTCCACATATCTGCTCACAACTAGGGCAGTTGCCATCACAACACTGTGGAACACAAGAAAATAGTTTAGAACAATAAAGCTGTCTCTGAAGGCTGGACGTCCACACTGATAATGGAACATTTCTCGAAGCTGAGTCCAAGTTACTATTCTTTTACAGAAAATTCCTAGGCTTAACAACAAGGATCAAAGCTACTACAGCTGTTATGCACATACATGATGATCATCAGAATTCATAGAACTTTAAAGTGAAGTGGAAAAGAAATAATACGAATGATCAGACAAAATATTTTTTCCCTCTTGGAGTACATAATGTATCCTACCTTTCTATTACACTTGTGAACCCCACAATTCCTCATGTTGTTGCATTTCTTTTCACAAAGAAATTCCTTAGCACAGGGCACCTCTTTCTGTCTTTGGCCACACCGACATTTCTTCACAGCCATCTGCATGCACTGTTGGTGAGAATGGGAAACAAATCCAGTAAATCCATTTATTTTACTCAGACTGAGACAAAAACACATTTCATACTAAATGTGGACCCAGGTCTTAAATACAAAAAAATCTTAACAATAGTGTGGGTGCTTAGATGCTGCACTTTTGTTAACTACTAAGTATTCATGGATGGTCACAGGATAAAAAAAAACAGAACGATTCCAATTTCACTAGGGCCATAGACTTCAAATATATCAAATGTCAGATATTCCTCCCTAAATGTTTCTGTTCCTGTAAGGCCTGTAATTTGCAACACTGACCTCAGTTATATCTTTCATAAATACATAACACACAGCATATACTACCACCAAGTGAATTTAACACGGACTTTTTCTGCTGGTGAAGGATGTGAAGTATATTTTTAACACAGACAACATCAACCAACCTGTCCACACTCTCCTGGATGACAGCGGTCAGTACAGTGATGTTGACCACAGGTCAAAGGCTTACCACATGTGTCACCACATGTTGGAACATCTTCTGTGCAGGGAAGCTGAAATTCTGTGAATGAAACATATCTAGATGCAATACATTCCATATATATATGGCATATTTCCTATAAGAGGAGGAGGATTATACTGTAGTACCTCTTACAAACAAAGAGGGAAAACAGTAATTTTTCAGCAGGCACAGTCTTATCATCTTTGATGAAATGCACAATATCCAAGAAAATGCTATTCTTAAGCAGTCAGCCACAAACAAATGGGCAAATACAAACTGTTTCCATAAAATAAAAATATTCTACTACAATATTTTGCTTACCTGTCTTCCCGCAGGGACATTTCCTGAGGCCTTCTCGAGGACAGTCTCCACACGGCCCAGAGTGACAGACTTTCTCACACACATGATTTCCACAGCTCAGTCGCTTACCACAAACCTGAGAGTAGGTAAGAATTGGTGTCTATACTGTGCTTATCTGTATTATAAAACTATATCAGCATTAAAAACCATTTTCCACAGCAATAAACACCAACAACACCGTCCATAAAGTTCTGCTGGTATCATCAACCTCAAAAAAGTAGGCAGAGCAAAGCAAATGGTCAATGTGTACTGCCAAACCCGCAAGATTCCATTAATTATGTATGGATACGTTTTTGCATTTCCTCCTTTTGAAGGATGATGTTAAGCTTTTTTTTGTTTATTCATTTTAGTTAATTTCCTTCTGAGCTTTCTATGTTTTTCAGAATGTTCAACTCATATGAAGTGGTCTAGAATCTACCTGAATATCATCAACTTTTCCTATATTAAGGAAATACATCTTACCTGATCACACTTCCATGACATACTGTCACAAGGACGTTCAGACTTTTGCTTCCCACAGCAACAGAACTGCAAGCTTGTTTTCACACAAGGAGGGCACTCTCCTAAAACAGCATGAAATGGATAATGAAAGCTATCACTCTGGATGTTGAATGGGTAAAGGTGAAAACTGTTCAACTTAATCTTAAAAAGTCGCTATAGGTATTCACATTTTAGAGGGGTAGGTACATCATGAAAAAGAGGGGGAAAAAAAAACTTTCTTCCTCAGTGATCCAGTCCACTGAGTTTCTATAAAAATAACAATAGCTAGTATATCTGAACAAAGAATACACTGCAAATCACATGGTCACATAAAGATAAGAAACAGTCCCAACAAAATGTAATCGATATAGTGAGGCATCGCGGCCATTACACTATTCATATAACAGACCTGTGTGACACTTTTCAGGACACTTGTGCTGCTTGCAAGAGAGAACACGCCCACACACTTTTCCACATGCCCAAGATCGTGCGCTGCACCGCGTCATGCGTGGAGCACTTTTCTCACAATAACAAGTGGACTTCATCATGACAGGACACGGAGGACAAGCACCTGTAAAATGACAAGAAGCAAGATACTGGTACAATGTAGGAAGTTGCTGATGCCAAAATCCCTTATCTCAGTCTGTGAGAAGAATGATAAACAGTTGTTAACATTAATTCTGTAGGCATGCCATAATTTCAGACATCAGGCATGCAAATCATTTTGAAAGTGTGAAATGCTTGTATGACAAATTCCAAAACAAGGGATGTTAAAATATCACAAAGGAGAAAACAAACATTCACTATTTACTGTTCTGATCTGAATGTCAAAACCAAGTTAGATGACAAAGATTCATTATTCATTGCTCAGATTAGTATACCCTCTGCAATCAAACTTGCTCAAACCAGGTGCTGTGGAAATTGCATCCAAGAGTATTTAGATTAGCTAAGAGTTGTGAGAGACAGTTTACTCAAACTTTTGTCATGGCAAGCCTTTGTCCAGCTGTCTTCAATGATACTCCATAACCCGAAACAGTGGGTTTGTAAACTCATTACCAGTTTTCCTATTCTGTTTTCATATGTATGTTCTACTTGCATCTAATGGCAATTATCTCATGGTTTTGGACATATATGAAAAAAATATTCTATCAACTTACCAGGGTGGCACAAGAGCAGACAAGAGTGTCCACATTCTGGTTTAAGCTTATGACCACAAACAGCCCCACATGAATGTGGGACGAGCCAAGGATCAAATTTGGGATCAGGTTCCTTTCCACAGAAGCAGTAGTACTTTGTGGGACACTGTCTTTGAGAATATTCGTGTCGACATTTGGGGCTGTGAAGGATAGGGCACTGGTAGATACCAAAGGTTTGATATACAATGAAACTCTATGCTTTACTTTTTCCTACTTTCTCCCTCAAATGCAGATTCACCACATTTTCTTCAGCAAATCATTTTCTTTAAAAATTATTTAGCAATACAAACTTTCAAACTTCCTCACATAGAACAACTTCTGCTTTTTAAGCAAAAACTCTGGACAATTTAAACACAAGTGACCAGTAGAATGTGCTGACCTGGCCAAGTTTTCACTGTTACATATCACAAATGTCAATGAGAGTGTGGACTACCAAGACTGCACTAAAAATCTATTGAAACACAAATGCTTGAGAGGACAGTGCACATCAACAAAGAAGTTAGACATTGGTCTTTACACATTGGTCTAACAAGACATAGAGCTTTTCTGGCTGAGTCTGAATTTTTAACACATAAAGTCTAACTGCATTCTAGTTTGAAGACTTCTGTTGTATTATACTTACCAATACCAGGGGATATTATCTGTAGACTTGTCGGTGGCAAAGTCCCCTGAATTATACTGCTTCTGATAAATTCCTTCTCTTACCCACTTCTGTATGCATGTGATGTGAAACATGCAGTAGCACCCTGAACAGCTCCAGATCTGTGAAGATATACACACAGTACTGTGAACAGCAAATTGTGAGAGCAATCTTGGATTGGACCAGCTGGTTTTGTTGTGATTACTTAAGACTGATTGAAGCACAAAGGCAACTACCTGCTACTGCTCAGAACAAAGATAAATCTCTGATCGTAAAAGCGCATAATATGGTGAAAATGTGGTTTATGAACCGAGCTAGAGAAGGGTAATACCTCATTTCTCTTGACAGTACTGTCTACACATTTCACAGAGTTCAAAGTAAATACCAGACATGCTTTCAACAACAACAGCAAGTTTACCAAGTTTATTTAAAGCTTACTGTACAAAAAAGTACATAAAAGCATTAGACAAGAGGACACAAACTCTCAAACTGACAACACACTACACAGAAACGACAAGAGTGAACCAGATTAGACTTAGTTCTCGTGGCCTAAACAAATGATTTCATCACAGCATCCAAAAAGTAGCATAATCTTTCAAGTTCCATGGTATTTTCTGATTGCATCAGTTTCCTATACTTCAACGTATTCAGTCCAGTGAAATATTTCTTATCTATGTATTTCTTTCCAGCCACATAAAGTTCATTTGTCTGTCATAGGCTGTGGAGAAAAAGACTTCCAGTTCAAAACATCAACTTGGAGGTTATGAATATCAAATTGCAGTCATCCTTTTGTTAGGCCTTTCGGAAAAAAAAACAAAAAAAAAACCTTTAAACTAAAGGCGATATTTCTGTCAATACCAACTGCATATGGCAGAGATTTCCATCACTAACAAGGTTATAAGTGAGACATCAGATATTACATTCTTCTTCCCCAGCCAATTTAAGCCAGTGTGTCTTGATGGTAAGACTGCTGTTACTCTCCTGTTTCACCTGACCCTGTCTTGTGATAATAATGGTATTAAAGGCAGAACAAGCTACTAAAATTTACTGTCCTGAAGCAAGAAGTGCTGATTCCCTCTAACTGTATTATAAGGGGTGTACAAACAAACCTGGTGTTCTCAATGTTGGTGTGGGCAACATGGTTACAAGATACCAAATACTTACAGCTTCTTCTTTCTTGATGGTTTCTATGCATACAAGACATGCAGATGTTCCTGATCTGAAAGAGTGAAGGAGTTTCTCCTGAGCTGAATGGATATCACTGTTGTCACCTTTGTCTGCAATGGAAAACAAGAACTTGCATTTATCACAATCAAGATTTAATGGAGAGTGAGAGATAACATACTCTACATCACTTTCCACTTGATAATAATGACGTTGTATTTTACAAATTTTACCTACATGAGATGGCAATTACATTTATTTAACCCTTTTCCAGTCATAAGTTTTAGTTAAATAATTCAAACATTTTCTGAAGGATTGTGACCATGCCTGCTTATGAGCATGACTGAAGTATGACCTTTCGAAAGTCTTCCAATACAGGTAAATATATTGTCAAATGCAGGGGTGTCCTACCATTCCGAAGGGGGAGGGAAGGAGGGGGGAAGTTTTGATTATCTGTCATCTTCTGGAGCTTAATCTAAAACTGCAATTCTGCATCATTATAATACATGACACTGAACGATACAAAGTACTTTCTAGTCCCGAGTAACTTTGTTGACCATAATTTGTGGCTATGTTTTGGCAACAGCTCGAAATAGCTATCTAATGTATTAAGTTCGTTCCTAGATAAAATTATAGGTTGTAACTGGCCCCCCAAGACAATTCCGGCTCATGGATCTTTGCAGTTCTCAGATATTTGAGATAACAAGCCTAGTGAAAGTGATACCAATTTCTAAGAGGATATGCTGAAATGATTGCTTTAAATCTGTAAAAACTGTCCATCATTTAAAAGCATTTCTCATCAATGTCTATGACATAAACAACATTCATAATGTATTGTGTTATTTAGGTTTCATTTCTTTTATACACCTGCTTATTCAGAAATACTTAATTTACATCAAATTCTTCAACAAGCTGTTTCGTGATGAGTACAGTAGACCCTCCGAGATAAGACCCTCTCAATTACGACTTCCTCTCGATTACGACCTAAAATCTCATGACGGATTGGGTTTTCTATATGAAAGACCTCTGAATTGCGACTTCCTCCGAAATCCGACANCTTCCAATGTCCTCTTCCTCATCCTCTGAGTCATCCAAGTCATTAGAATTGTTTGTCAGATGGCGTTGAGCAGATTCCATATGTTCACTTCGAGCTCTGGCAAACATGTCCTCTACTGACCTGAAGGCTGTCAAAATTTAAATGATAACATTTTAGAAAGTCAGAAAATATACTTTAGAAGTGGCATACTGAATGAGAAGAAAAATGCAATGCGGACATACAATACTCAGAAACTTGCTAAAGTCTAACACAGTTGACTCCTTTTAATTGACAAGGTCCTTCCCCCCCAGCCATTCCACTGCATACAAAGCAATTACAAAACAGCCTGTGCAAACACTGTACTGTATTGTATTTGGTGATGAGCGGCAGGGCTTCAGTCCGATCAAATAGCTTTACATATGAATAGGTCACACAGTAGGGGATAGTAAGATGAGCCTCGGCCCTCGAGGATGGATAGATTGGACAAGTGACAATAAAGCATTATGCAGCCAAGAAAATGGACTGAAAGGATTAAAGAAAAACATAGTTTTGTGTCATTGCATAACCTAACTGTGTCATAAGCATATTTTTATTTTGTATTGTTCTACATAATCTGGAAACATGGGGTACAAAAGTGAAAAGACTAAAAAGCCTAGTCCCTTCTCCTTCTCCAACTCCAATGAGAAATGGCTGAAAACAGCAACTCCACTTAATTGCAGCCCCCTTAATCACAACTTTTCCTGTGTTCCCAATGAGTTACAATCAAGCAGAGTCAAGTGTACTTAAGATATAAATCAGTGCAAACTATTATTGCCTTGGAGATCCTTTATTACCTCAAACATTTTGTGACAAGAATCCTAATGAAAGCAACACCAGACTTAAATTCATGTTGAAATAAGATTATCCTTGCTGTGAACACACCATTCTATAACATTTATCATTAATTACCATGACATAAACAATAATTCTAATATGTGTTAATAAGATTTCATTTTATTTATTCAGGTGTCAAAATTTAAAGTAATAATAACAGTTTAACTTAGCTATCAGACATATTCACTAAAAAGTGGCATAATGAATGAAAAGAAACATGAATGGCATGCAAAGTATATGTTTCACTAGGAGAAATACTGATGTCTTGAAGAGGGCATTTTCCATCTATTAAACATCTGTAAACATGAAATCATCCTCAAATTTAAAGGCATCTTGTAGAGCCGTTATGATCCAGTGTGTGGAGCAACTTTCAAGCATTCTTTACTGAATTAACTGTATTATACTGTATTTTCAATGTCTTGATTTGTTTCCATTTTGTTTTGATGTAGCACATTGTAAAAAAATTAGATATCTTATCTCCTGTTGGATTTTAGTTACAAATCTTAACACGGCTCCACAGATGCTTTCCCCTATTCTCTCTCTTTCACCATCATGAGATTCATAAGCCATGCATTCTATATCCACATAAAAAAGGGATATCATGATAACGTTTATAAGAGATTACAAGAAACTGATTTGCCAGACATTACCTCAGGTAATTTATTGCAACTGATTAAGCAAAAATTTTTTACAAAATTCCCTGAACTTTCTGTAGTTCCACACTGAAGTTAAGTCTAGGAATGCCATTATAAGCAGCGATTTCAGAAATGATCATTTATGTGCATGAGTACATATTATGTAATTGGATCCAATTAGTTTCTATACACAAAAACAGCATGTCCAAGGCAAACATTAGACCAAAAAAGAAATTGAACATTATTTTTTTGCTAGATTTTCATTTCTCAGCTGTTTCTCAGACTGGTGTCAAACAATCTCTGAAAGACAGCAACATTTTTTGATTTCAGAGAATTCTTTGAAGAGTAGACTTCAAGGGTACCTTACAAGTATCTCAACTCTGTTAATACTATCCATAGAGTGCTGTTATTTTCTATGAATGCACATAAATCCCTCACCCCTAAACAATATTAAATCCTAAAATTTTTAATATTTCAAGACAAAATCCTTTCATTTCAGACAGGGGATATATGTTGAGGTGCAATCCAAAGTTCTTGGACTGTGGCTATAAAAGTTTGTAAACTTACTCTTGATATTACACTCCTCTATCACTTTCAAGCAGTCCATTTGAGATTTATGCATTTCATCAGGCTTGGGAGTTACTTGGAGAGCTATATATGTCAGATACCATTAAATTGCGAATCTGCGTATATCTTCCTTATTATAATAAATCTCCTTCCCTTCAGCTGAATTTTCACCCAGGAAATTAGGAAGACATCGCATGAAGATATCAGCCGAAAAAGCAGTTAAACCTGACTTTCACTTGGGGTCATGAGACGGCTGTGTAATAAGATGGTTTGGACCAGCGAATAGACACAACAGTGACTGACTGCTATATCGTGTTAATGCACTAGCATGCTCTGCCCTCAGAGTTAAGCAGAGTTTGGCCTAAAAAAAATACATGAATATTGTCCCCTATCCTCGTGGGACTTTGCTTCATGTAATTGTTTCCACTTTCCAAAGATAAAAATTAAGCAAAAGGGACTGAGATTAAAATCTGATATTACAGGAAAGCCATTATTGGTGGAATTGCAGATAGTGCCTGACATCCCAAAACACAAAGACTTCCAGGTGTTATCAGGCCTAGAGGTGGCACTGGAATCATCGGGCAGACTTCCAACTGGACAATTCCAAAAGTGATGAAGGAAGTTAACATCTAGAGCAACTACACAAGCACGGTCCAGGGACTTTTGGACAGTACCTCGTATTGACTATCTTCAATGCAAACTAAGTTTTTTGCCTCATACCTACACCATGCTTTTACTGGGTGCAGTATTACATGAGTGGCACACTTAAAAGCTCAGCATGCAAATACAAACCAATTGGAAAAAACCTGTATTTACATTGCTCTTCCTTACAGGCTTCTAAATGCTGATTTTCAATACCGGGACTCTGAGGAGTTGACAAGGTTGACTTTGCACCCAATCCTGACCAAGGTCCTGAGGGACTGACATGCCCTGGCCTCTGCTGGACAGGTCCATCTCCATTAACAGCTTGGCCTCTTCCCTGAAGTGCTGGCGGTGCTGCTGACACCTGCTGATTTCTTATACCACGTCCTCTACCTCTTCCTCGTAAGAAAGCTGGCTGGGAGTCCATGGTTGATTTTTTGCTTAAAATTTATCATCAAGTCACTCACAATCTGAAAAGGAGACAGTGCAAATATTCTGTGAACATTTACTACCATATATATCAATACCTGGCTAACCAGGCTTCAACCACACTGACACAAAACACATCAACATGTTGTTACATTGAAACCTGAATATCTTTAGAATCAAGGGATTAATTCGTTTACAGTAAAAGAAGGTAATGAGATGTTGCATGGGAAATATTCCTGATTACTTTCCCTGTTAATTTTTATCCTTAAGTGTAAATTCAATAGTCCTATGGACATTAGGAGTGGCCTACGAATGTATTTAAAGGAAGACTGCACCAGCCTACAGACCATATTAAAGCATTCGATACCTTATTATTTTAATAAAACAGTCTTCACAGGGTTACATTATCCATAGTCCGAATTGTTACAACCATTGCGCGCGTGGCGGCCTTAAGCTTACGTCAAATACGTTCTTGCCACATGGCCAAGCTGTCCAGCCAGTGCTCTGCGGACGGGTGATAGCATGTTGGTATGAATGTTTTAATTCCTCTGTGAACAGTAGATATGCCAAACAAAACCATGCTGAGGCAATAAAAATGCAAAATACTTTTTTTTGGCTTACACTATCAAACTTTACGTTTGAATTTGGAATAACCAGAACCTCAATTAAAAACCGAATAATACATTGTCAGGTAGAGGTGTCTGTATCTACTGGAACATAAGTGACGTCAGCGTTTTTGCCACAGGCTTCTGCTGATCGGGGAAGAGGAATAATTCTGGACGCAAGGCCCAAACCCGGTAACTCTAGCTCTCCTTATTGCGTCATATTACATACATGCACGGTAACAGAACGATGCTCTTTCTTCCCAATATTGACTCGGTGGGCACCATAGATGATTTTTAGAGAGAAAAAGTATTGAAAAACGGAAAATTATTTTTGATGTGCGTGTCCTACTTTAAATACATTACTTAAGATGTTGTGAGAATGTTTCAAAATGGCTTTCATGTAACTCATTTTTTTCTATGAGGTCATGTTATTGCAGAATAAGACTATCTGGATGCTGACTACAATGTTTTGATTTTAATCAGATTAGCCTAGACGACACGTTGATAACAATAGTGCCAAAATTGTACCACTGAATATCATGGGCGTAGCGTAATGGTAGTCAAATAGTCAATGACTACCGCTTGGAAAAAGAATGCCTCACACAGTTCTTAAAAAGAACAGATGGCTACCACAGTAGTAATGAAATAAGAAATGCCAGCTCTCATCGCCCTTTATGAATTAGCATTTAATAGTAGACTAAGAAAAAAAAAAGACCTGCGCAAGCCACTCGCAATGTTTCACTATAAAGGCCAACCCCTCGAGCCGCGCTTCGTGTACTCTACTATGTCAAAAGGATGACACTTGCACCCTGATTGAGCCCCAAGGGCAACTCAGCTGCTTAGCCAGTCTAGTAGTCATTTTGGATTTTGACTACGTACGTGAACTCGCATGCAGTTCCTCTTCTACTGTATTAGGCACAAAAATCAGCATTTCCACCCAGACTAAGACCCAGTTGTGCTCGCCAGCATTGTTAAAATTTCCATACCTGTAGGCAAAAATCTAAATGACTACGGAATACAAAAGGGTAATGAAAAACGTGAGATTAGTGATTTCCCTCATCCATTCGCCTACTTCGAATGGGGTCAGGCGTGTTATTGTAGGCTAAGGCTTCAGTGTTGTCTCGGTGCTTCTAACAGAGGCTAGATCGTAATTTAGATCAAGTGTACTGTAGATCTAGATTTGGATCCAGTCTATGTCTAGACCCTACATAAATTGAAATGTTGTGTTTTCGGCGGCATGTATTTAGTCAAGCCCCTCAGTAAACATGGCTAATAACTGTTTCGGAAGCAGCCAACGTTTGCCCTCGCTGAGCACTCGATTATTAATATTTAAAAGACTCCACACAATCAATTATGAACCAAACACGAACAAGAAACGTAATGTTATTTATGCAAACAAAGTTGACCGAAACAGTGTCATTAAAATTCTCTTTTCATTTTATGGCACCATTTTTCATCATTTTACCACGCGAAGGAAAAAGGCATCAATCTTATCTACAAAGAGTAAACAAAAAGTCGCTGAATTTTGTTGTTGTTGTTGATGTTATTGTTATTGTTGTTGTTGTTGTCCTGCTTTAGGTAGCAAAGCAAATCTTGCTTTATAATACTATGTTTCTCTGTTTCAAACATGCTACCCTACCTCCCCTCAATGTAAATGTAGAGTGACCGTAATCAATGTGCAAATTTGACTACCTGGTTTTGACCCCCGCGCTACGCCCCTGCTGAATATTATGTGTTTACATAATCATGTTTTGTGATTCATTCTGGAGGCAGCATGGCCTTGTAGCTCATGAATTGTTCTGACAAACTGAAGACTGTGAAGTTGAGTTTGTCGCTCGATTCACAGCTGCGCAGTTTATGATGTGGTATTGTTGGGAATTACCTTTTATTCCTACTTCATAACTTGACAATTGGCTACTATCACTGTGTGAATGAGTACAGGCTGGCTTTTAAGCCAGGGGAGACCCAGGTGCTACATGAAGAAAACTAGCAATGACTTTATAATGGAGTCTTTTTATATGTTATATGCAGTAAGTGTAATGTTCAAGAATGGAAGTGTTATATAATATGGCACTTTAAAAAGAATTCCCTGCTGGGCAAATCAAGGTGGATTTTACCTTCATCTTATCATTGACCTTTATAACTGATTACTTTGCACTTCAGATCTATTATTTCAACAGGAAAAATAAATGCAAGAAGCCGTTATCCACTTTTAAATAAAAACAGATGGGCATTTCAAAAATACTGTTCTATTGTCAAGTACTTTTTCTCTCTGAAGATCATCTTAAGTGCCCATGGCACCAATTTCAAAGAGAAAGAGCTAATCTACATTACAATACCAACACCTTTGGCTACAATCACATAGCTCATGGCAAAGGAACCAGAAGTGGATGTCCCTAGCTCTAACACTGGTCACTCAAAGTAATATCAGAATATGAAAGGAATTCTTAGACTCTCTTCTTCTTTTTTTTTTCCACTAAATTTACTTTAATGAAAGGCTGCATCATCCTGCAAACCATATTAAATCATACGATACCCTATTATTCCAATAAAAGAGTCTTTCAAGTGTCTGTCATAATGATATAATGCCTATGCCAGTCCCAGACAACCGAAAGGGTTACATTATTATCCAAAGTCCGAATTGTTACACCCACTGCGCGCATGCAGCCATAAGCTTACGTCAAATACGTTCTAGCCATATATGGCCAAGCTGTCTAGCCAATGCTTTGCAGACAAGTGATAGCATGTTGGTATGAAAGTTTCAATTCCTCCATGAACAGTAGATATGTGAAACAAAATCATGCTGAGGCAAAAAAAATGCAGAATACTTTATCTGGCTTACACTATCAAACTTAACATTTGAATTTGGATGACCAGAACCTTAATTAAAAGCTGAATAATACATTGTCAGATAGATGTGTTTATAGCTGCGGGAACTTAAGTGACGTCATCGTTATATGCCTCTGCTGATCAGGAAGGGGAATAATTCTGGATGCAAGGGCCAAACCGGGTAACTCTAACTCTACTTATTGCGTCATATAACATACGCACACGGTAACAGAACAATGTTCTTTCTTCACAAAATTCACTCCGTGGGCAGCATAGATAATTTTTAGAGAGGAAAAGTATTGAAAAACAGAAAATTAATTTTGATGTGCATGTCCTCCTTTTAACGTCATGAGTAGGGGAAATATAGAGAAAAAAATTACTCCAGCACAGCACATGACCATAGTAGAAAACTGACAGGCACAAACTCCCCCTTTCAATCAGTTGGACTTGGTAGATTTTTATTCTCCTTGTAAAAAAAGCTTATGGAAATTTCTTTACTTTGTGCTATTAACTGCCTTTGCCACAAAAACACAGAAATATTTCTGTATGTACCCCACTCTCCTCCCCCCATTTCAAAGCAAAGAGGAACATCAGTTGCGGTGAGTGTAAAAAAGACACTGGATCTATCTAGTCATATAGACTAGAAAGAATTCTGCACGAGATTCACACCCCTAACCAGAACTCATGTCCATTAATACAAATTACAATCTGACCAAACCCTACCCTTAACTGTTGTAAAACCCATCGAGACAAGTGCATCAGTTGAAGTGAGTCCCTAACCCTAATGTCCATAACAGAGCTAGGAGCATTGGGTGTGAGTCTCATTTAGAATTCCTAATGTCATGGACCGTGCCAACGAACCTCAAATTTTCAAGTACTGTCACTGATTCAGGTCAGAAGCTTGTTGGGTACAATCACGGAATAAGACCGATCTTGTAGCTAAACCAATGACTAAATGAACTGTATTAATGCAAGAGCGGTCCTGTCCCTGGAGATAGCCGCTTGTTGTACTTGTAACTTGTAGGCTAGGCGTTGTCACATAATTTTTAATATGAAAATCCTTTCCTCCTTGAAATTCCATCCAGATCACGATCTAGGCTACCTCATTCAAAGACATAATGTCTAGCTGACTGTTAGCCTACATTCATCTTTCAATCTAGACTAGCGACTAGTCTAGTCTTTTCTTTGCCACGTAAAGTTTGTGTAACACTGTAACCCCCTCCTGAATCACAATGAACAGATTAAATGTCTATCATCATCACCTTGAGCTAGTTTACAGCTTCACTCTATCTATATCTGGTTTTAAAAAGTGTCAGCAGAATGCCCACAGACACAGCATTCAAGCAGACTTCTAGACTCGCCTAGACCTACCGACAGGTCTACAGTCTGCACTCTGCAGTCTGGGATGCCGACTGCCGACAATCGACGACCATTGAAGTTATACCGGAAATGTAATCAAATGGGCTATCAAGGTGGGGAACGTTTGAAGGCCTAATTTATGAATTTACACTATCCGCACTAACCTTCATTCAGTTCAGCTCATCTGGTTTATATTTTATGCATATAAATTATCTATAATGCCACTTAGATGTGGATGAACCTAATTAGCACCACTTGAAATCTTTACTTAGGTGTTCTAATGGATGTTGTCAGAAATAATAATATACAGCAATCATTACAGAACATCGCTTCCTATCTTGCGGGTTGCCGTATTACATTTTATTGTATCAGTGAATTCTATAGTTAACGAAAATACGATCAGAATTACACGACTATTTACACTTATAATCTATAATAATTGATGGCTTTTCATCAACAGCATTACCATTACCATAACTGAGACTACTTTTATTTATTGCGGGAATGCTTATCATTACTTTCGCTGATTTGTCCCATTTCTATTTTTCTGATGCTAAGAGCGTCTATAGTTGCGGATTACTTCCGGTACAGGTTTGAACATCTCCCGTTTCCTACTTTGGTATCGAGGTGAGCACGAACTCACTGCAGCAGGTAAAGATTTACATCGCAGAGGCATGCTCTTGAGTAGGATAATTATTCAGCTTTATATTGTTTGTTCCTGCAGATGCATATATTTGGCCCATTCGTTATTTTGGCAGCCCCTCTTTCTTTGAACCGAGTTGAGTTGGAATATATAATATAAAAAATATATTAAAACTCATGACGAGACATTGGATCGACATCACTCATTAGAGATTTATTTATTTGGTGGCATTGATCTAGTTTTTGGCAGTTAAAGGAAAGTTGCATCGTCCTATAGACCATATTAAATCATATGATACCCTATTATTCCAATAAAACAGTATTTCAAGCGTCTATCATACTGATAATAACGCCTCTGCCGGCCCCAGACAAGCCACAGGGTTACATTATTCAAAGTCTGAATAGTTATGCCCACTGCGCGCATGGCAGCCATAAACTTACGTCAAATACGTTCTAGCCATATGGCCAAGCTGTCTAGCCAGTGCTCTGAGGATGGGTGATAGCATGTTGGTTACTATGAACAGTAGATATGTCAACCAAAATCATGCTGAGGCAATAAAAACACAGAATACTTTATCTGGCTCACACTACCGATATCAAACTTTACATTTGAATACAGATGACCACGACTCTAATTAAAAGTTGAATATTAAATTGTCTGATAGAGGTGTCTGTAGCTGCTGGAACCTTAGTGCAAACGTCATTGTTTTTGCCACAAGCTGCTGTTGATTGGGAAAGGGGAATAATTCTAGATACAAGGGCCAAACCTGGTAACTCTAGCTCTCCTAGCTGTGCCATATTACATATGTGCACGGTAACAGAACGATGCTCTCTCTTCGCACAATTGACTTGGTGGGCACCATAGATAATATAATTTTTAGATAGAAAAAATATTTAAGAAAGGGAAAATTATTTTTGATGTGCATGTCTTCCTTTAAAGGCCTCATACATGTGACTGAAAAAGGAAAAGGAAAAGTTACAGTGAAAGAGATATATTTTCTTGCCTTGCTATCCGTGAAAATTCCGAAAAAAAACATTGTAGAAAAAAATACACTGGCACTTGCTTATGAATCCAACTGCTACCATTCGTCAAATTCATGTGAACCCTATTCTCTAGTGAGATTCAAAATGGGAAGAGGAAGCTGGGCAGACAAAACTACATGTTTGCTGAAAACTAGAGTCATTTAACATAGATCTATTTTCATGTATAGTTCTAGGTCATATTTCAACACCAAACTCCAGTAAGTGGAGGGTAGCAATAGCAAAGCGTGTCATTACTGATAAAGTTAAAATATAGATCTAGATCTAGTGAGGTTTAATCCCCATCAGTGCCAGCTACTATGGAGCAGCTGAAAGATAATTATTGAATTCGAATTCAGAGTTGTAATCTACTCCTAAAGCTAGCTGTGACACTAGTTTGGGCTCACATACCAACCATAAAGCTTAATTATTCTCACATCCCAGTAACTTGTTTGACCTATAAATATCTGTGATGCCAGTCATAAGGTTGAAAGAAAGGTTTTTGAGATGTAGACTAGATTTAAACTCTTGTCTTTTTCTTATGAAGACATCACAGGAAGCACACTCAGAAATTAAAAGTTGACCCCAGAATCGTTGATCATCCTGTGGAAGGAATTATGAATGGCACATGAAACAGGAACACAGTCATATACAGTCGACTCCGCTTAATTGCCCTCCGCTTAATCGCCTTTTCCGCTTAATCGCCTCGTTTCCTACGGAACCGAATTTTTTTCTATATAAAAGTCACTGGATAATCGCCTCTCACTCCGGATAATCGACCACTCCTCAGCGTCCATGACTTCAAAGATCTGCGGTTGAAGGGTTACAGTTGACAAACAAACAATGTACATAGACGTTTTAACTCCGCGAGGGATGGCAGACCGGTTGACTGAGTGACAGCTGCCACCCCGAAATAGGTGTGATAAGCCTTTCCTCTCCACCTCCCCCTCCCCTTGTCCCCCTTCGTCCCACGCTACGCATCACCGCCTTCTCCTGTCCGATATGCTACTGCGCCGAAAGCCGTAGTATAGTCTCCTCCCCCCACGCCTTGATTGCGCCTGTCTGGTGGATTTCNTGCTACTGCGCCGAAAGCCGTGGTATAGTCTCTTCCCCCCACGCCTTGATTGCGCCTGTCTGGTGGATTTCTGTTAGACCAGAGAACGTATCATGTGAATGAACGGTCTACCCCGACCATGCCATCCTACTCCTTATTGTCTGCTGGGTTATTGCGAGGTGGCCAATGACTTTCAGTGAGAGAGACCGTGGAGATCAAACATTTTCTGCGCTACAACACCGTCAAACTCGAGTTTGTCCTGAGTCTGGCGACAAAAAGGTGTCAATGCACGATATTAAACCACGACATCAAAGAAATTTAATCTTCTTACCAAAAATATGGTCGAAATTACTTCCTCCGCTTAATCGCCGCTCCGCTTAATCGACCACTTTTTCCGTGATCCCGAGGATGGGCGATTAAGCGGAGTCGACTGTATATATATTGCTAACTTGTATCACATTGATCTGTCTCCTTTGTATCTGGAGTATCAGTCAAAGCAGTCTCCTATCCACATTGCCCATCAAGACAAAAATACATTACAGCCAGGTGCAAATGTACTGTAGTCATGAATGGGGGGAAGGGGGTGGAGGAGGGATTCAGAAGTTCAAGCATGAGTAAAGGATGAGCAAATTTATAATTAGCCATTGGACTGTGGTACTGTATAGTTTCTTGCATTATTTTTAAAACACAGTAGTTGTTACAAATCATTTATATTTTATACATACAGGCCTATCAATCATTTTTCTTAATCATTATCCTCAGATTGTTGATTCTTGGCATCTTCATACTCAGCTGCCATTTGGAGCACTGATATCAGCCATGGCAACTGGTGATATGAAGAACAACATTAGGCAATTGCAAGCAGAACTTAAGGCAGCCAAGTTCACCCAAAATATTGATATAGATGGGTAGGTCATGGCTTTGTTTTGGTAAAGTGCAGCATTGTCACTCTCATGTTGTTGGACAATAGGCATTGTAGCATGCAAGATGTTTGGAAGTTGTCTATATGCTTGAGTACAACCAAAGCATCTGAGCGTAATGGCCACGTATTTTTATGAGGGCACTCAAATTGATAAATATAAACAATGAAAAATATTGTGAAGTGGATGGGGTTAGATGAGGGGTGATAGACGGGGAAAGAGTGGCTAAGTTGTAAAGCATGTATTTTTTTTTCTGCAAGAAAACAGTACATCTATGACATTTTATTAATTGTATATATATGTGTTCATATTTGTTTTCACATAACTTGTGATTTTGTATCACATCATTTATCAAATTCTCATTTCTTCAATTATTGACAGATTGGTGCAAGGTTCACCAAAGACTTACCTTGGTATCTACCATTATCTGTTTACAACATACAGCACTAAGTTCAACAAAGATATTTCAAACTCTAACAATGAGTTGTATGGGAAATCAGACATGAGATTTATGGAAGCTGTGTATAAGGTGAGCTGAAATGTCAAGTACAATAGCAACATCTACATTGGTGCAGTAAAGCCTGTGCTGTAAGGACACACAAGGGGAATTGAAAAAATGGTTTCCACATTACAGATGGTCCTTCATAGGAGAGAAGGTCTTTATAAGTATTTTTGTAATAGGGCACTCTGTACCATATTGATATCAACAATATCTCTCAGAGCATATTTCTGAAAAGAGTATCACAAACTATCAGGCTTATATCATAAGGCAAAAATGTTAATACAAATACAAAATGCAAGTACAGTATGGTATTATAAAGCCAGATATCTGAAGACTCTTTTTCATCATTTAAATTACACAATGTTGGAACTCACCCAATAGCTTTTTGTTTAACCTTCCTTATTTACCCATCAAATATATTTGTAAAACAGCCCTGGTAATAGAAACAGCTGAGTGATAAGTTCTGCAGCTGGGGCATAACCGTCTTCTTTATGACATCTATAAGCTGATGTGGGATCAGTGTGGCTTAAAACCCCATGAACTGCTGAAGAAAGCCAGGACTTGGTCACCACGCAATATAACTTGCCTGTCCTTACTCTTCCGCCTTTTACCGATAATCCATTCCCAGACATGATATAGCAATAGCACTTCGCCGCCTGCCTCAGAGTAATAATATGAGACACACTGTAACCTTCCCCTCTCCCCTTGTACTCTTGCCACCAGGTACAAGCAGTGAATATTACTGAATTCACTGTCTGGGAGAGTTCAGGCAAGAGGAAAGAGCAAACTGTCAAAATTTAACAACTTGTGTGGGTGGCTTGCTGGACTTATTCTTTTCTCAACTTTATTTTCTGATAACTTATTTGGTAGGCTGGTGCTTACTTTTAGTGTCCCTCATCCTCTTAATTAGTATGTTCATACTTTAAAGTTTCATTCAGACTTTATCGTAAAGACCACTCTTACCATTCATTATACTGTAGTTTATTCCTGGTCACAGAAGTTTTTTGTGGGTTTTTTTTGCTTTCTTTTCTTTACTTCTTAAGCTAGATAATGTTTGTGCTGCTGTATTTTTTGCAATCAACTAACAGTCACAGTGGATGACAGTCCAAGTTTTTAAATATTTCCCTACACTTGTGAAAGGACTCTGTGACTGCACATTTACAACAGTTATTATTGAGTTAGCTTACACAAGACCTAATATATTGTACATAAACTGTAACCTTTATTTACTTCACCTATCAGTATCAGTGATAGGCACATGCAAGGAAGAAATGTTCACACATGCCAACTCCCCCTAAGTACCCATATATAGTGCCTGTAGATATTATTTTTTTGCCAGACTCCAGCTTGCCAATGCACAAAACAGGCATCCTCACTAACGCTCACAACAGCGAAATACATGTTTGCTCAGTCTCCATCACACCAGTAGTGCAATTACAGCACCGCAGTGTGGGCTTCCTAGGTCTAATATTGTGTAACTGGTATTATATCTGTGGTAGGCACGTGAGTTGTCGTCCTCTTCCCCAGCACTTCCCTCGCCAACCATAATCACCATGCCATAAATTCCTAATTTTGAGGTAGGCATAAGTGATGATTTTCTGACTTGCAAAATAGACAGGGCGCAAGTGGTTGCTATTCACGGTGAAAAGCAGCTCTTTGATCACGTTCGCGCATTGTAATCAAAGGGAGCCACTGATCGGAGGTCAGTTTCAGTTAGAAAATGGCCGGTGAGGAAGAAAAGTGCACGTAGAACAGAAGAGGTTACTTATCACAGGGACAACAGAAAAAGGTGTTACTGTGTATAGCACCTGATTGAATAGCCATGACTGATAACTCATTTGCTTTTGCAAGATATCGAACAGCTTCGTTACTCAGAAATAGCTTTCCAGAATTGCTCTAATTAGAATTAAACAAATCACCATAGGCTGATGTTATGTATTTCATTTGTAATACTGTGCATTTATAATGTGTAGTGTTTATGTATGTATTATTAATGAAATATATGAAATTGCTCAGCTTTGTAAAACAAGTGTTATTTTCAGTAATTTACATTCTTTGTATTCTTATCTGATTTTTTTATCAGTCATGCATTTACACTCAAACTTGCTTGCTCATTATTTGCATTTTATTGGCAGATTTTACGGGATATGTTTGACTACAAACCCCAGATCAACAGGGAGCAGTTCTTCTCACCTGGCTTTGCTGAACGCAAAGTAATTATGGCAACTGATATTCTGCGACATGTCCGCGGTAGATATAAACCACCTAAAAGCTCCACTTTTAGAGTTGCAGCATCTAGAGATGAGCCTCAAGTTTTGCCACCTGAAAAAGTAAGTGATACTTGGATGATCATGGGATGATCGGACATTAGGACCTCAGTGTGTTTTTAAATTTGAAGAGTTCTGTGAGAATAGCCAATGGTTAAGCTACTTAAACAACTGATCTTATAGCTCTCTGTGTTATTCATAGAACAATCGCTGCAGATATTTCAGTAGGTATCTGATAGGAACTAGAAGGAACTAAAGAAAATTGCATTGTCTAGTTCAACCTACAAGCTACTATCTGGAGAACAAAAGATGTATATGGTTAAGAATTGTATTATGAAGCTTTCCTTGGCTGTCAGTGCAGTATGAAGAGATGTCATATTTTCTGGGACTGAGAAGTATGGATGTTGGTTTGTGAGAGAATTTGTTTCAATGTAGAGCACTATCTTACTTTTATCTAAATCGCTTGCACTATCATGAGTGTAAAAGTATTGATCATCCGGAAAATTTGCAGAGTCCAATTTTCAGACTTTGCCACCATTTTGCAAAGCTTTTTAACTTCCCATACTCACCAACAGGTGACTGTAGCTTATTCTTATAAGTCTGAGGTTTGAAAGGGTCAGTAAATGCTACAAGAGGGATGAAAGCTTATTGTTTGACACAGATAAGTCTAAAAATGAGTTGGCCCATCACTGGTGCCATTCTACAAACTGTAGACAATGGATAGAAAAGTCATTTAGTTCAATGAATGAAGGAACCAAGTTTGTCAATACCCAAAGTCTTGCTCCATTTTTTAAATTCATTTTTTTTTCTGAGTAGCTTTGGCTAACTTGAAATGATCTCACTGTGTTGCATAAAATGAGTACTTTCTAATTCTTCTTTCCTAATTCAGGTNAATAAACAATACTTCAAATTTATACTGGTGAAGGAGACTGAAAATTGTCATTGAAATTATAATTTTGTGCAGATGACACACATTGTTATGGCTCAGCTTCATCCAGTGATATGCATGACCTTTTCAACATGGCTGAGACCTGTTTAGACCTGTTAAGAATTGAATGAACTACAAGTTAATACTGAATGAAGATAAAGCTGAAGCAATCTTAATAGACAGTGCAAGATACTTAAAGTGGTTAATAAGTCTCACGTTTGGAGGAATATAGTAACATATTCAAGTTTTGTAAAAAAAAAATCTTGGCGGCAGTCTTGATGCTGGTCAATTTATGTCCAGCAAAGTTAGTCATTTGATTTGATACAAATAAGATAATACACCTTGTTCAACTGAAATTTCAACAATGTTAGTAAACTCTTGTTCCAACTATACCAGCTTGACCATTGCAATTACAACTTGCTGGAATACCACATGAGAAGATCAGTAAACTACAAATGGCTCAAAACAGTGTGACAAAACTAGTTCCTCAGAAAAGAAGAAAAGATCCAGGATCACCTCTTTTTGGGATCTTGCACTGGCTACCAAACATTGCAATAAATACAAAGTGGTCGTGCTGTTTCATCAATGTTCACATCGATACACCATCATTTTGACCAGGCTGTTGCACAAGATGTATCATCATGCTAGCTACATTCTCCAAGTGATATATTTCAAAATTTGAAAAAATGTTCCTAAAGATCATGGGTGCAAGTTCATTCTAACAAATTTTGCAATTCCCCTCCCCCCTTTTACATCTCAGGGTCTTAAAGATCTTGGCACTTTCAAATGTCAGACTTCAAAGACACATCTGTTTATGCTCTAAGATTACTTTTGAGGTATTTTTACTGTTCTCTTTTGCATAATTGAATGTGTATGTATTTATGAATGTTTTGCAAAAGTATGTGGCAGTATATTGTGTACTGTGAAGTACTCAGAGCCTGCATCGCCACAGAATTGAATGCTATATGAATCTTATTTATTAGTATTATTGTTGTGCTAAAGTACGTGTTCATGTCATATTTCACATATTTGGTTGAGGAAGAGATGGAAGACCCTAACACACATGCACATATGCAAACACTCACAGAAACAAGGAAGAGAAAGTAGTAAAATAGAATGGTAATTTCACCCAAATAGAAATAAAACATTACACTATGTTGACACTGCATGTGTCCTTTTTGATTGCACTGTATCCACTCACTTGGTAAACAGCAGATAAATACTGAGCCAATACACATTCAGTATTTCAGTGTTTTCATAATGAAATAAATGCATAGACATAAAAATGGACAGTTCCATGATAAATGTTTTGTCAGTCTGGAAATCAATTATAGATAAATTGTTAGTCTTGCTGTAGATAACTAAATCAACCAACATTTAGCTTGCTTTATAATGGTCTCTTCAAAAGTCAGAGTCGTATTCATACAGATGCTGCTTGATCAGTTGTTGATGCATTGTGTTGATTCCTCTATGCAATTGGTCCATTTTTTTTTCAGAACGACCTCGCAAAGTGGCCAGTAAATCATCACCAAATGTTGCAGGAGCAATTGTGCTACCAGCAAGATCTACATCTGCCTCCGGTGGCTTCAAGATTCCCAAATCAGCCGTTCCTGGTCATCGGCTATCATACGAAGGGCCTTTATTTGGGGCTTCAGCACCACCTACTAAGTCACGTAAAGACAGACATACACATCTTCGGGAGACTGATGGTAAGGTTCAGTCAGTGGTTTATTGATTTAGTAGTATATTCAGTGCAAGCACTCTTCAGAAAACTGCTATATATGTAGAATATTCACAGAAGCTAGAATAGAGTAGTTGACCTATGAAAAATTAAACTAGATACGAGCTCCATGAGAAGGGGAGTTATGAGTACAAGTGGAACAATTCTTCGGTGTAAAGATCTTCTTTCATACAGCAAAAGTTTATTGAACCCACATATTGCCATATTATATCATATGAGGAACTGTCCTGTCAACATCTAGGTCTATATCAGTGAACTGTTTACGGGAACTGGGACTCAAGCATGCAAAATTAATAGGTCCTTGGTTATTTTCATAAGATTGTTATCACCTCAAATTTATGATTTTTAAGATTTGCTGAATCTACACTTATTTTTAGGCTGGTGTCAGTCTCAGGACTCGCAGACTTATTTTGTATGGTGTATTGTCTCGCAAAAATGCTCAAAGGGGCAAAATGAATTAGCAGTATGATACAATGGATGTTTTGAAATATTAGATTCGGTTTCTTTATTTAGGCTGAAACCAACCACGTAACAATACATACAACAATTCAGAAAGAATGAAAAAAAAGAAAAAGGAAAATTAAACAAAAAGTATGTGCATAACTGATATTTACATTTACTAACTGGCATCTCTGTCTCTGTCTCTCTCTCTCTCTCTTTCCCTCTCTCTCTCCCCTTTTCCCTCTCTCTCTCCCCTTTCTCTCTCTCTCCCCTTTCTCTCTCTCTCTCTCTCTCTCTCTCTCTCTCTCTCTCTCTCTCTCTCTCATACACACTTACACAGAGAGAGAGTGTCTAGTGTGGGCTGTAAAGATGGTGTCAATTATGCTTTTGCAAAAAGCTGATTAAACACAGTTTGTTGTACTGTAAATGAACCATAAGCTGTTCAATAAACTTGTTAAACTTGTTGTTAAACTTGTTGTGAAAAGTTATCATGCTGAAATGTCCTTTCTTCCATGATATCTGCATTTCTTTTGGCAACTGTGTCCATCGTACAAAAAAGATTACAACCATCATGCAGCAGAAGAGGCTGTTCAGTGACAGTTGCATGAATCAACTCACTGTTGTATTTTGTGAGCACTGATAAAGCAGTGCTTAGTAATAAAAAGGCTGTCTTCACAGTATGCCAAAGTATTTCAGTAGGAATCTTACCTAAATTTTTGTTTGCAGTATTGCCATTTGATTAAGACCATTATGCATCTGCTTCTGCACAAGCCCAAAGACAAGGCTTGGTTCATTGTTCAGTGTTCAGAATTTTGTTATATGGAAACTGACAGTGGAATAGTGGCAATTTTATTTGCTAATTATTTACAGCTGAAGTTGATGTGGTGGACATTACTGCAGCTACACCCGATCAGTCTATGCAGGAACCTGTTACCCAGAGTCAGCTAGTGATTGATAAAGAATCAACAGACTCAGTGATCAGGCGCAAAGTGGTGGACTTGGTATCACCAGCCCTTCTGAAGATGAATGAAAGATTAGGAAAGCTAGAAATCAACATGAAGGTAAATGGGCAGTGCATGCATAAAGGACATAAGTCAGAGGAGGGTCTGGGTTCTGTTTTCATTCCTTGATCTTCTCTTCCTCTCTTAAGACTCTGCGCAAGCCTAATGTTTCTAAGATGTTCCCGAACCCTTTTGCCATTAAGGTCCAACCACAATACTTGTGGGACTAAGTTTCAACCTTGAATTAGATGGAATATTCGGTAGGTTAAGGAATTATCCAGATTCAATTTTGAATACTTTCCTGCATTTATAGCAATGGGTTCTTATTATAATTGTCAGAACTTTGAGGACAGGGACCCAGTAAAGTCAAGCTCTGAACCCCCATCATCTGCAGCTTTGACAGCAGGTCTGAGCAAACAGATGAATGATATCATATTCAAGCTGGAAACACTGACTTCTAAAGTGGTGCTTATAGAGAACAGACTGCTAATGGTGGAAGCCAGGGTGAGTGTAAATTGTAATATAACTAGATGTAGCAGATTCATCTTCCCTATTATCTAACTTTATACACTATTAGAACTAGAAATGGAGGTGAGGAAGAAGAGTATTGATAGTGGTTTCCTGCGCAGAGCTGATGAAGTCAGGCCATTGTTACTGGTTTTGAACCCATTTTTTCATAACATTTAATGGAAAAGAAGTGATTGTCAAGAAATTTAGCTTTTTAGTGTAGTCTGCAGGCACATAAGGAAATTCTGTAATTGGCGCTGTGTTTTGTTTTTTTATTAATTGTAAAGAAATTTAGCTTTTCAGTATAGTTGGATGGCACATAATGAAATTCTGTAACTGACACTGTGTTTTCTTTTTGTAGGAGGAGCTAATTTTATTAATTAATTTTTGCAGCTGGACGATGAGGAAAAGTATCGCCGAGTCCTCAGTTCAAGTTACAGTTACCACAACTCTAAAAGGCAAACTCCTGATTCAGCTCTGGCACAGCAAGCCTGGGCCACTAAAAATGACAGAGGCAATAATATGAAGACCTCTCAAGATGTTGAAAATAGTAACAGAAAGGATGAGGACAAAGAGAACAAGTCAGAGGAAAGCAAGAGGAACAGTGAAAATGAGTGTGATAATGAGAATGGTGAATATAACAGCATTAGTGATCTTGAAGTTGTTGTTGTCAGGGAAGATGGGCAGGAAGCTGAGGCAAAGACTTCAAAGATGGCCTTCATAAAGACTCTAGTGAACCCAAATGGTATGCCTTCCTGACGTTTAATTTTGAACTGTTTATAAAGACCCAGGAGGTCTGATGTGAAAAATATAATGTCTTTTGATTTTTAGATTACATTTTATAGTTTTGATTGAAAATGTCTCCTTTGTGCTTTATAGGGCTATGATACTTTGCAATGGGATTGATGAAATGTATGACATGAATTCAAACTAGAACTCATGCGCTCCGACTATTGAGGGAAAAGTCCATTGTTTCATCTAGGGGTTGTCTGACACAACAGACCTCTAAATAACTATTTAATTTACTACCTTGGATTAACACTGGAAAAAAACTTTGTGTGAATTAATCTGCTCTTTTTCTGTGTCTCACTTGTTCTCTTTGATATGGTGAATGTGGGAACTTGAACAATTATTGAACAATTCACAAATGTTCCAGAAATCTTGCCTAATATTTTGTTTATTACCAATCGAATAGTTTGTAACAATTGCAGCCTTTCATTTCATTCCTTTTTTTCCTCTAAACACTGTATCTCCTAAATGTGTCCCTTTCCTTCCAGATACTGAAAACACACTTGTTACTGATGCCAGTGCTGTAGAACAGAGCGCGGACATCACAGAGAGTCAGCAAGTCAGTGAACGATCAGAATCTGGCTCAGCCAAAGATAAACTCCCTCCAGCTGGCCCATCATCATCACAACCTTCTACCACCACAGCACCTTCCTTTGATGACCTGATCTCCCCAATCAGGCCTTTTGCTGCCATATCTCGCTTTTCCCATCTTCAAGATGAATCAGTTGTTAGCATCCCATATGCAGCCTATGATCCAGATAACTCAGAAGATCGCAGATGCACCAGCACTCCAACACGTCTTGCTCTGGACACCTCTACATTGGACAGAGTGAGCCGTATCAACCAAATGATGGCAGAGACTCAGCAGCTTCTCTCTTAAGTATTTGATCCTTGTGAGTATGTCATGGATAATGAGCAAACCAACCTGAAGTAATATTTTAGTGTTGTGTAAATGAAATTGAAGATAAAGGCTGTGAAAACAGGCTTGGGAGTTTAATCAAGTTTTAAGTTCCTAATTTGCTTTCTAGATGGTATCCCATCGATAAAATTTCTGCCATTCCAAAGTCACAACATCAGGTCAAGTTTGAAGTTTATGCTGATGCATAAAATTTCATCATTATAAACTAGATGCTTTAAAATAGCATTTAAGTTATTTGCAGCACATGACATGGTATCTTCAAAGTTTAGCAGACACATAAGTGTCAGTTTGTGGAGGATTGCAGAAGATTTTACTCATGGCTGTATCCTGTGTCCAGATACCAAATGATGCATACTTTTCTAAATTGAAATAACATGTTATTGCAAGTTGTACTTGTGTAGTGTTATATTAATCAAATTCCTTTAATATCTATGGTAATATAGTTTGTGTATTAATATTTCTCCGGAGCAGTTCAGTGTTTATGATCCTGTGATATTGACTGTGTAGTTGCATGAGACATTTGGTGCCATATGTTGCCCAACAGTTTCTTGAGCATGACTTGAAGAAAGCTTTCTCACTGTCAATCTATGCATGACAGATGGCAATTATGGAAAAGAATAAAAGCCCTGAACAGAATTTCATTACTGTGGTGTACTGAAATGTCAGGATATTTGCAGTTGGTAGACTTAAAAAATATCAAACAAAACCCTACCCAAAGTTTTTGTGTTTTCCCTAATTTTGCCCTTGCTCTGTCAAATGCTAAGTTGAATAATGTAATTATCCCTGGTGATGTTTATGATTCCATCCACTAATGTAGTTTCCATTAGTATTTTTTTTTTTAAAATTTTCATGTTTTCATGTCCACTTTTTACATATGCTGAGAAGCAATGAAAGTAATTCAATGGCAAAAATGCAAATGTCATGTTAACAAAATATTGCTTTAGACTTATGGGCTAGGCATGCAAATAAAGCACTGGGCAAGAAGCATAAAAAGTTTCATCTTAGATAATGATCTCAGTCATTAATTTCAGACTGTCCCATGTTGTAGCGGCAGAATAATGAACATGCAGTGAAAATAGCATATGTACATTCTATATTATGAATGAGAAGTTCAAGAAATCATTTGGTATGAATAGTTTCAGTAGCAGAAAGTCGAGCTGTAATGTTAACGCCGTCCAAGATAACACTGAAATTTCTTATCTTTTGTAGTAGAAAGG
>JAWQUT010000218.1:1119330-1168803 GCA_033807755.1 Ellobium chinense
GGGGGGGGGGGAGCGGGCAGACAGACATCAGACTTCCAACTTAAGGGGTACACCTTGTTTCATTGACAACATTCTCTCTATTGTTAAAAAAGATAAGAGGAGAAGGATTAACCTCTCAAAGGCACCGTACAGGTTACCTCATTTCATCAACACTCGCCAGTAGACAGTACTCGATCTGTCCATTTAAAAAAAAAAAACAACTTATGTATGTGATACATGATACTGGCCAACAATTTCTTTTCCATGTAAGAGATTATAGGAGTATCTAGTAATACACATTCCCATCTGCATTTCACGGGCTTTGGGCCATCATACTGTGATCTGCATGACCACGTTAAAATGTTTATTTTATTGATGATAAAATTAGAGAAGAGATCAAAATGAATATTATTTACAGAATTTACAACTTTGGAGGTAGTATGGTTTTTGACATGCTGGGTAAAAAGTCTATCTGTTTAATGTGGTCTTGATAATATGTTTCAGCTGAATACCTATTTTTAAGAAGCATGAGAACTTCAGTTTACAATATTTACACACTGTCAACTGTAAAAAGTATGTGATCGAATTTAATAATAGTACTCGATTATAGCATAAGTACTGCATGGGTATGAAAGCTTTAATCTTGTGAGAACAATGGTTGTTGATGAAACGAGGTGAATTGTCGGCATGTGTCGATAAAACAAGGTTAATTAAGATGGCGTGTCGATGAAATAAGGTGTGCCCAACTCAAGGATAAATTATGCATCACCAATAATGTTTTGGAGGACTTGTCTCATTGCTCAGTAAATTTCACCAAATAGAGTCTAACGAAGACATCTAGATTTAAGCAGTGAGAAGAAAATCCTGAGGATTGCCTTGTTCTGTAATAAAATCTGTATGGAATGTAATGGGGTGTGGTCTCCCTTCTTGGTGATAACATTGTGTATGAAAGATTAAGATACTAGCAGATTTAGATAATTTGTCTTTACATTCTCTGGTAAAATACAAATACAGTCGACTCTGCTTAATCACCCTCCGCTTAATCGCCTCATTTCCCAGGGAACCAAATTTTTTTTCTATTTAAAACTCACTGAATAATCGCCTCTCAATCCTGATAATCGACCACTCTTCAGCACCCGTTATTTCAAAGATCAGTGTTTGAAGGATTACAGTTGACAAACAAATATGTACACAGATGATTTAACTGTGCAACAGATGGCAGACCAGTTTAGTGACAGATGCCATGCCGAAATAGGTGTGATAAGCTTTTCCTCCCCACCTCCTTCCTACTCTCATCCCTCTTCGTCCCACGCTACACATCACCGCTGTCACCCGTCCGATAATGCTAATGTGCCAAAAGCTGTATAGTCTCCTCCCCCCACACCTTCCGTCTCAGGGAGGCGCAGAATGTAAACATCCTATCATGCCTGTCTGGTGGATTTCACTAGATCAGAGAATGTGTCGAGTGGATGAACAGTTGATCCCGACTGTGCCATCCTACTCTTTATTGTCTGCTGGGCAAATGTAAGGTGGCCAATGAGAGAGACCATGGAGATCAAACGTTTTGTGCGCTACAACACCACCAACGAGTCTGTCCTGAATCTGGCGACGAGAAGGCATCAATGCACAACATCAAACCCCATAATTTAACCCCATTACCAAAATTATGGTCAAAATTACCTTCTCCGCTTAATCGCTTCTCCACTTTATCGCTTCTCCACTTAATCGCTCACTTTTTCCGTGATCCCGAGGAAATGCGATTAAGCAGAGTCGACTATAGTACTAGTTCAGAAAACACACATATTACTATGCATTTTTTAAATCTACATCTTTTTTTTTTTTTCATTTGACTTCATAAATCAGTCCCTGTACAAGCAAACTCCCACCTTTGACTTAGCTCCAGGCCAAAGATTTGATATTTGTTATCAACCAGTCTTACCATGATCCTTCAGATATCTGTTGTTGGCCTCCATGTTATGAAGTAGCATAGCATAGACCCATAATCTAAGACCTATGTTTTTCTTTATTGTGGATAATGTAAAGTAATCTTTGCTCAATACAAAATGACTTTGAGGGTCCCGTGAATTTTGTATTAAATATGTTTGATTGTATTGTATTTTTCATTTTGTGAATATGTTACTGCATTTTCTTCTGTTATTTTTTTTTTAACTTTCCCTGAAAACAAGTGGATAAGGAAGGCCCAAAGTAAAATATTTTAATTTTTTACAAGTACATAAAAATACGCAAGTGCAATAACTTGCAGATCAGCAGATCATCTTCGTTTTAGTTGTTTCCTTTCAGTACAGTTGGTTTTATTTCACTTATTTACTTTTTACACTCTGATGAAGGGCATTGCCCGAAAGTCTCAGTTTTTTGTGTTAATGCACTCGCGTATTTTTATGTACTTGTAAAAAAATAAAATATTTTACTTTGGGCCTCCCTTATCCACTTGTTTTCGCTGTAATTCCCCCACAGGCCCGCAGTCCGTTTTTGTTCTGCTCTTTACTTTCCCTCTTTGTTCTTTATATATGATTTCAAATTTTATATCAGACCAACACATTTCATGAAATAAAACGTGGTAAATTTGCAAGAATGAACTGGAATAATTTGCTGGCTCCAGAGCACATTTTCATCTGAACCCATAAGTTTATCCAAAAGCTACAAGTGAAAATGTCAGATCACACACCCCTTCTGGTGTGCTGAACAGCTGGATCTTCAAAGTGTGTACAACTGACCCATATCATTCAGGTCCTGATTACATATAGTCAATGTGTAACTGCCTTATCAGAATGCACTGGGATGTTTTCCTTTATGTAATCTTATGATTGTAAGATTGCAACCCTCTGATGTCTCATAACATCAAAATAAACGTGCAAAGATTTCATGAAAGGGATTTTACATTCACAAAACCATTTGTTTAAAATAAACTACCAAAAAATATTTGTTAAACCAAACCTCTTGATATTCATCTTACCAAAATTACTGTTCTGTGCATGAGTGTATACACAGGTGTCTAGGAAGTTGTTTTCCGGCTGTAAAGCATTCAGAGCCTATCTGGGATAGTGCTCTGTAGGTATGAAGATGCCAATGTTTTTTTCACTGTCGGCTATACACTATAAGGTTTTACACCTCTCATTAATTTATCCAGGGGTCCCAAGCCAAAATACTTTCCAAACATTTTGCTTAGTTTTTCTTCCAAATTTTGATGCAAAGAACAAACAATTAGATTTTGAAAACCTAGGCAGTGAAGCAGGCTACCTAGTATTTTAGGCCTTTTCACTGAGTAAACCGGGTAACCTTACCCACCTAGCAACAACCACAAAGTTTACGCTTGAGCAGCTAAACCTCACCAATTCTGAGTCTACAAATGTATTTGCACCTATCTAAGCCTTTGAAATTCAAATCCAACCCCTTTCCCCCATCCCCATGGCCAGTTTTCTGATTTTATTGGGACTATTTAAAATTGCATATCAAAATGCCAGGTGCTATTGGCATCTTCATATCTGTAAATGCATTTTTTTGTTATTATCATTATTATGTTTATAAACCATTGCATTGTTATACATTGTGAGAAGAATCTAAAATGGGTGAAGGGACACAATAAAATTTGCTATAGTTTAGTTCATGATATTGCTCTGAGATGATTAAATGAGGAAGCTGAGCCTTATTTTATTGTTTTCCTTGTATGTAGCAATTGCAGAATTATTTTATGCCAAAATCCACTCCAAACCATTCCAGTGTAAACTATGTTTATATGCATGCCAGTACATGGCTTGGTTCTTGGGGTTATGACCTTATGTGGTTTGGCATTCTCTTGAACAATTTTATTGAAACATTCAGACTGAAAATAGTAATACAATGAAACATTTTAAAAGTCTCAATGCCCACACAAGTGACTATCGCTTGTGACTTATTCTGCTTTAGACCAGATAAAAGCTAGTTATTTACTATTAACAGTTGCAGTTTGATCCCTCACATTGCATGATCCTGGTTGTCATGGTGTGAACTAGACTCTGGGGGAGAAGGGGTTGGCAGAACGACCCTTATAGTCCAAAATACGCCTAAGAAGAAATGATGCAGCAGGTCCCTCTTGAATTTTCACATTAAGAGGAGACTCTACCCAAATATGCTTGCTATACACTATTGCTTTTGTGCTGAAATGGCAGTTAATATTTTGTTTTGTTTTAATTATGTTAAATGGGGTGGGCATCCCTGGCATTGATCTTGCCATAGCAGTAGAATCCTGATAACATGTCTGCCCTGGGACTAAGTTACTATACTAGGATGGGGGTGGAAATTCTAGGCGCAAAGCTGTGGTTGTGCTAATGAGATTGCTTTATTGCCCAGTGCTTACTTTTCTTTGTGCCCACACATTGGCATCCCATGATTTTCTACCACTATTGTAACCTTTTTGAACAGAGAATATGTTTAAACAATACATTATTTATGAAGCGATAAGATCGTAGTGATATAATGCTGAGAAATTTTCATCAGACTGCCTATACATTGTACAAACCATTGTGGATGCTTTTGTTTCAGACTTTAAAATTTCTGCAGGCTATAACTATAAGTTTGACATAATGATGTATGGTTGGTTATTACTGTTATTGGATCGAACAAAAAAATAGGTAGTGCAATTTGTGAAGATATCCTAATATTGGTGTATGGGTTGTCTAATTTTCTATAATTATTCAAGCACACTCCTGTTTGAAAGAATATTCACTCAATCACTATAAAATTATCTTTCTAGGAATTTGTAGAATTAACAATAAATGTGTAATAGTAGGCAGCAAACATTACTCAGTTTATTAGTAACATTGTATTCTGGAATATTTAGTCATATGTTATGACAATGAATTTGAATTGTATATAAATCATTATTTATTAAACATATTTGTCATAGATACCCTCGTTTTACTGTGCATTTATATTTGAGTGGAAGTATGCAGTGAAGAGATAAATAGGCAAATGCAATTATTTTTGCTGCTGTGGAGAAAGATGTGGAAGGCAGGAAAAACAGCACAGCTGACAAATATTAGTTAGATTGTATATTTTGACCTAAATACTGGCCATGAAAGATGAAATTGGAAAACGTTGTCATCCACATTCTGTTCTTGCAGGAGGCAAAAAGAGATAAATTGGCTGTTGAGTTTGAACATTTAGTAACATGAACAAAACACTGAATTAATTATATATGATATCAATACTGAGAGCCAGGGAAAATTGTTAGAGTCTAGTAACTGACAGTCAATAGCTAAAGCTGTGGTTCAGATAAAAAAGAAGCGATAATGTGTGATATTAGGCTTAGACTGCAGCTCTACATGACAAATCGTCATGCTCATTTCACATTTTGCTCAAGTCAGTTTTTGAGGTTTTGAGAAATTAAGTACTCTCAATCCAGTGTTCAAAGCAAAACAATGAGGCAGATATGGTGAGATATAACAATGAGACAAACTCTTGTATTTGTTTTCATTGGGAAAAGAAGATAAATGGGAGATCATAACAATATAAACGACTCATACCACCAAAAAATTACTTCTAAAGGCGAATATATATATGGAATAAGTGAAGCAAATGTTATAAAAGTTGGCCTACATCATACACCCCATAAACAGTGTTTAAAAATATAAAAAGTAACCCAGTATTTTAAAGACCAATGTGCTCTTCCTTTCATTCTCCAGGCTGATGACGTATTTTTCGATAGACAACAGTGATTTCGTTAGACTAAATCTACCATTACCTTCAATAGGCGTATGTTCTTTCATTTACATCGGCATTAAAATCTGGCTTGCTGAAGCAACTTGCCGTCTGCCATTTGCACGAAACAGAACCAATGAAATCTCAGATGAGATATTATTTTTCCTTTTCCGTTCAATTTAATCACTTGCTAGAAAATCTTATACTGCATAAGTAAAATTAATGAATAAAGTGGTGAAAAAGACAATTGGCATGCAATATTGTCCACGAAAATAGATATTATGAAAAGTGTGCTGTACCTGTGAGTTGAAATGTGAAAGAAAACCGGCATACATATTACTTATTTCTTTACTTCCGGGTAATGATGGCTGCTGGAGAGGAACTACTGAGTCTCATAGACAGGGAGATTCCAGAGGGGAGGAAGAGTCTCCAGGACAATTATATGAATCTCGAAAATGTTGCAAAGTACTGTGAGGATAATTATTTCAGGGTGAGAATTTGTAGTGTGTTCATGGTGTTAGTCCCACTGCGAGAGCTAGACAAGATTTAGTCATTTTATTAGTGAGAAACTCACTAAGTCTACTGACTGACGACTGCCTGTGACACTACGGCTACGGCTTCCTTCCATTGAATTTCCTCCTAGGCCTAGTCTAGATCAGAAATCTCCTTTCGGGAGGCAGTGATCACTCCTTATGGTTGTAGAATATCAAGACCTCAAGACTATTTGGCTATCTCGAAGGACAGCACCGCAATGTTAATGATACAGTTCATTTAGCCTTTAGGTCATAGACTAGTCATGAACTATATTGATATTTCAACTAAATCGGTGCCATGGTTAATGTTAGAGAAAGCCGACTATTCTAGACTAGCTTGTGAATCATGAATGTGATGTGAGTTTAGGTTAGGCTACCAACTAATTTACTAAACTAGATTGTGATTGTTAGAGGGGAGGAATTCCAAATGTGTGCTGGAAAGATTTCCGCATGCAACACACCGAACCAACAACATACCCTAACCCTAACCTTAACCCAGGGTCAGGGTTAGGGTAGGGTTAGGGTATGTTGACCGTTGGTTCGGTGTGTTGCATGCGGAAATCATTCTGGTACACACATGGAATTCCTCCCTGTTAGAGTTAAGAGTGTTGATTAGGATTGTTGGAGCCTGACAAGTCAGCAGTGATGCAGATGTTGTCAGACATTCAAGCCAGTGTTCTGCCAGACCAAATCAGATTGTTTGATCAAAAAGACATGGTAGTCTGACATCAGTATGTTAGTCTACCAGACATCAGCCTGGCATTCGCGAGTTTTCTGCTGGGCCTGGTCAACTTTTACTGGTTGGTACTGGCAGTTCCCATGCATGTCTGGTAGGGACTTAGATCTAAGAAGAGGTTACTCTGGCATCTAATCTACACTTGCAATCAAAAGCGATGATCATTTTGGAAGTGCATATTACCGGGATGCCAATTTTCTGGATAAATCTGGATTTCCAGATTTTCTGGCGTTTTTAGCTGCGGGAAAGAAAATCCGGATATTTTGACGTTTTGAGCGACAGAGGAAAAAAATCAAGCGTTATCTAGATAACATTCATGAAAATGAAATACGCAAAGGACAAATCGCACAGAAGCCGGAAGTTGGATATTTTACAAACTTCCGGAATGCGCCCGCACACGCCTCTAATGAGGTCAGAGGGATACCGGTGCTATATTTAGCACTGAACTCACAGAAACTGTAAATAGTGCGCTCGGTTATCATTCAAGAAAGGACAATGATGTTAAATGAATAGTCCAACTCAGAATCCATTGTTTTCAATAAATTATAATTATTATTATAAATCTGATTGCATCCGTAAGGAAAGAAGATGGATACGTGTGGTGCCCACTGTGCAGTAATAAACTATGGCACACCGGGAAAGAAGGCACCCAAGCTCCACGCTTTAAGTAAGGAATGGTAACAAGATTCTGGCGAGTTTCAAGGACATTAAAGAGAAAGAGAATGAAGCCAAGCTTTCAGCAGCATTTTTGTGAACTTGGCATGAACCATTGAATTCAGCTCAGTCTGAACTCTGCAGGTCAAAGCACTACTCATTTGTGCATATTTTATCAGGTCCAAATAAGAGATGACAAATATAAGTTATGAGTAAAGAGATGGTAAAATAATGTGCACCTTGTTTAAATTTTGCGGTGATGTGTTCTGAAGTGTAATTATGAAAGGAAAGATTAGATTTTTATCTTAAGTGACAGTTTGCAGTTCCCTTTTACCCCTGACTATGGCTATTCCTTGCAGTGTGTAAGTATATTAATTTATATATATACTTTATCTGTGCAGAAGAAATTTAGGCCTTAGGTTATATGGACACAATTCTAAAATTGACTTTTCTTTAAACTTTATTTGGTTTTAATGTTTCCTTTAATTAGTTTAATGCCTTATAATTGTGGAAGATGATTCAGAATTAAAAGCACAACAGTTGGGTTGGCTTCTGTCGAAAATGTTGATACGCCGCGCACTCAAGCAATTTTCAGGATTTTTTTTGGTCAGGCATTGGCATCCCTGATATTATAATTAAAAATTTAGTACTGAGTCATATGATACTGCACCTTAGGTGGTTGCATGTCTAACACTGTATCTGTCATCCCACAACATTTTGAAGGCATCCATACAATAACTTAATAAACAGAAAGATTTCTGAATGTGCGTCATGCTGAAACCAACACATTGCTACAATACCAGGTCTAACATTAATGCCCATCAGAGTGGAATTCTTAACCCAACTGCCCATCAAAATGAGGTTCCTGACCCTAAAGCCCATCAGTATGGGACCCTTAACCCTATTGTCCATTGACTGGTGAAATGTTGAGGAACGATTGGAAATCCTCTGAACTACACTGTTGAAACTTTTATGGTACTATAGAGGGGAGGCTACATTATTTGTTTTGGGTGCATCTTCAGTCAAGCATAGTTTGATTATGACACAAACATTTTGACAAGGTTGATGATTGATGACAGTGTTTTTACACAAAATGCTGTACATTGCAACATGGAAAGGAGGCTTTGTTTCTATGTAAGTGTACTCATTTGTAAGTCACAAAAGTCTACCACTACCAGCATATAATATTATCCAATTCTTTGTTGCATTCAGGAGTTTATAAGAATGACTGCTTGTTCTTTGCTACAGTGTAAATTAAAACATGTATGCAAGATGATTCAAGATGATTGAAAACTTCGTCAATTTTGCCACAGGCTAGCCCTGCAGAGAAAGCCCATGCGCTACAAGAAACTAAAAACTACACAACACATTCGTTGGCCAGTGTTGCTTATCAGATTAACAATTTAGCCACGAACTTCCTCAAGCTGTTAGACCTTCAGCAGAGCCAGCTCACAGATATGGAATCCAGTGTTAATCATCTTAATCAGGTAACTGATGGCAAAGTAGATTTCATACTTACTGCTGTATTCATTGTTTATATGATAATGAAGTCACAGTAATCATTTCAGTGATTTCATTCAAGCGTATCACATTGGTGCTTGGACCATATCATATTGTGACGAAAATGTGAACTTGTAAATTTAAACTGTTGCCTAACATGTCAGATCACTTTTTCACCTTTATGATGGTTCCCAAAGAATGTGTTTGGTGACATTATTCCACTGCGCAGATTTCAGTCGAGAGTTCTGTTTAAATATTGTTCTCTGTGATTATGTAAAAGGGGAAGGTGGGGTGGAGGATGCATGCTGCTTGCAGCTTTTCATGATAAGAGGGTTGTTACCACAACCTGTCAGTTTAGATTGCCAGACAAGACAGTTTTATGGCAGTGTGGTTTTAGAAATCTGATTGTGTTAGATGTCTGTCATTATCCTAGACTGCATATTTACATTGTGCATTAACTTTTCTGTTTATATATTTCATGTTTATCTCACACAGGATTATATATGTACAATTTGCCGTTGGGTTTATGTGCCACATGACAGTTTGTGAAGATTAGGCTTTACATCTGCTTTGTTTAGATTGTAATGATCCACAAGGAAAAAGTTGCCAGAAGGGAGATTGGTGTGCTGACCGCTGGAAGAAGCGTCCCACGGCCTTTAGGCATGAAGAATGGTATTATATACCCGGAACAGACTGAGCGACCTATCAAATACACCAGGAAATCCATTGATTATACTTTACTGGATGATGTAGGCCATGGCGTCAGGGTATGGAATTTCATTACACTATACAGTATGAACACTGTTACAGAATCATTTTTCTTTCCTTATGAAATGGCGATGGTCATGCCTTCAGGATATGGATTTCACTACACTATATACAGTATGAATGCTGTTCCAGAATCATTTTTTTTTCCTCATAAAATTTACTGTTAAACTACCAAGAGGATGTTATAGAATGCTGTGATGTAGAAGACAGTTGTTCTATCCCCCCAGAAAAATTGAGGTTGCAAATTATTGCCAATTTCCTCATTTTTGAGGCCTAGTTGCAATTTTGCAAATTTCCAAAAATTTAGGCATTTCCTGCAGATTTGGTGCAACTTTTGCTGATTTTAGTCATGCAGTCCACTTTTTTTCTGCCAGTGTTGCAATAGTGCATGAACAGGAATACAGAAAATGTGTTTCATTTCTACATTTTTGCAACATTTCAGTAGTAAACAATACGATGTGGTGATTAATATAATTAAGTTATGGAGCTACTTTTGCCATATTTTTTTTGAAATTTTGGTGGAATTTTTACCACTTTTTGCATGCAAATTTTGCAATTCTTGGTACAAGTTTTGGGGGTTTGAAATGCAATTTTCCGCAGGGACAGGTTGTTACTCACAGGAAAAAGCATTAGACATGATATGAAGGGTTTTAAATTTTAAATTAAATTTGTAATAACAGTTGGAAGCACCTCAGATTCCTGGATGGTATCTCTGATGTCATGAAAAATCTGTCCTTGTGTCTTGTATAAAATGAATTGTTGAAACTAGGGAAACATCCGAATGAAGAATTGTTTTAAAAATTTGTTTTATTATTTGGCATCATTGCTTGTTGTAATAATGGATTCCATTTTTCTCAAATTCTTCATGACTTCATCCAATTATAGCAACAGGCAAGCACACCGCGGACAGCTCGTAGTCCCTCAGTTAGCAGTACTCACAGCAACAGCAGTGCCAACAACAACCAAGCACCAACCACCAAACCTCCCACCCCACCTGTCTATCGGGCAGGGTCATCTGGAGGAGGAACCATTGGTAGAAATGCTGGTAGTCATTACCGCTCACTAGGACCCCCTGTGGCTCCTCCGGTAGCACCCGCTCAGATTTCTGCACCTCAACCACAGGGTAATTTCCCACATCCTCAGTCAAGCAGATCATCTGTATCCTCAGGGGGCTCCTATTCCCCCTCTAACACGATGGTAATGGGTCAGATCCACTCACCTCCCATGCCTGGGATGGGTCAATCCATGCCACCTGGGATGGGGTTTAACCCATCTCCAAATGCACTTCACAGTATGACACGCTCTGCAAATCCTTCGCTAATGCATCCTGAGGCAAGGGGTAAATTAATTTATCATTATTCTTTACAGACTTTGAATGGCTTGCAAAATTTGATCTCATAATTTCATAAATAAAAAAACTTTACATTCAACTTTGATTTTATATCACAATTTAGAATTAAATCAATCTGCACCACTAGATTTCATAGACATAAAAAGGGTGGTGTATAGTTGTATTGAACTTATTTAACTTTAAGATCGTCCTCACATTTGCAAGCAGCCAGTCAAAGTCTTGTTTTCAAGGCATAATAAATTTGATGACAAAAACATATATATATATACTAAAATGTTCTACCAGTGTTTCAAATTGTTTATATTAGATGTTATTGGCCGCACCTGAAGCTTTGTCCTCATAATGCAAAATGCTGTGGTGTGGGCCTAATCTCATGGAGTCAGAGGTTATGTCAGGTTGTTAAATTTGCAGTATCCAGTTTGTTATGCCTTGAATTATGAAGTTTGGAATGAGCAAGACTGAGACAGCCAACTTTTATTTTGGCTATGGTGATAAAGGAAAGCTCTAATTCAGGACAGAATGTTTTGTAGCCTCAAGAAGGTTAATAGTTAATGCCAGTACTTGATTATTGATCATGTTATTTAAATAAAGGCCCATTACCCTCTGCCAATGTCTGAGGATTTTGAAGTTCAGATGGTGTTTTCTAAGGTAATTCATAAATTTTGAACAAGCATGAATGCTCAATGAATAAAGCTAATATCTATCTCTGTTCTGCCTTTATAGGATGGCAGTAACCATACTGCTTCAGTCTTGCTCTGTTTCAATATTATACTCTAAGAATTGCAGTGCAATATACAAATATATTTACCTTCTTATTTTTTACCCCACTTTTCAATAATCTTGTATATCTAGCAATCTTCAGTTTTCGTTTTTTTTTTAAATAACAACTAAACGTTCATTCTAGCTTTCTCTGCTGTAGCAGTTGTCTAATTTTAGATCTCAGTCATTTCATTGGTAAGTGTAATTGAATATTAGTTGTATTACACAATATTGTTTAATTTCCCTTCCCTGCCATCTCCAATATGCTTTGTTTTGGAATACCATATTTGCCCTAATATTGGTTTACCATTCTTAATAAGTAAATCTCCTATCTTGCAATGTTAAATGAGAAGTTGCAAACAGCTGAGCACTGTCAGCATTGTCACTGATGGTTGGAGGGTCTTATCTCATGTCTCATTCTTTGGTCTACTATTGTGTAATCAGCCTTATTGTACTAGAGTTCCATTGTTTTCTCACCCTCAAACTAACACCCCCCCTCCCCTCCTTTCCCCAAAAAAATAAATAAAAAATCATAAAGTGAGCAGCTCCCTCATTGGCAAATGAGCCAGTTTCTATTAGTCTTAATGGCCATCGTTTCTTGATGTTTTTCCATTATGGAGTTATCTGTAATAATAAGAAAACAGATCCTATGGTTAAAAGAAACAGATTCTTTTGAAGGAAAGAGGAAAGTATTGGTCAGTGCAGAAATGAAATTCTTTGCAGTTCAAAATCCTGTTAGGTACCAATAAAAAAGTACAATATAAATTATCCCTAAAGAGTTCTAATGCACCAGCCATTCAGTAAATTATGGCAAGTATGGTATTTTTCCATTCTGTTTCTTTTTCCCAAATTCCTACATATACTTGGCTTTTTTGTCAGAAAAAAAAAAAGGAAGAAATTAGCCACTAGAAACAGCAAAATCGGCTTTAGGCTTAAAGTTGTGAAGTACGTATTAGGGCTAGCAGTATATATATGCCTAAGACAGACGATAACAGGCCTTTAAGTAAGCTTAAAATTATATATTTAGATCCACATTTTCTCTCTGCTTTCATGCTTATTGCATTTGAGATTAATTCTTTTTTTAAAATAACTGATTAGGGCTATTTTATGATTTGATTTTTGTCTCTTAGGATTATACTCAAACAGAAAATACAGTGTTATGAATTCAAGAGAGTTTTTAATGCATCATGCTATACAGCATTATACAGCAGCATTTATGTTATGATATATACTTCTAAGGGGTGCTGTATTTATGAACTTTATTATGTTTGTTAATATATAAACATCTGCATCAGTACAGTCCCAACAGTATCAGTTTCCTATTGGTTTCCTGTGACAGTCCCTTCATGCACCACCACAAAAGCTAAATTCGCGCAGAAGAGAGGTTACACCCTCCTATAAATGGAATATAACTTTATTTTATAGTTTTATTACAGAACCAGATTGTTTCATGTTTATTCCTTTTTTTTTTTTAAAGAAAATTGGTTGTAGATTAGAAGTGTCTTAAAAAAAGATACACTGAAACCTCGTTATACCGCCAAGTAAGGGGCAAACAGAAAAATGGCGGTATAACGAGAATGGCGGTACAACGAAAATATCATGTAGAACAAGGGAAATAAGTAATTACCAACATTGGACTGGCTAACATGTCTAAGGTAATGCAGTTATCTCCCTTATCTCTCCACTAGACATAAACCTTCACTTATCTCGCGCTTCTCTTTCACAGTCAGAGCGAGTCTTGAGCGTTTTTCTGCCATCCGGTAAACAAAACAACGTTAAGGACTTGAGTTGATTTTAAAACAATAGAGTTAAAATTATAAACAAGCAAGAACTAAGGATTGGAAGCGTATGTGTCAAGTTGGAGAATGATGAGAAAAGAAGTTGACTACTACACATTTACCCATCCGGAGAGTGTGTAGTAGGATTGGTGTTTGAGTAACAAGCACAGACTGTGGCGCCAAGTGATGTTCCGTCTGTTAGCTGGATTTAGGTAGAGGTGGGGAGTGGGGGTTAAATTTACGTTGGCGGTATAACGAGCAATATTTACTATACTCAAGTTATGAATGTAACAGTTAAACTGTTGGCGGATGGCGGTATAACGAGATTTTTAGTGACTTTGTATAGGTGTCAGATCCGTTCCACGGCGAAAAGCTGGCGGTATGCGGGAATGGCGGTATAACGGGTGGCGGTATAGCGAGGTTTCACTGTATTTATTTTTCTTTTTACATTTTCTACACCTGTTAATCTACATCACCTCTAGCACTCACATAAGCTGACAAGAGGCATAGTAATATTGTGTGCACAACTTGTAGTGGCTTTTTATTTGCACTTTTGTCTTTTTCCATCTCATTCTTACAGCGGCATATGCTCGCAATAGTTCTAGTCGAGGACAGAATTGGATGGGTAAGGTTGAAATTCCTGCAGAACTTTCAATTTCCTGTTGTATTTTAATGTTGCAATTATGGAGTGTATGCTTACAGGTAAACTTGGCTTTACTCTGGTTTCTGTTGTCTGATATGTAATTTCAATGTGCTGCAGACTTATTTCAAAAATTTAGACTTTTAATTATTCAGAATTTTTCCTTGTACACTGCCAGATTATCCAGATTTGGAAATGGTGTCAGTATACATAGTTTGTTTGAAATAGAGTTAGCTCTCAGTTATTAAATGTTATAGCATGTCCTCAAGATAATACGAGAAATGTCCCATGGACATTGCCATGAAATATGAAATCAATGCATAAAAATAGTGTATCTCTATATATTGATAGTTAGATAATATATATCATTTGTGCAGTACTTTCAGTATTTATGCATGATGTGTTGTACCCCTCCTGCATACTCCTGTAGCTGTTCTGTTTTGGTTTTTTTTTAAGATGTCAGAGGATAAGAAACAATAATAAATTGAGATGAGGTTGTATGCAACTAAAGAAAAGTAATTCTTTCTGTCAGTTAAGTCAACTCAACAAAGACCTCATAAATGATGGGTTCAACATTTTTTTAACACAGCCCAGGGCAAAACCCACAAGGCCATGCTGTATGTCTTTCAATTTAAAATGTCAGCCACAGGGGTAATTTGCAGAAGGATCAAATACGAATTTTTAATTATGCATGCCTTAATGATTCAGTAACATGCACTGGTTCAGAATGCAGCATGAACATACTGCGGTGAGCATGAAACCCAACAGAAATAAAATTGCGCATTTCTAATATCTGTTGTCAGGCAAGTGCTTGGACAGAGCTGATCCTTTCTTACAGATACTTACCTTAGCATGTCATTCATCACAACACTTCTAAAGTGTGTATTTTTTGGTAAATTAGACATCAGTCTTGGAAGCTTGTACAGAGGAAGAGATTTGAGACATTACAGGTTCTCAGAGTTTTTCTTATCATAAGATGGCTCGATTAATTAAGAAATGTGTATATGTACATGTGTATATCTTATTTGTTAAGAATTGGTGTCATTCGTTAGGGTTTGGGTTTAGTGATTTGAGTATATGGAGGATGCAAATGGCACATGATGTTTGATAATATTTATAGATATGTAAATGTTACAGTTCAGAGCCTTGCCAGGTGACTCGTTTAGATTTGGATTAGAAGTATATAGCCAACTTCCACATCATGGTTTAGTGGGGATTACAGTTTAGATTCTTACAAGAATCTACTTTTTCACAAAAGGAATTTGTGGAGTGCACACAGTCTTTCCTCCTTGCATAATAATTGATGCCATGTGTTTGGCATATTGGAATAATTGTATCATGTGCATGTAGCATAATAATATGCTACTTTCTAAACTGAATATTTAATAACAAGATAATTCCTGCTTGAATGGTATTATTCTTAACCTAAGCTGATGTCTAGTAGCAGTAATTTGTTGCATTTGCTGACAGTTTCATTGTCTTATGTTCATGTGAGTTTATATAGTCAGGTAAATAGACAGTGTGAAGGAAGATCATTTTGTATTATTTGGAAGTATCAGTTAGTTGTCCAGAGAAAGGGATGAGGGGGGTGGGGAATGTTAAGATTCATGATGAGGGAGTGTTTCAAAATCCACTGCGTATTTATCCAACCCAAAATTTTATTTCACTCCAACTGATATCATTGCAGTTGAGGGGGGTGTGATAGTGGTTTTCTGTTGAGTATTTTGAAACAAAGTATGGTGAAACCTGGCAAAATGACTTGGGACTTTCTATTGAAATATGTTTGCTGCACACTAGATCTGTGCCAATTCCAATTGAAATGGTAATCATGGGTAACATTTATTATTCAGATCAGAGTCTTGGGTTCTGCATATTTCTCAAGTCACAGTTTCTAGTTGATTAGATCTTCTGTACAGAAATATTGTTTCAATAACCAGGCTGCATGGGTATCAAATTGTTTCTGGTAGGAAGAGGACTGGGAAGAGGGGATTGTGAGTTTTTATATATACCCATGTTGATTATTGTCATTAACAGGACCAAGAGTTGAATCACTCAAGATTGGTTAAATATTTCACAGGGGTTCCTTTTGCAGAAGATTATGGACACTTTCATTGCTTTCAGATGTTATTGTTATTATCTCTGTATTGTAACACTCACATTTTGTTTATAAGATACGGGAGTGATTTCAGAAGATGCAACCAATGGTAAAAGTAAATACTGCTGTGCTTAAGCAGATTTCTCAAAGCCTAATGCAAAACCAGACTGCTCAAAGCAGAAAGACACTTGCAATTTTAACATACCAGAAAAGATAGATATTTATGATCAAGCATGAGGTATTGTTTCATTTGATAGTCACCTTTCATTTGATTTTTGTGCTGGCTATTACTAGAGTGTTTTCCAATGCTTTTGTTTTTAAAAATGGTTCTGTGTTGTGGGTTATCACTGTTGTCTTGGCTTCTTGTCTTTCACAGAGACCTCCACCACCTCCCTTCCCCCACCTCCTGCTGATGATGATTTCCCTGAGCCTTTTATGGGTATTGAAGGTGTGCGCATGTTCCTAACATTTATCACAGCAACTGTTAACATTTGATATGTTCACATAAATAACATGTTAACTGCTCATTCTCATATTAACCTTCTGATGTCTTTTCCAAACTTCAAAGATATTGTTTGCTAGATTTTGTGCACTTTCAGGCCTCTTGACTCTTTATACAGTGTGGAAAGCTTGCTGTCAATCTCATATTGATGTGACAAGCCATATGGATAGTGGAATGTTGTAAGGACTGGTGATCTGTTAGAACATGTTTCAAATAGAGAGGCTGAATGAGGAAGATGATTGAAGGAGAAAGGAGAAATTATAATTTCGTGCATGACTTAGTATCTGGAGCAGAAATCATTTGTCACTGCCAACTTGTGTCATTCATACTTGCAGTATCTTAACATGCCTAATGGCTGAGCTAACAGTTATAAATATTCCAACTGTAGCATGTATTACAAAGAAGATGGTGATTTCAGAAAAAGAATGGTTGATTTTGGCAGCTAACTTTGTACTCTGAACCATGGCATTAAATGTGAAAGCTGCATAATAGTCTAAGCACCCAAAAAGAGTTAAGTTTGTTCCAAATTGCATTTGCAAATATCAAACCATAGAGCTATTTCTTTGCATATACATACAATAAAAATTTTATATCATGACTGCCAAAGATATGAAGAGATCTGGCATTTACAGGTAAAAAAATGGCCAGCTGTTATAGATAAATCATGAAAGATTTTAAAATATTGGATTGATGATTCATAAATTTGTTCATAACTACTTTCTTACTCTATAAATCAAAACTAATCAAAGACTGCATAACTTTCATGCAGCAAAAAGTTGTTGTATGAAGTTTCATGTTAACAGGGAAAAAATATTAATATCTTGAAACATCATGGAAAAATTATGGAAAAAGTGTTTAACATTCTGTCACAACCCTGAATATTATCTCAATGGCAATCAGCTGCTCAGAAACAACTGATGTTGTCGTTATTCATAAGATGTATTAAAGTTTTCATCACCACATAAATATGTAGTATCTAAATAATTGCATGTAAATCTGCTATAATGAAAGCTCCTATCCGTGGTTGAAGATCACAAGAATGAAATGGAACTATAATATCTTTGCTTGAAATTTACAGTGTCACAAAGTAGTATGTTACTAATTAAATCATGAAAGATCAGTATTGTACTGTTGGCCCTGACCTAGACATCCACCGAAAGCTAAAGTGCACATTGTTGTTGGTTATTTCAGGGTCTTATAAACAGCTATCAGGTTGCTGTTTGTGACAAATTAGCTTGAGGACAAGTTCAACTGTATTTTTAATAAATATTTATCTTGAAAATGTGGTTTTGCACTCAGGAAACTGTTTTCACTTGATGTTTTAAAACTACGTGTTGTATGCACTGCAGTAGACAAGTAACAAATATTATCTACATATTACATGTGATGTTGCATGATATCATAGAATGTTAGAAAAAATGTGTCAGCTTTTCAGAGTACAATAGTTAAATGTTTGACATTAATTTACAGTATAAATGCAGTCAGGATCACTAAATTATAAATATTTCCCCTTTACCAAACCATTCATACTTTAGGTGTCTTCGGTTTTCATGCTGTTCAACTCAGGGGATGGCATAAGATACTCTGTACTTGGTATGATTGTGACCCATTTTCTCAATTTGGTAATTCAGTTACAGAAGCCAAGTAGAGATTTCAATAATTGAAGTAAAAAAAAAGGGCATTCTTGGTCGAAGTTGAGATTTTGCAGTACAGTAAATACCTGATAACACAGATTCTAGGGGACCACAGAAATGTGTTTGTGTTATCGAGGATTTGTGTAAAGAAGAGTACATTGGAAATAAGGGAGATGACCATGTCTGTCTAAGTGGTTGGGGGAGGCAAAGCCATTATGTAGCGAGCGGGATGATGGTGAAGCATCATGGGTGGAAAACGTTGCGCTGGCAATACAAAAGAAAAAGGAGACTTCGAGCAAAAACATTGATGCAGCCCAAAAGTTGTTCGCGTTATCGAGATCCTTTGGAATTTTAGTTCATGTAAACAGAATTTGGAATGCATAGATTATAGAGCGAAAAAAATGGGGACTTTTTTTTTGTTTGTGTAAACAGAAATTTCACGTTAAACAGGTTTGTGTTAAGTGAAGGCTACTGTATTTGTTAACCTTTATACCTGATTTATTGTAGTTGTATTTTATGTCTAAGAGACTTAAAGTTAATATTAATTCAAGAATTTTATTTTAAAAGGGTTATTTTTATCAACATTACATAATCTTTAATATCTTTGTATTTATTCTTTTTTATTTATTTTTAAATTCAACATGGTAAACATACAGTCCATGCTTAATAAACATGCCAAATTTAGAATCTGTAGCTTGTCTAGAAATGCCCATGTCTAAGGAGAGAAATAGCATAGCCCCCTGAAAATTGCTTAAAATCTTTAAATCTTTGTCAGCCTTTTTCTCTAAACTCATATTATTGATGTTAATTCAAGAATTTAATTTAAAAGGGTTATTTTTATAAATATTACATAATATTAAATATCTTTGTACTAATTCTTTTTTATTTTTGAAAACTAAGCATGGTTTACACACAATCCATGCTTAATAAACATGCCAAATTTAAGGTCTGTAGCTTATCTAAAAATGCCCATATCTAAGGAGAGAAATAGCATAACCCCTGAAAATTGCTTAAAATCTATGTCAATCTTTTTCCATAAACTGTATAATGCTGTTGTCATGCAACATTTTCTACAAGGGAGTATACAATATGTGAATTTGTCTTCCACATTTACTAAGAGGGAAAGCATTTAAAGTTCAAAAGGACATAACCAAATTAAAAATATGTTTTAAAAAAAAGGGAATCCTTTGAGTAAATCTCGAAGGACACTCTACAATGAGCGGAGTGATAGGTCTGTTCCGAGGTGCTTTCATGAAAGGAGGTAGAGTGAAAAGAGGAGTTTGGACTGGGCAAAGGGTGAGGGCTGTCTAAAGCTTAAATAAACAAGAATCAGATACTAACATTATGCCTTCTAACTGTGACTTCCAGCATCTCCACCACTCCCACCTCCACCTTCAGATGACCAGCCAAATCAGTTTGATTACATGGGGGCACCGCCTCCTCCTCAAGATTTCAGTGACCGAAGAGACGGACCACCTAGCACAAGAGAGGGGAGGATGATTGGCAGTGTACCAGAGGACACATATGCAGCTTCCCATGTTGGGGATGATCCTTATGCTGCAACAGGTCCTCAGCTTGTAGGACAGCCTTCATGGATTCCTAAACATTATATAGAGAAAGGTGAGTACGCATCCACCCATAAGCCATTTCTTGTACATTTCAGTTACACTATGATATTGATACAAATAGAACCTTTCGAAGTTTACCATTTCTAACTAAACAAACATATTACGATCTTATTGAAATTAATGCCATTCATACCAAGACTTTAATTTGACACTGTAAAAAGTCTTGGTGATACCATGTAGTGATTTAGTTTCATGACAATGTTTGAAACACATTTGTGACCCCACCAATTGAAATGAGTCTCATGTCGCACCGGCCTATTTTCCACTAGGGGCTCCGAAAGGTGAAAACCCCCTCCCTGGTCACTCTTCAGTTTATGCTGTAATCTTGTTCACTGATGTTTTATCGACGCTGGGAAATAAAGAGTTTGTAAAAATTATGGGCTAAAATTTTTTTTCTTCATTTTTTCAAGCAAGAGGGGTCTGGCACTCAGTTCCCTGCAGTCCAAACTGAGTCTGTATTCCTTATAATCCTTTCGAGCCGCGTTGCGTCAACTTCCACATATGTCAATCTTTGAGGCTATTAATGTACTGTGGAAATCTCCTTCAGACATCTTTCATTCGTTGCTATTATTAGACTAAAGCCAGTTTTAGTGAATGAATTAGAGGAGATCGTAAACATTAACAGCAGCCATTACTTATTAAGGAAAATGGAGCATCTGGATTGATTCTTGGCGGCCATGTGATATTATGACCCAGCCAGGTCAAAGTTCAGACGGCCTGATTTTGTACACATGACAGACTCTACAGCTGATGAACTTATGTTCTAGATACACATTTCGCACAGTTTTACTGAGACTCTCATAGTGCGTTTGTGATCAGTCAATAGATTAATAGAAATAAAAAAGCTTCTGAAGAGTGTAGTTTGGACTATACTTCTGGTTATCACCGCGACCTAATTTCGTTTGGGCAAAGTGAAGCAATGCTTTTATGATTTCACAACAAGATAGATATCAGGGTCTTGCGAAATAAGGCAAAATATCTTAATCTTATTACTGCGTGAGGAAAGTTTCTAATTGGTTGGAGGGCATATTTTTACTTTCTTCCTTTCCATGCCAGAAAACACATAGGAATGACAATGTTTGGTCCAGTCAGGACTGACACGGAATACCACTTTGACTTTCACCTCACCTGCTTGCTGCAGGCTTGTTGAATGCTGCTGAGCTGAGCATGTAACCAATGATCCATCAGGAATTGAATTAGTGACTGATTGAATTAGACCTGTTGAGGTGTTAAAGTGATATTAATGTCAGATCACATGGGCAGGCATGACTTGTATTCCAGACTTCTAAACTTCATCTACTGCGTCCATCGAGAGTCTCTGATCTTTGCGGCTGCTCACTTGACCATACGGTAGCACTCACCCTTGGCCTTTGAACAAGACGTTATATGTTTGAATCCCACTCTGATTATGTTGTAAAGATCTATAAGAAGCATTTTCAAGAACAGTATCTATGAAACGGATACTAGCTGTAGGCGATGAAAGCAATTTCTTGTCATATGTTAAAGATGAACACTTATACCCATTGTGTTCTCTCTGGAAACCTGAGAGAGTGACTGAGGGATACGGCCTGTAAGGTTAAGGTTAATGTAAAGGCAGATGAGCAGGCATTGCTTAGACTGAAAACATAGTTCATTTACCGCCATTATAACATAATTTTATATGAAGGAGTATAATCATTATGTTTATAATTTATGTCAGTTTTTTAAAAAATCATTTTGCCTTTTTTTTATGAATGTTTTATTTGTTGTATTTTTTTTGTTTTTTATGCAATTGGCTTGAAATTTGCAGGCTTTATTAATCATAGTGCTCTATCTGAATTCCAAAGTGACCTTTGCTATGGAAGTACGTGTCAGAACTTTAAAGCCATTTTTCTCAAATGTGGTGGGTTTTTTTTAATTGGACGACTTCAAAAGCATATATCTCAGCCATTTTTTGATCAGTTTACATTGTTAGTGTTGTAAACTGAAGTACTTTCAGTATAGATTTTGGAAATGCAGCTAACTCATTTTGGCCAAAGCCCGACTTGTGACTCATTTTGATTGACAGGGTTACATTTTTGTCTGTGAATAACTTTTTGTGTGAACTTTTTTGTTTGAATTGTTTTTATTTACAGTGGTGGCCATCTATGATTATAAGGCAAACAAGACAGATGAACTGACATTTGCAGAGAATGCTGTCATCTATGTCATACACAAGAATGATGACGGTTGGTGGGAAGGGGTGATGGATGGGCAGACAGGACTGTTTCCATTTAACTATGTTGAACCATGCATGTAATCTGATTCCTTGGTACTTGTTGACTTCCTTTTGCTGAATTTTGAAGCACCTTTTTGTATACATACTTTAGAATACATAGAGCATGCTGTCGCAAATGATGTATGTGTGAAGAACTTCAGAATGGGGAGGTGGGCTGGATAAAAAGTATCCCAGATGCTTGAATGGTGTGGTTAAATTTTGTTCAAATGCAATCTTCATGTTTCCATTTCATGTCAATTGCTCAGTCTCTTTGGTCTGACAAAGTCGGATGCATGCATTTAAAATGTCCACCTGCAGCCACCATAGTACAGAAGATTTACACTCCAACATACCGCAGGCTGAGCCTGCTGCACTTTGAGATTATGGTTAAACTTGTACTGATGTTAATGACCAGAAGTAGACATATTCACTGACAGCTGTGCAGCTTTGCCTTGATTTTGTTTAACCCATTCAATCACAGACCAAAAGGAATAATAAAAATGTGAAGAGAACTGAAAGCCATAGACTGGTTGTATGAATGAACAGTTTGTGGGAAATTTTGTAATATACTTTGATTGTCTAGTAAGAGCTTATTGCTGGCTACATTTTCAGTATTAAAGCTAAATACAGCTTTAATCACATCTAGATGAATGTTCTGTGACTGAAGGGATTAATCATTACTACAACAATTTTAGCTGCTAAATGCATTATCACACAATCTTGCAAATAGTGCAGCAAGTACAAGTTGCTGTTTATAAATGTCTTATTGATTGCAAGGGAACTTTTAGGCTCTTGGTGCAGATGAGATGATCAAAGCTTTAATCTCATCATACTTCTGTTTTTTTTGTTTGGTATCTCCTTTACATCCTGCATTGTCTTTCAAGCACTTTACCACTAACCAACCTTATTTCCCCTCGTTCACAAATATTTTTAGTGAAGATAGACATCCATTTCTTTCTGGCTTATCTGTGAGGTTCCTCATAGATTATAAAGAGCAGGGCTGAAATCAGCAAGCCTGCAGCCCTATCAGGATGAGGGAGGCCTGTTGTCATTTGATAGATTACTTGTTAATGCCAGTGCATTTCAAGTGTTTGAAAGTATCACTAAAATGGTGAAGGGCAGTAAAATGATTGTTACAGTAATGGGTAGTTTGGAACTTCCATTACAGGGGTTGGCTATCATATAGAGCTTCCCTTATTTATTTATACACAATCTGATTATCATCTTGTTCCTTATGAATTGTTTTTCTCAGTGCAGTGGCTGCACGTTCACATTATTATGTCAAAACAAAACCATTGATTCAGCACTTATGTTCCATCTCACACTTGGAATCACTCTTTAGTTTACCAATTTCAAAGTATTATACCTGTTATAATTTGCATATATTTTCTATATGCCACTTGTACATACTGTTGCATGTTTACTGTAGATAAATGAGGCTGTTTGGAACTATGGTTGTAGTGTGCAAGTTATCTTTTATATTTAGCATATACCTTACTTCAGACTTTTGAAGGTTATCATTCTCTTGAAAAGGCCAGGGTGTGTTAACATTCAGTAAGCATAATTTGTTTAAATCCTACAGTTGCTACACACTTTTTTGTAACCTAATGATCACAACTGGCCCAGATTGACAGTCCAAGTTAAATACAGAGATACATGTTTAGTAGTGCTAGGAATGATAATGTCAGTAAGTTTTTTTATCAAAAGAATTTTCTTTCTTGCATTATTTTCTCAAAGGGTAAGAGAATTACAGGATCTGAAGGACATGTAAGTGAGAAGTCAGTACATGGAGAAAGTGTTAAAGAGCAAGAGGATAATGAAATGTATGAGACAGGAATATAAAATGTGAGCAGTTTCAAAAACTTCACCCTTGAAAAGGGGACATGACAAGTTATGTATTAGAATTTATGATAAAGCATCATTCCAGATTAAAGGGCAATGAATGAAATTTCATGAACAGTAAAGCTAATTAAAATTTTGTCGAACAAGCATTGATTTGCTGAGTACAAATGCTAATAGAGTGGAGTCACAAGAGTCACTGACAGAAAGATGAGTTTGTCAGGCTGCACTGAGGGTAGCTGTCTGTTTTATATGATATGCACAGATGAAGGAAGCAGATCCGGTATTATGGAAAAATGGACTTGCTGTCATAAGCTTTTTAGAGCTGTTAATATGTGAATAACAAATATATGTATGCTAAATAATTCCATATTTATTTATTCAACAACCAAAAGTAATCAAGTGGCACCATTCAGAAATCTGCATCTGCTTAGCTGGTGTGCTTAATGTTCGGTGTAGTGGGTGATGTGATTATAATACAGTATGCAGACCTTCTCAGAGTGAAATGCTAGTTTACAAACCAGTGGTTCAGAGTTGAATGAAATGAAAGATTAAGATATTGAGGACAGAAAATTAAATGAAGGCAGAATTAATTTTTCAAAGACAGATGTCTAGACATTTGCTTAACAGTTTTTTAGTTTTCACACATTAGCGGATATGTAAAGAACAAAATTTTAAGTCACCTGACAATAATTTTGAGTTTGTGATTTTTTTTTTTTTTATCGTGAGGATATGTATGAAAGCAATGCAAGCTTAAGGAAAGAGGAAGGGTCTAGCTTGAAAAGACTTGTAAAAAGTAATGAAAGGAAACAAGTGATCATCCAGATTTAAGTAATAGTTTATTATATTTATTCAAGGGGGTCTATGAAAGTGAGTCTGCAGGTGAATGGCTTTCTTTTCTCTTGAGTATTTGATTGTCTGGAATAATTCTTAACAGGAGATCAAATTTAATATCCAGATATTTACCGTTTAATCCCAGATTTATTTAAGAACTCCAGTTATGCATGCCATGAAGCCAGATGCATCCTAAGTTTCCGCTCTCTTGAATAGCTCCTGGATATCATGGGGGGGGGGGNGGGGGGGGGGATTGGTTTGCAACTGTTCTCCCACAGTGTCCTCGATGTTTTTAAGCTTGTATCATTATCTGGCAACCATCATCCTCTTCTTTTAAACAGAGGAACAGGTTTATGGTTGTACATATGGAACAGGTTTATGGATGTACACTGAAACCTCGTTATACCGCCAAGTAAGGGACAAACAGAAAAATGGCGGTATAACGAGAATGGCGGTATAACGAAAATACCATGTAGAACAAGGGAAATAAGTAATTTACCAACATTAGACTGGCTAACATGTCTAAAGTAATGCAGTTATCTCCCTTATCTCTCCACTAGAAATAAACCTTCGTTGTCATTTTGTAGTTTACATTGCTTTCATTTGTATTTTGTTGTTGTTGTTGTTTTTTGTGTTTAAGGACTTGAGTTGATTTTAAAACAATAGAGTTAAAATTAAAAACAAGCAAGAATTAAGGATTGGAAGCTCATGTGTCAAGTTGGAGATTGATAAGAAAAGAAGTTGACTACTATACATTACACATCCGGGTTGGAGAATCACACGAGTGCTAGGCCTACGTCATAGATCAATGTGTGCTGTTTGCATCGTACCCCGCGACTGGTGCGAACCATTTGAAGCATCACCTCGCGCGCGCTTACGTTCGTTCGCAAACTCTCTAGGCCTATTGAGCGAGAGGAGATTGAACTGTGACCCGCCTTTCCCACTGCATGCCCCATCAGTAGGCCTATCAGGACTTCGCTTCCTAAAAGCGAAGAGTGTGTAGTAGGATTGGTGTTTGAGTAACAAGCACAGACTGTGGCGCCAAGTGATGTTCCGTCTGTTAGCTGGATTTAGGTAGAGGTGGGGAGTGGGGAGTGGGGGTTAAATTTACGTTGGCGGTATAACGAGCAATATTTACTATACTCAAGTTATGAATGTAACAGTTAAACTGTTGGCGGATGGCGGATGGCGGTATAACGAGATTTTTAGTGACTTTGTATAGGTGTCAGATCCGTTCCACGGCGAAAAGCTGGCGGTATGCGGGAATGGCGGTATAACGGGTGGCGGTATAGCGAGGTTTCACTGTATTTCTTTTGTGAAATCTGGTGATGTTATGTTTATGAAGTTTGGCAATTTATTTCCTCCGTGAAAATTATTGCAAATTTTTATAAAACAGTGTACTAGTCTCTGTAAATATTTGAATGTACATGTATTCCATATACTTGTATGACTACATTGGCAAATGTTGCAGTTATTTTTTTCTGTGTAGGAAATAAAACAGAAATGACACTGTGCTCATCTTCAAAGAATTTTGTGAATTAATCCGTGTACAGTATTTTGTTTCAGGTGGAAAATATTGCCTTGACTTTATTTATATAAGATGTCGGCAGACAAGTTGCTATTGCTGAAACAATTTAATGCCTAAGAGAAAGACAGACTGACAGAACAAACTACATTCTACCCATTTGAGCCTCACATTTTCAGTTTCCCATGATCTTTGGTTTTATTGTCTGAATCTAAATTGAATCTGTTACAATAAATTAAAGATATTATCACACTCATTCCATATATATGCCTAAGTCATTTTTTTTAAATGATTTGTTTATATTACTAAGATCTTCTATTATCTTCTGTTTCCTTTTAAAGCAGTGTAAAGTTTTGACTTGGTATTATATCCTAATTATACAAGCTAAACCACAGCTGCCTTGCTGTTTTGCTTTGAGCAACACATTGAAAGTGCTTAATCTCAAAACTTAACAAAATGACTAGCAAATGTGGAATGAGCGTTATGATATAACATGAGCAAAAGAGATGGAGGGAGACGGGGAGGAGATGTGAAAGTAGTGTAAGGCTCCATGTACATGAAATTGCATACAGTGATCAGGATACTCATAATTCATTCTCTATTCCTTCACCTTAACAACCTTGGAAAATTAACAGCACAGATTCTTTTTAATTTTGTGAAGAATCCCTGTGATTTTCACCATCTTCAATAGCATTCACACATTCTTCTGTGATTTCCTTTGAACAGGCCTAATGAGTAGCATTTGTTTCTCCTATGCCACACAATCCACAGCATAGACATCACCATAATAATATTTCCCTTGTCTCTTACATATACGGATGATTTATACACCACTTCTAAAACAATCAAGAACAAGAGCAGAGTCTATAGTTTCAGAGGATTTTATAAATATTTCACTCAACTGCTAACATAATCATATCAGTGCACGCTCTGCCAGCGCATAAATACATTACAGTTCAAGTTTTCACATAAATCATAATAACTTTGGTACTGACAAAGTTAGGAATGACTTGTGCATATTGTGATAAATGTTCACATATTATAATTTATATTCATTTGCTCTATAGCATGTCAATGGGAATCACAGACTGAGTTACGAAGGTTCATGTCAAATTCAATATCTCAGAGTTGTCATACATGGCAGAAACTGGTTACATCAAAACCAGACAATCAGAAGGTTTGTTTATAGTGGGGGAGGATGTTACATCGATCGTGCACTTTTTGATACCAACATACCGCTTTTACGACAGGTTCCTTATGCCAAGTGATAACGAAAATGAGGTGGGCCCACCTTGGCAGAACCCTCCTGTGGCTGGTAGGCGTTCGTAATGATCCTTCTTTGTTTAAGTAAAATACGAGTTTTCAACCCCTTGGCGTTCTGTAAAATCCAAACGGCTTAATGTAATGATACATTTTTTTAAACAGAGCATAGCAAGACCTTTCCATTGATATGCAACACTTTATATCTCTGATGGCTAGACAAGGCACTATGATGGACTGAAATTTTCAGTTACCCCACTGTACAGCCGCCTCTCTAACTCAGCAAAATGAATACCGCTTAACATAATGGTACTATTTTTCAAATAGGGTAAAACAAGCCCTTTCCATTGACATGCAACACTTAATATCTGCGTCGACGAGGTGCGTCACAAAGGTGTATACTGAGATTTTCAACTTACATATTTTTTACTGACTAGTTACTTCAGCAAAATTGAGAGCACTCAGTTTAAAAACGAGCTAAGTCAGACGCCAATCATTCTGCCATCTTTATAAGCACATCTGTTATTGCGTAAACTGGCTGGTCAGTATTGTGACAAGATTTTGCCCCAGTTGCAGTGGCACTAAGTTTCCATTGCGTATAACACTCCTGCAAAATGCTTGCACTTACAAGATTCTAAATGCTTGAGCAAACTCATGAGGCAGACCGACATGAATCTAGCCATAGTGTAAGATCTAGCTGTGAGCAGTGATCACCCATGGCATAACGCCCAATTGCTTATTTGAGACAGGTTTAACTTCCATTTCTTCTGTTATTATTCACTGATTGTAATGACAGAAAAAAAGCAAACCTGTAACATTCAGAAGTCATGTCTGAGTTTTGAATGTCGGTCTGCTTCTCCAAAGTTGCACAGTCGTCCGAAATTCCATCTGCTGAATGAGAGAAATCTTTTCGGCGACTCAGGATTATGGTCTTTATAATCAACATATTGTGTAAAGACGAATAACATTTTGTGTACTTCAGGAGGCACACCACTCATCTCATGAAAGAAGTTAAAACAGATTTTGTAAATGTCATTTGATACCCCAAATCTGTTCACGCAGAAGGTCCAGATAACATTCTCTTCTAAAAATACCATTAATCCAAAGTACATAGGGGTAGGCATTTTTTCCTCCTAGATCGCTTCGTAGGTACCTGCTGGCACCTGCATCATTCTAATGTTTAGTTGTCTATAAAGAGTACAAGAAGATCTGTGAAAGTTGGAACAAGACATGCTCGTCCATAACCTGAGATTGGTGCAGACACTGGTCTGTGAAAGCGATCATGAACAAAATAAAGTTTATGAGTATGGACAGAAGAGGGGAACTGATTAGCTGACCAAAGAGTGTGTATAAATCCATTTTATTTTCTCAGACTGGTTACCGCTAAACGGCATTTAGTTTACCTCTTGTCGCAAGAGCTGTGCAGTTTTGAGAACTATTTTCTCAGGGGTTGCACTCTTTACCCTCTTTTGTGGATACTTTCCATATATTTTGGACATTGTAACAACGATAGTTTTGTCTTCTGTGTGCCGACAGACCTGAAATCCGATTTGAAAATGGGTGATTCTGACAGGGTTGTGAATAAGTGTATACTCAGTATGTCTCACAGTAGTGTCAAAAGTCTTCTCATATTATCTTCTGCAGCTTTACAAGCGTAACAAGTCTTGTGGTACCTGGCAGCGGTAGCAATCACATCATTTGCTGTAAACATTGCCATACTTCTTAATTCATTGAAAGATATGGCAATATGCAGAACTACGTGTTATAGTAGTGCAATTGCCTCTACCCAAGTACTCCCCACCCCCTTCCTCCCCCCTGCTCTTGTATTTCTTTTTCTTTTTTGTTAGGCCATATTCTGAGGACACATGAATATTTCTGATTTGTGATTAAGAGATTGCAATTACTTCCACCCAGTTTGCATCTTGCTTTTTTTTTTTTTTTTTGACTTCTTGTTCTCTTTCAGCCAGCCATTCTTTTTTTTTTTTCAGTAGCCTAGTTTAGTGAAGAAAAAATTACAAGCTGACATCAGTAGCATTGAGAACGCGGTGAAGAAGTCACAGAATGCAGTAAAAAATTCACAAAGAACGGGTTATTATGTTTTATTTGTGGCTTTTGAATGTTTGGCGAGGGACTGAATCACAGTCAATTTTTTCGAACGGCTAATGTGGCATCGCTCTTTAATGAAAGGACTAATTTCTACATCTAATCATTAGATCTAGACTGTTATATGGAAAGTGCATGAATTTGTGATTTGTGTTTAATCACCAACGGCTGTGTTCAAACAATGGAGATACATGATATTTATTATACGAATAAGAAAACAAAACTTAATTTTGGTTCCTAACTTGCCAATGTTGAAGAGCAAAAATTAATGCGACACCGTCAAGACTACGCGCGCTAGTGCAGTGCTATGCTGACAAAGCACTCTCAGAATCCATTCGATACTGAATAATTTCGAATGCAAGGGAGTAGGATACTGAGAACCTTCAAGTTATAAATTGCGGATTGCGTTTTCAATGATATCGTAATAAATTTGATGCAAAAACATGGAAGTATTTTAACGAATGCAATAAATGAAATTTTAAACTGAACGGGCAGCTTTTATATCACTGTTTTGGGTTGTTACCGCAACTCGTATTCGTTATCGAGAACAGAATTGCTCTCGCCCGCCCTGCAACATTACACCGGTGTCGTTAAGATGGAAACGCTCGTGGTATCTTTTAAGGTGGGTATTCCTTTGATTACAATTGGACAAAACGTTTTGGAGTATTCTGAAATTGACTTTTAGCGATCAGTTATGTTCTAAATCGCTGAACTAAAATTTCATCAACACGGCCTAATGCGTGTTTCAAAACTTAAAATTCGTTTTAAAAGATATGCATGTTTACTCTATGGAGAACACTACCAAATGTGAAAACAAATATTTGGTCATTGTTTCCAGCCAATTTCAACAGACCTTTTACATGGGGAAGTATTTGTTTCTCACTTAACTGTAATTAGGGTAAACACAGGAAACGTCCGCGTTTTTCGCTTCTTCAAGACCCATTTTCGGGTGGTTCCAGTGATCATACCATGACGGCCCACCTCGTTTTAGAATCAGAAAAAGATGTAGATTTTACCATGTGAAGGTCAATTTGGTATCACAAAGTGCACGATTTGCACGCAAACATGTCATAAGCGGCCGGACTATTATTGAAAAGCTTGACAATATCTCATGGAAATTCTTCATTGATTATAGCTTCCTCTGCTTCGTGCAAAAAAAAAATTAAAATGTTTTAGACATCTTTTCAAAGCAAGGCCTCCTCATTCAGTCATTAAATTTGTTGCTTTGTGAGCAGGAACAGAGATTGTCACTGGCTGAAGTTGAAGTCATGATTTGAGACAAAAGACCTTTAACTCTGTTTACTGTGCAGGGTGCAAACCCTGCAGTTCATGTCAATGCATTATATAAATTAAGATTATGACTGGGGCACATTTACTTGTGATACTATCAATAGAATAAATGAACCACTACTCTGCTTCTAGCTGCCTACATCACTTAGTCAAATACACACTTCTTTTTTTATTCTGCCGCAATGTTATGACTGAAATGAAACACTCTTATGAATTAGTGGCAGCTCCTTTCTCCCTCCTTCCAATCTGTTTAATCACATTCTTAACAGCTTCCCTTTAAACAGAAAACTACTAGACTTTTTTTTTTTCAAGCACGAAACTGTTAAGTGTTAGTACCATTACAAGAATACATCTGATCCTCTCCATTTTAGATCAACCAACTTCTAAATACACACTTCTTTTTTTTTTTTCTGCCGCAATGTTATGACTGAAATGAAACACTCTTATGAATTAGTGGCAGCTCCTTTCTCCCTCCTTCCAATCTGTTTAATCACATTCTTAACAGCTTCCCTTTAAACAGAAAACTACTAGACTTTTTTTTTTTTTTCAAGCACGAAACTGTTAAGTGTTAGTACCATTACAAGAATACATCTGATCCTCTCCATTTTAGATCAACCAACTTCTACATTATGGAAGGATGAACTTCGCCTCGGTTTATATATAAATGCTATTAATTCAAAAATACACAATGAGTTTGAATTTTAAAAAAAGGGCATTTTGTCATCATCAAATCACACATTTCCTCAACACTCCATTACAACAGGTTTTCCTTTAATGAAGAAATTATCCATCCCACTTTACAAGTCTCATATGTCCATTTGCTATAATCCTAGGATTTTCGATAAGTTACGGTAAGGGCAAAGTTTTCGTTAGGAGTAAGGTTAAGGAAGATAGGGAATCCCTAGGTATTGCCCAAAGACTCTCTCTTCCATAATCCGCCCCTATCACTAACCCAAACAAACACTGAGTGAGTCCCAGAATGTATACCATAAAGACATGCGAGACCCGCATAGCGGGATGATGATTTCATGACTCGTCACTCTGCAACAGATACGACAAACACTTTCTCCATCCATATGTGACTGTGTAATGGAACATGCTCCCACAACGTCAATCAATCTATACAAATTTGTCTATAGTTATGAACAAAAAATTATATCTACCATAGAAGAAACCCCATACAAACCAGCTTCACATATATAAACACTAAAGATCATTTGTCAAGAGGAAAATATTGCCACAGCTTGCACTGTGCAGTGCTGCTGTCATTATTCATGCTATATAATTGGTTCCCTCAGCCTTGCGAGGTGGTGAAACGGCTACACATCTGACTAAACAATTGTAAGTCAACTAAATTAGTCTGTTGTAGTCTAAGGACACATGTTTCCCTTCAGTACATTTAGAATGCTGGTTTACATCAATTGCACCGTATATATATATAATCACACTCTTCCAGCAAGCAGCACCGACTAATGTTAGTGACTCTAAACATCACAATATCTGACAATGCTTCGAAATGTGCATACTGAATGTGCACATCCAGCGCAATAAGTAGGTGGGCAGCGGAGGACGAAAAGAGGATGGGGGCCGAAAAAAAAAAAAAAGTATAAAAGCATACTGATGAACCTAGTCTTGTGATAACATGTCTACAAAGCCCATCTGAATCACAGACAATGTGTCGCAAACCCTTTTCACCCCGTCGATTAATTTTCACGACTATCACCTCTCATTAAAGACCATATGGATATAGTTCATGGTGTGACATCCATAAACATGTTGCAGTCTACACGGAAGCAACTGTCTGCATTCTCACACGTGGAATTATTTGTGGAAACAATGAACATGATCCTTAGAAAACATAAGAAGTCTTAAATGGTGATAAAGAGTCTGGTGACATACTGGTAAAGATACGGAAAGGCCTTCAAAATACTCAATACAGTTGGGATCAAAAGTTAAATTTGCTTATTATAATTATCTTCTATGCACCTGCACTAAACATGAAATGACACAGAGCAAGAAAAATGCTACATTCCTCAGAATATGTCGTCCCAATATTCAGACCAGCAAATAAACAAATAAAATGCCGAGACATTCGCCAGTTTGCGAACGCTGGAACGATATATGATCCAGAATGTGTTCACCTGTCTTACAATTCCCACCTCTCAAGTTATGTTTACGTCGGCTCTGAGACTGTACATGTGCACAGTAAAACCATCAGATCATAATCAAATACACATACTATACATATATACGGCCTGGTCATGCCTGCGGGAGTACAGACACTATGAGTAAACTGCAGCAGGAATCCATCTGATTTTGAAATGATGCAGACCATACTTTCTCGTTGTGCCTCAACAACAGGGACATCGTCCTTTCCGCTTTTTCCCTGTTGGGAAAAAAAAATGTAATATCAGTTGTGTGAATGTGTCAATATTAATTATGGTCTCTCAAAGTCCATTGAAAATACCATCTTACCCATTTATACTTCCGTCCTTTCAGTCTATTGCTGGTAGAGGGAAGCTCTAACAGCAGCTAACTTCAAACTTCAGACAGTTACTGATGTTGCTGCAACTAATGGACTCTTTCTTAACACCGTGGATCTCCAATCTCCAATAAGAATTTTTTTTTTTTAATGTACCCATGTGAGAGGTGTGAGGTGCATCAAGCCTAGCCAGGCCCAAAGACTTTTCAACGGAAGTTCTATCATAAGCTCTCTGACCTGACCCCATCCCCCTTCCCGCTTCCTCTGTCTGTAATGATCGAGCATTTTATCCATGCACGCTTATGCACAAATACCTTGAATGCGGGAAGCAGTAAAATAGGTGTCAATTCCATTGGAGGCTTGATGGGAAATGACACTGTTTGGTGTCCTTATGTCAAGTCCTGATACAAGCTTACCATGACAAATCCCATATCAAATAAACAGAAGAACCCGGAAAGAAAATCCCGTCAAAAACACAACCACCAAAGAAAGGTTACCCAAAGTCAAACAGGCCCAACGAGAAAACTAAAATGTTTTCAACGCCCTTAATGTTATGGTATTTTTTATATTTTTTTTTTGCACGTTGTTCAAATCATTTCCGAAGCAGACCCCCCCCCCCCCNCCCTCCAACAAAAACCCGACACTTGGAAATCATGACCCAATTGTAGTCCAACCCCTTTCAAGAGAAAGAAGTCCCCTGACGATCCTGGTGCCTCGCTATCCGAATAAGAGTTTTCTGTTTTTGTTGAACATGAAGTGTTGGGAAGATGGCTACAGTGGATGAATGGTGAAGCATGACGAGACAGACAATGATGATGCAACAACATCTTACTCTTGCTCAAGTAGCTGAGATATATACTGTTCAGAATGGTAAGCGACATGATTATGGTGTTCTTCAGTAGAATAAACAGGGTCAAACGTGGTTGGGAAAATGATTGCCTCGTGATCGCAGACCAATCCTTGCGAGCCTTTGAGATAACTTCCTTGCCTTGGTTCACTCGTGCTCTGTCCACTTTCGTTAGTGGAGCAATTTCCTTTGTTTCTAATAAATTTCGAAGGGCTGGAAAGGCAGTAATCTTCACTGAAAGAGAGGATTGTTTCAAAAATTCATTCACCAGGTTTGCAACAAATAGTCAAATTTACTTTATAGACCATTAAACATTTATTTCCGTTCTAAAGTTCACATGAAGGGCAAGTGTTTACAGTTGAGCACTGAGTTTTAATGACACTCTTTCAGGATGTAACAAATATGGTTCATGGTTCCAAAAAAACAAAATGTTAAATTATGAAGACATGCTATCAGAATTTTGTGTGTGTATCTGTGTGTGCATAGTCTAACGTGTCCATGTCCTAAACGATTTCATTCAAATTGTTTACTCTATGTAATAAAAGCTCACTCTATATGGTCCTCAGCGGAGCGGCATGACCAGCGTTGTTGACATAGTCTACAGAATAAAATCTGTTATCATTGTATCTCTGGTAGATGCATCCTCCCCATTCCCCTCCTTGTACTTATGTGGATTTCATCTAACAAGATCCATATCATTAGGCCTATAGGCTTAGGGCAAAATAAGAAATTACAAAATGTTTAGAAGTCATATCATAATCATGTCTCTTACTATCCATCATTAGCGATGATCTGTTCTTGATCTTGCTGTACTGCCATTCAGCATAGTTATCTCTCGTCATCTAGGAAGCCAAACAGAAATAGAACAAACGGCAATAATAATAAATAGGCTTAACATTTTTCTATGACTCATTTCTACACAACCATAACCTGTGCTGGGACCACAGATATAGTGCAACTTCAAAAAAAAAAAAAAAGGTTAAGCCTGAAGGTAGCAAATAAGGTGTAAGTGAAGGCTGGTTCACATGAATGGATTAACCAGGATCTAGAATGTGACCTTCACAAACTTTTTATGTCAGTCCTGTGAAACACAGGTTGCTGTGTCAGTAAATACCGGCGTCTGCTTTCCAGAATTTCTTATCTAAAGTAGAGGAAAAGCAGAGATTCGTGAAAAGGCACAACGCATTGAATGATAATTAGTGCTTACTCACCATCCTGCCTTGATTACCGTAGTACTATACACCAGTGGATAATAATGCAATGATAAGCACAAAATAAAATTCTAGACCAGTTCTGAATTCAGATGATGTACATTTTACTAACAGAGACAGAGAAATGTCTAGCGATGAAATAATGCAAAATGCTAAGGAAGGTGAAGGGGGGCTGCCTTAAACAAAGCCCGTCTGCACCACATGGGCACATCTGAAGGACATAAATGTGATGTCTATTGGAATCTACTCACATACCACGGCCATACCAACAGTTTAGAGCCTTCTGCAGAAAAAAAAAATGTGTCTCAAACACCAGATGTGGACGTAACCCTTCCAAACACTCATGGTACTTTTATGCATATTATTTTGTCATTCGTTTGAAAATATCTCTAAAACATGTTCTCTCAGAATATTGATACTTGATGTATTCTCTAAGTTTCTTCTTATTAGCAAATTTGAGCTGCCCGCATGAAGACATTCATAGCTACCCAAGTTACCTATTTCATATAATGAAAGAAAAAAAAAAACATACGTAACTTCCGTACAAGGTATATGTGAATAAAAACTAAAATTTTTCATCTAGCGATTTATCCATACTTCCTCTAGAGGGATTCCGAGTACATCAATTATGCATCACAATCACACTTTTAGTCAACAATGAAGAAGGTGTGGGTAATTTAATGAAAGGCAAGCCTGAAGGCATGGTCACTGGGTGATATAGACAGAAGAAGGAGAAAAAGATGTTTGGTTGGAGGCCCGTATTCTTTTCTTCTGTTGGGATGGCTCAAGACAGTTTTTTTTCCACGGAGGATAATTTGCGATGTGATCCATGGAGAGAAATTAAATAAGTCATATTTAATATCAAAATAAAGAAAACTGAACGAGCTTTCAAAATATACAGCAATACAAGGGGCTTGAACATGATTTACAAACTATAATTATGTTAATCCGCATGATAAACACATGTGGCTGGAATTACATTTTCGTGATACTCACAATGTAATTGCCAAAGATAACTTTCATCAGTTTCAATTTGTGTAGCGCAAATATGACAGGACATCCCTGTGGTGAAGAGACAAAAGAAATGGAAAAAAAACAAAAACAAACTGCTTTGCTGCAAGGACGCCAGGTACGGAAAACTGAAAAGGTCAAAAATTAGCCATGGTCATATACACCTAATACCACTGTTTCTTTTGTTGACAGGAAGACACGAAAGTCATTATTTGAAGACAAATAGCAAGTATATTAATTGCAACCTTTCCCTTACAATTTTACATTTACATAAGGTTATTCATCAAATCTTATGTAACATTAAAACACAAATAAAAATGTTGGTTCGATCCTGATTGAATAAAGGATAAAATATACTATGGCATTGACCCTTCTGATCAACGGTCGTTTCGTTCATCATTTCTTGGTGTCACGTTGTATTCATAGCACTTATCGGTGAAACAATGCACCCCTTACAACTTCATAATAAAAATACAGCTGTTGTTGCTGTTATGGATCCAACTGCATTTGGGCTCTCGTTCTTCAAGGAAATATCTTTACATCTGCTTATATGTTGCGGACTGGTCCTTGGCGCTGTTTGCTGAGAGCAAACCGCAGCAATGTAATTTTGTCAGAGATATTCCATCTCCTCCACCCCAAACCAATCACCGATCAGGACTGAGGCTGCTTCGCAAAATGCATCACATGTACACTCCGAGGTGGCTATTCACAATGACACTGCGGATAGTACTTAGGCTTTCTCCGCAGTCACAAACAAACTCGTCTGCTCAAAAGGCGCAATATAATCCTAACTGACATGCATAGCACATCGCTGGTCGCTGGCCTTTTGTACCGGAGAAAATGGCGGCGTTGCCATGCAAAATAGGCGCTAAGGACGAAAAGATAATGAAAGCTTTGCAAGACAAAAAACAAAACCAAAAAAAAAGGCGGAAAATCCAGTAACAATACTTTCCTCAGCAACAGAATATTATGCAGAAGGACATAACAAAATATCGTGAAGAGGTAAAAGTAAGAAAACATAATAAATTGGGCAGTAAGGATATATTTTCCTCAGTTTCGAAGCGGGCCTGAGACACAGCTATACGGGACACAATGTTTTGTGAGTGATTAAAAAATGGCTATACAGAGAATGAAGATGCTCCATACTTTGACACAACGCGGATAACTGGCTTTGTTTAACCAGTGGCTAGACTAGACTGGACAGGAGTACTTAGACATAAAACAACGGAATAGATTGATCGCCGTGTAGTCAATGTGGCCACCAACGTATCACCGTGTCATTGGGGAGAGTGCTTGTTTATTTGTTTGTTTGTTTGATTGTGTTTGTTTTTGCCTGTGGATTCATTTCCTCTTCATCGTATCTCTTACAACTCGCTATAGCAACAAAGAGTAAGTGAAGCAGTATTGTCTGTAATAGACTGAAGTCTGGCACACTAGTAACCCCATGTGTATATAATATGAAGTTTAGCAGTACCTACATCAAACACGATCACCGTCTAAAAACTGAAAATAAACCTACTTCATTAAAATATACCCCACTACAGGAAGATCTATCGAGTGTAATCTGAACGTTGAGACATACAAAGAGCTTGTTTCTTTGCTACCCATACTGTTAATGGGGACGGCACTAGAGCGACACTCCCAGATAGAACACTCCCCATGTCACTGCGGATAGAGCGACACTATCAGAAAGAACCAAGGCGCTATTTCTCATGTCACTGCGGACACTGCCTGAACATTATCCGTAGTGTCATTACGGATAGCGCTTCCCATTTGGATCTCATGGCTATCGTAGCACATGGTTAATGCACCACCGCCTTCGTGAGATTTTGGACCAACATCCTTGTTCAGTCAAGGGCATTGTACCAAGCGAGGTAGTCATAAACTTTCTGCAAAGGCTGTACAACACTGATTCACAGGTAGGCTACTCACACCAATAGCAATTTCATTGGCAAAGACATAAGGCACAACCAGGTCGGGCTTTTCTTGCCTGGCTTGAAGTTCAGCCTTATATGGTGACTTCTTCAGTGCCACATCCCGTTCATCATAAGCTACACAATGATGTTGCAAAATCAGTCGTACAAGCAAACAATTAAAGTGAGTCATGGGATCAGATTCCTCACTAGTAGTATACAGTAATACCATCCACCGCTCCGTAGTTTTTCTTGCCTGTCAGAAAAAAGAGTAGCAGTTTGTTATTTCTCATGCTGGATGACAAAACATAAGTTTGTGGATGGACTGACAAGTTGGATTTGGGAGGGGGAGAGGTGGGGGGCACAAAGTGAAATACTGAGCAGGACAGTAAACAGACAGAAATGGAGATCTCTATGATACGAGGTGGTTAGGCATATTCTGTTCTATTCATTATAGCATGAAAGGGGCTGGGGAAATGTGAGCCTGAAAATTATCTGGAAAGCGTGACATTATAGAGTTTACAAAATTAGCGTGAAATACCACGTTTGAGAAGAAAAACCGACAAACCCCAACCCTAGAAAATTTTCTGTCCTACCAGGCATCAAACCCAGATCCTCTCGGCTTGCAAGCCTGGACATGCTACAGTACTACTACTACACCGCAGAGTCGCTAAGTTTACAGCAATTTAAACCTCAATGACGAACCACTTGAAATTGTTCCGTAACTTCCATTTGTCAGCCCTGTGTTCACCCGTGACACCGACACACTACTCATTTGCTCACTGATAATCATCTATGTTAGTCGGCACAATTTTGGAAGAAGAATATGCTGAATGAACATCTCTATTAAATAAGCCTATCGAGCTTCCAGACTCAACAGGTGATTTGTAGCAAAAATCTGAGGGCGTGCGATGTGAGTGATGGAAATGTTTGAAATAGGTTGCTGAGGGACGGAAATAAGGATAGACAGAAACCCTTTCTCTATGCAATATACGTGTACATGTATATAATGATTTTACTGGTGTGTGGAAACAGCAATTTTGTGTGAAGGACAGCTGCACTTGATTTAGAGCTTTACAAAGTATTTATTCCCAGTGACAATATGAATAGATTTTCATGCAAATCTATTTCCAGATACAAATCAGCTCAACAGTATGCACACTTCCAAATTACAATCAAGCACATATCTTGAATCTCGAATCCCTCGCATGTTGAAACTCCCTTTGAAGTGTTAATGTCCAATGAACAGAGACAGAAAGCAAATAACAACAACAACAACAACAACAACAACAACAACAAACAACGATAGAGACACAAAATGGCTGCGCTTATCGTAAATGTAAGGTAAACAACCGAGTTGAAACCTAAACATCCGGTCAGACGGCATTTTCCAGAAGGCTTTCCCGCCAAGAAAACATACATATTTATTTCTTAAAAAACATACGTATAAGTGAAAAAAAAAAGAAAAGCTAAATTGGGGAAACAGTGACAAGCGGAGCGAAATTTTCCCCACTGCAAGGCCACTGAGCGTCCAGACAAAACAAAATGTTTTGGGCAGGCTCAAAAGTGATCATACAAAGGCACTCTATATTGTGACTTACACAAACAGTATACGAGGTGTTATTTATGCAACAGATGGCGAACAGATTGTTCTTATGACCTTCACTTAGACAGGCGGTGACAAGTCTGTCAGTCTCCATGCCCATTCATACATGCCACGATGTGGGCTTCACTGATCAGACTGGCAATGTAGTAAGACAGAGGACTACAGAGGTATTGTGCGCTTTAATAGAAATCTGTAGCCTAGTTTCAATTTAACTGAATGAATTGTTGACCGTTGAAAATGCTACGAATTCTCTGAAAGCTCTGTGAATTATTAATTTGTCAATAATAATATATCCTATTCAGCTTTTATGCTACCACAATATCATGAAAAAAAAAAAACGCCAACAAATTAATCATTTTTAAGGAATCAATTATGCCTAAACCCGTGCGAAGTCAAACTGCAAGGGACCAACCCATAATCTTAAGTTTGTAAAGTTTCCGATTTCGTGAGTAAAATTTTATGAGAATATAAACGACTGGGGACTAAAGTACCGGGAACGCACTGAGAATGCAGATTTTTTTTTTAAAATGTATATTTAAACTCTTTTTTTTTTAATTTGTAGTTGTTACTAGGAAGAGTGTCTCAATGTTAATCCCAGCAAAAAACTGAAATGCACAAGCAGAGGACAGAACGATTTGCCCTACAATAACTAGAACACTGGTTGTGGATGCACTGAGGCTTCCTAGATAATGTTTCACTAATAACGCAGCACTTTCACTATTGCGCAGAGAAACATCAGTTGTATTGTATTATAAGAAGTGTCAACAAATCATCTTCATCTGCGGTCTCATAATGCCTGTCGTTCTTTCAGCTACATTCTCATTACTCACTTATACGAAGGTAGACTGAGTGAGCTGATAAAATGCCTGTTTCACTGCCAGTGATGGGATGAGGGATCATCAAATATATAAGCCTACATAACGCTCTCTTTCAACATTCAATCTTTTTCTTTTCCCTTTCTCTAATTTCTCCTACGACCCCACCGTCTAATTTTCCTCTCCTCTTCCCCTTCTCCTTTTCTCTCTACTCCGGACACCGCATCTCTTCCGAAAAATCTTGCTATTGTTCATTGCATATGCTTTGAGTCCAATTGATCTAGCACTTTCATTGGTTTTAAAAATCTCCATGACTGCATTTTTTTCTTTAACTTACCAAGGTATCAGACTTTGTTTCGCAAATGGATCTTACTGCCTCACGAAGCAGTCATCATCATTCATCCAGCAGACGGTCCTACTTCACTTCATACATCAACAACTCAAATTAAGCATGCACTTAACTAACATTTTATGTTATGCTGAGTATAATACTAGACTAAGAGTCCCGGCGTTGTTCAGTAAATGCTGCTTCAGTTCAATATGTCCCTACCACATAGTCACAACACATGTCATCATTATTTTGACGGATCCCATTTATCTGTTATATGAGGTTGGGACGTATAAATTGTCGGGTTCAGAAATAACCAATCAAATGCCATCCCCTGAGAGCTAAGACCTATTGGGTAATGGACACGAGCTCGCCTTATTTAAAATTCAGGGTATTAAGTTTATTATTCAGTTAGCAAAACGTAGAAATATTGCGTAAGGGTCAACGAAAATATTAATGCCGGATAATGTTGCGCCGCGGGCGGGGACCGAGGGTTATATTTCACCTCATGATCTAATGAGGTAGCGGCTATAGCACAAGAGGGTCATATAATAACCTTTCTTATACTACCGATCTTTTATAACACCCGCCTTTTCATGGGCATCACATGAGAGGAACAACGAATGTAGAGGGGTATCACGTAATGCTTGAAAAAAACATTGAAGAACTAACAATATTAACATTACAGATATCAGAGGAAGTAAGAAGAGGAAATTTAGACTAATAAGCCACAGAAACCTGTAAGAAGAAGAAGATAACTACTGATTACTAATCACGGCGGGCTGCTTCTAAAAGTGGGATTTTAAAAATGCGCACACTCGTTTTCTTTTAAATATCACCTGAATCAAATTATTCGTTGTCGTAGTGTAGTATCTACAATAATAAGTGTCGTATCTACTATGATAAAACGAATGATGGATTATTTACCTTTGCGCTGAACGTGTGTGCTTTACAATACCTCTCCAAAGTCTTCACATACCGATATGTGAAATTCCAGTCCTTCTCCAGTTCATGTTTAACCATCTTAGAAATGAGAGGCAACCTGTTTATAAATTCATTATCACTTTGATTCTCCACATTCAGTTGCCTGAGTTGATTGAGAGCACGTGCATCTGATAGTTCTACACTCCTGCGTGAGATGCTTGATTTCCGTCGTGCAAGTGAAATATCACTTGATGTAAAACTCATTCTGCGAGCGTCTGATTCCTGCACAAGTTGGGAAAGAACCATCGAAGTCATGTCTGCCCCATCGGCTGGTGAAAATAGATCTCCAGTGGCTGTAACAAGTGCCTCCCCTTCCTCACCTGCTATTCCCGTCTGCAACATGATGGACCCATTCAATCTACTTTTTATCATTGTATTGATATCTGCCATATTAGTTTCTTCTCCCTTGTGTTTCTTGTTTGGTTTTTGCTTCATAGCTTTGCTCAGCCCACTCTCTTTATCCTTTTTGTTATTAACTTTTATGGCATCCAGGGGACATGGTAAATTCTCTGTCGCCCTGCATGTCCTTCGAAGCGCTTCCATCGACTTTGCAGAAGGGCCAACGCGTCTAGACCTAGAAAAGTACCCGCTCTCTGAGCAGCCATCACTGAGGTGCCTGTATCTCTCATATAACTCTGAAGCTTCTTTTTCTTTAGCTTTCCCGTCTCCTTTCCGGGTTGTTCCATCCAGCAGCAATTGCCGTAGTTCAGCATCAGTTACAGGATCCCGCCGACAACAGCAACAAAGTTTTAAACATTTCACACATGAGCTAGATGGATCATTATAGGTGATTTCGGATTCATGCTTAGCCGCAATTGGTTTCTTAGTATCACTTTTCTTTGGCAGGGGAAATGAATCTACTGAGCTCCCCGAATCATCTGTATTCATCGGTCATAGAGTTAGACAGGGATACATCCACTTACACTTCTTGCATCATAAATGTCAGTTCTGTTAAATGCATTTGGTCCTCTGTAATAACATACCCCTCTAACCACGGGACAAAATCAGAATGACACTTGAGCAGAGTTACATCAGCCCCAACTGGACATCAATATAAATGAAGGGTTAAGTGCAAAAGTTTGTTCTTTAAGCCATGCAATCCAAAAGCATTTAACCAAGCACATGCTCTAGTACTGCTTTCACATTGTGTTTTGTCGTTTGATGAGACTACTGTCTTGGTATATATCATCAAACTTCGGGGTCTTTAAGCGGTCTGAAAAGAAATACGTGTGCAGATGTCAATGATGGCACTAAAAAAAAAAGGAGGAAACGGGAAGTTATCGTGTACACAACTGATATCAACACACTCGAACACACTTATTACGAAATTCAAGAGGGTCTGCTAAAGACCCATTCTATGTCACATGTGTTGCACGCATAGTTTCAAGTTTGCCTCAAGATTAGAAAGTCATCGATGTTTTAGTGTTACAATTTATGTTTTATTATAATACTGACCAAGTGCAAACGTGAACAATCCAACTTCCTATAAAGTAGGCTTTTAAAATGATCTCAAACATATTTAACTGACTGGTAAATTCAAAACTCTTTATGAAAAGACAATTTATACTTCTTCATGTTTCATTATTTAAAGGTAAGGCCTGCTGAATGGCGTCACTATGCGGTACGCAGGTGTCATGCGAGGGGCCCTTCTGACTTGTTCAGCCACTGAGTTGGTCCAACTTAATATAGGGTCATTTCACGTCAGATCAATCGGCTCTGCCGGTGACCCCTTTGATTTTGTTGAAACTTGCCCTAAATGTTCTTCAGGGTGAGAAATAAAGTTGTGCCAAGAAGTTCCTCTGAATTCCATCTATTTTCTCAGAACAACATTTTTGCAGAAAATTAGCTTATTTTATGTAAAACGCGCACAGGCATTTTGTCAGAGTTTGAGCTGCTATATTTCAAAAGCCGTTTATCCCAGTAAAATGAAAGTGCCCACAGTTCTTGTCAGTGTTTCGAGGTTTAAGGTTATGCTATCAGACTTTTTTTTCTGATTTGTGTCGATTTCACCAAATGTGCCCATAAAAATGGCATTTTGTACAAAAAGTGCCAAGTTTCATGATGATAAAGGAAACTTTCTCCACATTCATGGTCAAGTTCTTTTCCATAGAATGTCTTTACCCGATTCTGTTTTCTTTCCAGGAGACTTGGATGACTTGCTCTGTATGTTTTGGAAATAATTATAGCCCTTCATAGTTGGTAAAAATCACTTTGGTGACCTCCTTTAACATGAAAATGGCATCACGTGTAACAGTAAAAAAAAAAATATATGCAACCTGTTGTGGGCATGATTTTACCTGTTGAAATTTGAAGGTTCAGAATGTTCTGGAAAAAAAAACAACAGTGAAATCACTGGTTCTCACTCGTATATTTTTGTGCTTAAGTGGAGCACTGAAGCGGGAAATGCCCAAATTTTTCCATACTAAGCATATATGAGTTACTGGAATTTGTGTTGGGGTCATGGGTGACAGTAGGATTACATTCAAAGAATAAGGAACAATATTCAGTGAGCGTCCCTGTGATGGTGGGAGTCATTCACTAGCTGAGAGAGCCTGAATTCGATCTCCTGGAATGTTTTTAGTGTTCATTTTTTTCTGCCTTTCTTCTCAAATTTGACCTTTCTTAGTGATTCTGAAAAGTCCCTGGTGGCACACTTCCAAATGACTATCATCAGTTCGGGCTCTTGCGATTGGTTTAACAAGCTTCTTGCCTAGCTTCCACATAGATTAAGGTAAGTCATGGGCTGGGGTTGATTTATTACAGATCACGTCTGGGAGTCGGAGACAATGTAAATTGTTAATTATTCCAACACTCAGAGAGGCAGGGGACTCTGGAATGTTTCGCGAATGTTTTGCGGATTAACGCCAGGCACATCTCAAATAGGCATAATGAGAGAGTTTGGAAAATTTCGGGATACTCCGGTTTTTGTTTTTTTTACGAAAGCGCTAGTTTCATATCAATTACAACTGGTTTTCATAAGAAATGTGTTCGAGTGTATCTAACAATAAGTAATGTATGAGGGCAAGTTGCATTTAGCTCCTACTTAACTTCTATATCACAGACGATTGCAAAAAGGCACTAACAATGCACAACGAAATAAATATAATACATTCAAAGTTTAAGAAATTGTATGCCCGAAGAAAATGAAATATAGAGATGCAGACAAATGAACAAAAGAGAGTGACAGTGGCATTTTCATATTAACAGTGTGAGAAACTCAATGCAGCAATGATCCTTTTGCTGCAGTTATCTGAACTTTTACAGCAACATGTGAATTTAATCTCAGTAGCACTGTAATACTTACATTCACGTCTACGTTTTACTTGCATGCGTTTATCATCATCCTTACTCCTGCGGGGTGAGACCAGCCTGCACAGCTGTGATGCCTGCAGACCATCAACACACAAGCATCATCAAATGCTCCTTGCTTTATCAATTATTTTCTTTTTTAATAAATACATCCATATCGCAGAATTCACTAGTTTTCTTTTAAGGCACGTATGAGCTAACAGCGAAATAAGGTGCACCAGAAATACTCAAGCTTTGAGAATTGACGGTTTGAGGGATATGACAGGCATATAAACATTTATTAATACATTACCTTCACGTGTGATTATGATGGAATTTGTTATTAATATTATACTTCTAAAACACAAAGTGAATTCACTTCTGTAATTTAACAAAACACAAATCCTTAGTAGATCTTGCACACTAAAATCCTGAGACTCTCCGAAGTGAGAGAATATATCCCTGGGAAAGTCCCTGGATACTGTTTTCAGGATTCGCCCCACCTTCCGCCCACACCTCCCAAGGGAGCTGTTTCTCTTATAATCTTAACCCACCGTTAATCTTACCTATAATCCTAACCCAGCGCCAGCACACAGCTCTGCCCAACTTAGTCCAACGATGAAAAATGAGAATCACGGAAGCTTGAAAGGACATTTCCTATCTCCCCCCCCCCCNTCTCCCACCAACCTCCAATGGAAGCCTCGATTATAATTTCCCTCCATAGATCTAATTAGATATAGTCTAGATCCAGCCTAATAAAATATAGGCCTAATCTAGTCTAGTCTAGATTTGAATAACTTTCAAAAAATTTGTTGCTGTTAGACTAGTCTAGACTAGTCTAGACTATTTGTTGTTGTTTCTTCAGCTGGCCATGATACCCTGACTTGTAACATTTCATTTCAAATGCCACTTGACTTACGTCATCATCTGTGTCATTTCCCCTGAGTATCTTCCACAGCGTTATTGCCAAGAGCGTACTTGCTGACACGACTAAGACACCAACACCAACTCGATATCGATCCATGCCTCCATGAGCTAAATTAGTATCTAAAATCTCTGCTGGTTTGAAATGAAGTCCACCATCCTACTTATTATGACGTCATATTAAAATTTCGAACCGGCAAATTTAATAAAAAGTTATAATACAGGAGGCTATTTTCAGAACAATTTTATTGTTAAATAGCTCTCATTCTAGGCGTCCCAAAGGGGTTATAATATTAACCAAGAGGAATGCCCCTACTAACAGGGATGCCTATCTCCATTCCCCCCTCCACTTCACCCATGGTAGTATTGTTCCCAATGAGGGACAATATTATTATAAGCTAGCCTAATTTAAGAGCACAACTGAGTGCTCAAACCTACCAAGCAAATCTAAACCCCACAAATTTCAGTTTCGGACTAAGACCGAATTACTGGACAGGAATTTCGTCGAAAATGATTGAAACCCCTGAGAGGGAAAGGACGGAGATGCTGCCACAATTGACTAAGGGACAAGGAAAAGATATCAAGCTGCCATATAAACACTATTCTCCATACTAAATAATAACGCTGATAATAAAAGGTATGGATGTTTTCGGGGGGGGNGGGGGGGGGGGGATGTTGTTGCGACTGACATACGGGTATATACTGAAATAACTTCGTCAAAATCACTCAGTCCATACGAGGTCATTTTGGGTATAGATCATGCAACATATTTTCTGATTTAATGTCAGTTTTGACATTTCACAGGCACTAGCCTACTTCTAGGCTACATAAATCCAGTTTCCAAGTTGATTTTATCACTTTTAAGTCATCTTTTTTTCATCAAAAGCAATTAAACAGCCTAGATTAACCTCGTGGAGCTTCGATATTAGGGACTCTTTTAATCAGCACACCTTATTATTGCATGCATTTTATGTGCAAAGAATCAGAATTATTTTATTATTTCATCATTTAGGTAGATCTCAATATTAAGGATTTCTCATGATATGAAAATGTTTCCATGTCCGAAGGGCATATAGATTCTACTATTCGCATTGCATTGCTCTTCGCTCTGAATAAATATAAATAGATTGGTTATCTCCCCAATTTCATTGTCACGCAGCACGAAGACCTGAGCACGAAATCAACTCACAACGGGCGGTCGAAACTCCGCAGCCCCGTGAACGGGGAGTTATCTTACTTTCTTTTATCCTTTTATTAATTTATGATTAAACAAGCGACAAGTACGTGTGAGACTCATTCGCTCTTTAGACTCCAGGCCGGCAGGTCCCACTACCTATTTGAATATTGACGTGCTCATCACCTATTTGAATATTGAAGTGCTCATCCCAATGACACTGAACAGCTGCCTACAATAATCTTTTGAGGTGAAATACCTATTGAGCGGCTGAGGCAATCGTTTCTGTAAAGCGAATCCCTGCAAGAGCGGCCGGAGTCACTAATACCCAAAACTTCACCACCTATGAGTTGTCCATAGGGTAAGTACGCGAAATTATTTAATTGCTTCAGAGCGGACCAGATACAAGACTGGGGTCAGTAACTAGTAAACCAGAGCATAACATGGTTGAAAATAATTAATACATGTATGAATGCAAATTAAGTATAAGGTTTTCCTGTTGCGCTCAGTATCATATGTAGCGCAAGGCAGACAGGGATGATATGGTGTATGCTAAACTTATTGTAACTATTGGTATCATTATATTTCCAGTGGTTTCCAGGCTGGGCGCTCAGACGCTAGCCTCGTGAAGTCTCAACACCTTGAGAAATTTTAATAAGTTTCTATTGCAGGGTTTACTGCTTTGATATTGCACTAATTTATCTTCTTTGTCCCGCAGGTCCTGGCTACACATATCCCATCGACAGCTACTGTGGGTTGTTATCCCCACATTGCTAGTTGTTAGTATTCCTCACATAAGTTAGCATATTGTCGACGTAAGCACTTAGTGCGCAGTGAGAATGTCCACCACGGTCGAGCTTATTAAACTCGGCAAGGAACTAGGGTATGAAGGCGCCCAGTTGCGGGAATGGGTTGAAACTAAAGATGCAGAAGCGAGACAAGAGAGAGCAAACGCGAGAGAAAGCGATAAGGCTAAAGCAGAGAGCGACAAGGCCATAGCCGAAGCTGAAGTAGAGAAGGCTAGGATACAAGCGCAAGTAGAAACGGAGAGAATAAGAGCCGAGCTAGAGAAAGCCAAACTGCAAATTGAAGCGGCGGGAAACAGTGCAGCTCAGAGCACCGGTAGTGCGGCAAACGGCAGCGCACCACAGGGTCATAAACCCAAAATACCCATTTTTAACGAGGACAAAGATAATATGGATCATTTCATTTTTAGATTTGAACAGCACGCTACAGTCCAGAAGTGGCCTAGAGACACATGGAGCAGCTGTCTGGCAAACCTCCTCACCGGCGCAGCCTTGGCGGTTTATTCATCATTAGACAGGGAGGACTGCACCAACTATGAGAAGCTGAAGGAGGGGCTGTTAAAGAGATTTCTCTGTACTGAAGAAGGATACCGCAAGCGGTTCAGATCTGCAAAACCCCAGGTAGGTGAAACGTATCCTCAGTTTGTTACCAGGATGAAAAATTATGTGTCTAGGTGGCTCGAACTAGGCGGCGTGAAGAAAGACTACGATGCCCTCATAGATGCACTCCTTCGCGAACAATT
>JAWQUT010000218.1:1170456-1212652 GCA_033807755.1 Ellobium chinense
AAAAAGAAGCACGAAAGACCGTCAGAACAGCGGGTAAGCAAATTTTTCTCTCAGATTATTTGCTACCTTTTTAAAAAGTTTTTCTCTTTACATTGCCTTTGGATGCATTGCACTGTGGCTATGGCGCGCTGAATCTGTCAGACAGTATGTAGGCTCTCAGATTATCGGCCAAGAAAACTGTCTCCCGTTGACAAAAATCTTACTGTCAATGCCTGTAAATGGCTCGTAGGTGAAATAGGACGAAGGTGATGATTGAACATGAAGATTAATTAAATTGTATTAGACAAATAGATATTATTTTGGTAATCTTAGATTCATAGATTACATGGACGCTACGTCCCTGCGAAAGGCAGCGTTTCGGGGTTGTTCTTTTTTTTTGTTTTGTTTTAAATCCTAAATCTTGGTGCTCTTTTCGTGTTCTTATCTTTTGGAGGGAATAGGCTTTCGCCTTTCTGCTTAACAGCCTCGCTAAACATATCTTCGGCCATGGCATCATTTCGCTTATTCCAACACCAGTTCGAGACTTTCTCGACAGCTTCTGTTAGATCCTAGAGTATTGTGAGCGTTTCCATATATTTTGAAGCTTCGAAGAAGATTGCTGCACCCACTTCCACAAACATCACTCTTGACATCATCCCAGCTTGATCCAACTATCGGGCAACCCCTCTGCACTTTATGAGTTTGTAAACTTGTTACATAATGGGCAGTGACTTTCTTGTCAAGCGAAAGTTCAAAACCACGTCAGGGGCATTAGCTTTGTAACTTTGGACAAAGTGAAGACACCCACATTGTTTGTTAAATACACACTTATCATCTTTAGTACATTTATAGGATTCTCAGCAGATTCAGTGTTCGAATGCTCATTTCTACCGTCAATCAAACATCAGAACAGATGCTCTGACTCTGACCGTAAAACAAAACAAAAACAGTCTGTAGATTTTAACTTCTTTGGAGGAGAAGTGGGAAAGAGATAAAGGATAATGGCGTCTTGTGTTCAGTGCATAACAACCTCTGAGCAGTGTGAAGTGGAAAAGAACATATTAATCAGTGAGTAGCATCGACAGCAATAACAACAAAAAAAATGTCGTGCGGAACCATAACGGATGCAAAGAATATAGCAGATTCTAGCTGCTGTCGCTGAGGGTCGAGTGTGTCCTCATGAACTGCTCAGAAGAAAGCCTCCTCAGCCAGCTGGACGGGTGCGGGTGGGAGATCCTGTATGGAGATGGAAGATTAGCTGTGCGGAGGCCGGTGATGGCCGTTATATAGGATCTGGTAACCGTAAAATTGATAGATTATGGATGCTGCTACCCCCCCCCCCCCCCCNCCCACCCCATCCGCTTTGGACTTTCACGACAGTTGTGATGGATGTGTTGTGCGAAACTTACAGCGGTATCTACAAGCGATAAACTTAAATGAGCTATCACATTTACTGTATGAAGGAAAATATTATAAATTAAATACGTGAGTGCTGAAACACATCACACTGTCATCTGGACAGCACATTTTGTATGGAGTTCGCGTGTATTTGTCTATATGTTCATGAGCTATGAGTAGAATGCGAACAAGTATACAGTTACACGATACTTGATAGTTACCGGTATTGATCCTACTCTTTATTTTGCTTCCCTCTCTACCCCCGCTCCTTTTTACATTTGTTGTTGTTATAGCTTCATATTCTGTAGTATAAATGGACGATTAACACCAACTATTCAAATTAACAAGACGTGACACTCTGGACAACCACCCTAAAACGCCCCCGAACTCTATGCATATTACAGCCAGACATTCTATACTGGCTTACACTTTGAACATTTGTAGAAGTCATAGCCTTATTGTATTTTTCGTATTTTTTAAAATTACATTTTGATACACTAAACTTACAAAGCAAGACAACAATATTACGGCCTGCCTGCTGAAGTCAGCGCGAGCACAAGCAACTTACAAACGAATTACAGTAGGGCCTGCCATCCACAAATACTGTTATAGATCATTATTACCATCAGTAAAATTTTGTTCAACAAGTCATGCTTTCTTTCTGCTTTATTCTTCCATTTCTTTCTCTCCATTTTCTCACTTCTTTGCCTTCGTCTTCACTTTCTTTGATTTGAAATAGATAATGTATTGAAGTTGTTATTAGCCCAACGCCTAATAAAGATTTTGAATCCAGAATCTTATTAATTGGCATAGATCTAGGCTAAGAGTGCACATTGGCTGACACACTGTTGCTGATATGTTCATAATGCATGCTTTAGGCCTGCTTGTCTCTTCCGTCTTCGCTTTGGGGGGGTACTGTTAAGACCAATATTATTGAACTGAATATATTATGAATTCATATTACCCGCTATGTTCATTACAAGATCATCACAAAACAGCTACTGGTACGCTTATGATAATAACTCACTTAAAAGACGTGTTGTTAAAATACTATTAGACTAGTCTAGTTTAGACATTTATTTAGCTTTTCGTGCACTTCTCAATGTAGGACAACCCCTTCGCGATACTGACACTCTCTCTTCCTTATGAAAAAAAACAACGTTACCCATATGTGTTTATCTCAGTTTTTGATTATAAAGTAAGTGACTAAGTTCTCGATCTCTGATACAGATCTGGATGTAAGTCAAAATCCAAGCCCACAAGCTGATCTGAAAACAAAATTTCTATAAACTAAAAGCTAATTTCCGACTTTTCTGCTTTTTGTTGTTGTTGTTGTTGTTTTTTTAAAGCAAATTAACGATAAATCTGGATTTAATGTTAAGAGTTGGAATCTATACGCCATTATAGTAACCACCCCGCGAGAGCTATGTTTACCTCCTCTCCACTAGGTGGCGCTAAGGGGTGGTGTGGACACTTTAAGGCCGAACGTCCAGAGTTGTTATTTATAGTATTTGCTGAAACCTTGAAACGTTTTGTATAAGGCATCTCTATGAACAGACACAAACGCAGCCAACAAATTAAAAAATAAGCCATATTTCAAACATTATCACTCTTTTAACTTTAATAACTTTCCTCAGCAAATGACAAAACAGCCAACACTGCTTACAAAGTTATCTCTGTTTAAGAAAAAAAAAAAAAAACGAAAAAAAAAATTTCACGAAGAACATACAAAAATATAGCAAACTAGCGGAAAGAAATATATGCCAGCTCAATGCTCATGGAATGATAACAAAACTCATTAAAACAAACCATAAAAAAAGCTTCTTTCTTGCATTTTGAGTCTGAATAACTGAATAGTTCCTTATGTCAAGAAACACTGCATGCAATTTGAATCTATATGAAAATATCAAATCCGACACAGCAATAAAACAAACAGTAGCTGAGTGCAATATCCACTCTTCTGTTCTCTCAATTCAGCTGAAGCTCACTGATAATATTTCCTTTCATACTTTAATTTCACACCTGTATCTTTGTCCATCCTTATTTATTTTTCTCCTGAAAACATAAAAGGAATAAATCCGAATTTAGTAAATTTTACAAATTATGAACTGCCAACCCACTCCCTCCAAATTTCACAGATGACAAGAGAACAAATCCAGTTGTTTCATAACATGATTACTGAAGCCACAAGGTGGTTTCATGGTTACACATTGTCAGGACATCTTCAGACCACATGGTCATGGTATGTTAAAAAACAAAAAAAAACCTCAAATACTTACTATGTAATTTGCTAATTATGTTCAAGGATTGGTACAAATGCTTCACATATTAATTTTTTAAAAAAATGAAATGAAGATATTTCATAATATTAGGGGACTTGTTTGACAGTGCCACACAATATTAAACATCTTGTCTGTAATCTTTCAAAGACGCATGGTTGGGGCCTAAATGTTTACAGTCTGAGCAGCTAGGATGATGTGCATAAGACAATTTTTGTATTAGCTGCAGGCTGATTCCCACAGTGCGAGAAGCACTGCTACATGCAGCGTTACTACAACTCATTCCTGTAGAAACTGAATAAGTAACCTGACCTGATCTCTGCCACCAAATTATAACACAAGCCAGCAAATGAAGAAATGTTGCAGAACTGAAAATGTCTCATGAATTTCCCACACTTCCTCTTTTTTAATAGAATCCTCGACCTATCAGGATTATGTTCTGCATAAGGCTGACCTCATACTAATCAAAGCAAGACCATATGATACCCATGCCAATGCACACATAGCATTGGTAGGATAACAGGTAATTGTACCTGAATCTAAATAGGATGTTAACCAGAGCAACCACTGACTACTTAGTGGAAAAAAATTAATAAAGTTGACCAAAACAAACAAAGTAAATCTAAGTAATCATAAGCCCACACATTTTAGTGTGATCTGTATCTAAGGCCTTCAATCTCGTTTTACAACAAGAGGTCCTGAGGTCTTATTGCCCAAAGCAACTTGCATATAGTTATATGTGAAAATGAACAAAAACAACAAGGCTTCTTCATTGGGATTTGCTGTGATACGAAGTTCCACTGATGCACAACAGGGTTTCAAATTACACTTTTCAAAATTCAGTCCTACAGTCAATATCTATATTATGAAAGACTACTGACACCTAAGGTAATAAATAATTTGCATCGGCTGAACTGGTCTGTAATATTTGTGCATCATTCACAGACTAGCATAATACTAAATGTAAATGATAATGCAAGAAATTCAGAGCACCCCTATAATTTTCAGTGCACACCTCAGCATCGTATTTGTACCCAATCATATCCAAACAATACACATTACCAACCAAGTTATGCACACAATAGCTTACATTAGTATTATATAGTATTTCCAAGCACTCATCAATTTACATGAGAGGACATATTACAAAAGCTCCAACAGACAAATTACACACTACACCTTACAGATACATTGTACCATTTTACACAAAGTGTAAACCAGTAGTTTGTTTGAAAGTTGCAGACATATGGTAGCACTGTTTAAAAAAAAAAAAATAAAAATGCAGTCCATCATGTAACCCTGATCTAGAATTTGGAGAATACACTACAATATCCTTACAAAATGCAGACCATGAAATAACTGGTTTGTACTTTTATCTTCTTTGTTCCCACACTTAATGTCTTACTCTGCTGAGATGGCAATTGAATACGTGATTATCTCTGACAGTAAGAAAACCAAACGTTTTCCTGCTTCCTTCTCAGACAGTCTTAGCTAATACGAATCGCTAGGATTCATTTAGATGAGAGCATGTTAGAAAATGGATACAATAATATCCTATATCGAGAAGTGTTCCACTGAACCTGTCTACAGAGGCAATACAAATGATCACATAAATGTTGGATACAAGTGGCTGGCCAGAGATTAGGACATTTATCTCTACAATGTGATATAGCATTCAGACCAGGTGCTGTCCTCGACTTTATAAAAAGCTTGAGGTTCCTTCTCAAACAACTATACCAGGTCTCATGAGGATGTTTACCAAGGTCACCCATTGAAAATTGAAAACACATATATATACTGAATGCCATTAGAAATTATTCAGTTTTATTCATGATGACCATTCATGAACAAAAGATACACCATGAATGTCCAATCCCTCCCCCACAATCACTGCATCACTGTCATCACCATGGTCATCACTATCATACCATCATCTTCACTTTCATTGTGGACTGCTCTGGTTGTTCAGATCCTTTCTGATGGTGTTCAGCATGCATGCTTTTTAATTACATACTTAAAGTACCAAGTACAGATTTTTTGTTCAGATTTTTAATAGTTTCAGACCCCTGGGACTGTGAAGCCCTAAGCTGTATTTTGTTCAGCTTACAACTGTAGCCATGACGCCCATATTCTGCCTGTAACAAGAAGATAGCCAGATGTCACAATACCAAGTTCAAATGTAATGTAATTTTAGAACCAAACAAAATGAACACAATAATGACAACAGGATGATCATAAACTGTGGAGAGGACAGGTTCAAACTGACTCCAGAAGCTGCAACATTCTCATACACACATACATAAAAATAAAACACTCATATTGTAACAAGTCAATTGTTTTAATTTTAACAAAAATGTTTAACTGGCTTAATTTCTTGACCATAAAATTTTGAAACGTCTGAAATTTTAGCACATAATGGAGTTGGGAAAGTAAAGTTTTGAATGTTGAAATATTGATTTTGAACTAGATGTTAATTATGGGAGTGTGATAGCAAGCATAGAAATGTAAATGTAGATATGGCAGTCAGGAGAGACAAATACTTTAAATAATTCTAGAATAAATTTTCCAAAATCAATGCAGAGTGATCTGTTCATGATGCCTTTGTGATCTATTACTGTCAAAAGTTTACAAGATTCATCTCTGATGTTCTTCATGTAAAGAAATTATTTTTGAATTGTTTGGTAATCTCCATATAGGGCAATCACTCCAGGCAATGCTAAATGTCATCAAATAACCAATCAACAAATCTTGTCTTGTCCAATTTTTAAAATCTAGTGGATTCTCTGGAATTTCTTGAAAGCGTCATGACCATGGAGACACACTTCAGCAGCATGTAAAATGTCTAACGCATACATCCAACAAGGTCTGATATACAATTCATTCATGAAACTTTCAGAATCATACAGTACAGAGTCTTTGTATGTCACTACATTTCATTCTGATAATTGAAAAAGAAAAAAAAAGGGACAAAACTGAAAACACAGACGGCTTCTACCAAAGAAGAGATTTTTATGTTACAATACTGGTTCTCTCTTCATATAAGCACCTTGAATAAATGAGTACTTCTAACATTTTCCTTAAAACCCTTGACAGTATGGATTTGGCCGTCTTTAGCTTTCATTTACATGATTCTCCAATGAGACAAATAGCAAGCCTCTGGGACCTGTAAACCACAGTATTCTTCAAATGAATAGGAGTTACCAAGTGAATTTCTCCAAAAGCACCAGAGCAGCCATAATTATGAATTGCTGCTGTAAATTATGAAACTGTCTAAATCACTCTTCATATTAAAATAAATATTTCAGGACATACACTCAAACACCCTTATTACGAAATTCATGGGACTGCTGGAATTGTATCATATAAAGAATAACTTGCATTATTCATGAAAATGTAAACTGACATGGGATATGCACTTTCACTTGCCTCTTAGCCCAACAACTAAGACCTTTCATCTCAAATGACTCATATAATGCTCTGTGATTGGTTACAAGGATGATTGTGTGGGGTTAGTTTATTATATGCAAGAGTAAGACAGGCAATGGTTAAATTTAGCATGCACTGGAGATATCAGAAACGGCTGTAATTTGAGGTGCTTTTCAGATTAATTGTAGGTGCATTAGTACCAGGCTTTATAAAATACAAAAACTATCAGGACTTAACAAAAATGTTTAGCAGTCACACTGGTTTCATAAGAGCTTTTATAATAAGTGTGATTAAGTGTATAATTCATGTTTTCAGCTGTTGTACTCTTTTAACGCACATATGGACATTTAAGCGCAGGTCATCCTCTTCACATCTGCACACATGGCTATGATTACAGTGTTCTTAGGAGAACTGCAGGATGTACACATACAAAAAGCCTTAGGGCAGTAGGAGATTACCTTAAAAGGTTATTATCAGGTCATACTTTCCTTTGGCATGAGTAACTCAATCTTGCAAATCTATCATAATCCAGTGTGCTATAGGTAAAATGTGATTTTAACATATTTCAGACTGGTAAGGTATTACATCACCTCAGTATCTACCATGAGGGGACTGGCAAGATTCTTTTAGCAATCAGGCTTTATCTTCCACCGATGACTATCAACATGCAACTGCAGCTTCTTCAGACAAAGAAAAACAGATATTGCATGTGACACAGCAATTAACAGTACAAGCACCCGAAAGGGGGAAGTAAGAAACTAATCTCAAGAATTCATGAAACAAAGACAGCAAAAATGTCTCATCAGATTAAAATATTATTCACGTGTAGCACCATGCAGTTGTTAGTATTTCTATTAAACTTCATTTCCCCGGTCTCTGTGAAGATTATGCTATATGGCAAATCAGTCAGGACTAGCTAAACAGACACATCTTAAAATTTGTTATTACCAATGATAACAAATTTCAAAACCCCTCTGCATAAGCCAAGCTCTTAAAGCCATAGACTAGTGTAATAAGCCTCAGCAAATGTCACAGCTCTATTTCTACATCTGATTGAAACTATCTGACCTCATCTCTACCAAACTGAACCGAAATTAAAAAACTATTCCATTTACAAATTTGTTCATGAGGATCCTTTAAAATCACCAACAACAATCTCACAGTGTCTTCACTAAAGCCTGTCAATGCATTCCTTGGCGGAATCTAGGTTAATACAATTTTTAGAATTTAAGTGGCATTTCTGCTATATCTTTCTTGAAACTGTTATCTCAAAGGACACAGGCCACAGCATTAGGGAAGATCCTTGCCTACCCTTCTACCACCAAAAATCTAGAGCTCAACAATACAGTGAAATTAAGAAACAATATATAGCTGTGATAAGCCAATAAAAAGACCAACTGCCTTTACATCTTATGTGCAAGAGACTTCAATTATTAAACCACTTGTAGTGAGTAAGAGAGACGTGACCTGTTTCTCCCCATTAGAATGGGAGGGCCTCAAATATGTACAGCTAACTCAAGAGTCACAGGAACATATATTTCATTTTCAAGTGGCTTCCGAAAATGAGTACTTCCACGCTTACTGTCAACATGCAATGATTTTAAATGAAGTAATAAAATGAGAAAACCATTTTGCATATGACATAATATTTACATAGCTGTAACAGTTTATGTGTACATGTACAATTAAGTTTATGATACATTCTTTAACCATGTATCTGTTCTAACACTTTTCTTCATTTCCTGGACCATGTGAAGGGTTGTAAATTAACTACTACCAAGTATACAGATGTAATTATCCTGATGGCCATTTACTGTGACAAGGCTGTTATCTTCTGTGTGGTTTATAGTATAAACAAGTTACACTGACCCTGATTTTGGTGGTGCACCTCCGGGGATAATCAAAATGGCTCCATGTTGTGATGGATGGGGACAGGAATGGGGTCTAAGCCAAGTGGAGGGCATGAAGAAAACATGTCAAAACTGCAAAATAAGGCCTATATCCTGAAGCAAAATATTTTGCACCAAGGTCCTAGCCCTATGGAAATGCATATAATAGAATACAGTGAACTTAATGTAAGTGGGACAAGCCTAACTGGGACATCTTATACAGGCAAGACAAGTTTCTGGGAAATGGACAGTCACTACTTATATGTTCACATGAAAGAAAATTTGTAACATCCGCACAATTTTAAACAGAAATTTAGCATATCATTACCATCTTGCTCAGTCTTAATGCCTGTTTTGCTTTGCCTGTTTACTGAGCTTGCAAAGTGAAACAGGGAGAATGCCTGCCACCTTTAGTCAATTTGCTTACCTGTGCAGTTTTCAGTGCAATTACACAACCTATCATCTAGCCAGTCAAGCCCACCTATTGGTTGTTCACACTGGAGTGACCACCCCTTACCCTTGATCTGACCATTGTATTGCAGGAATATTCTTCGAAGCATGCCGCCTCTGTTTGCTTTGACACTGTCCTCATGAGAATGCTTACATGTTTCTTTGAAATTGAAGCCATTCAAAAATCCTGTTCTACACAAATAATGATGAAAATATATGATCTATTGTCTACTGAAACTGCAGTAGAACATGTTTTGTCATCTCAGTAGCAGTGCAAAATGGTACAACTTCATGATAGGACAGTCCACCTGCTCCTGACACCAGAGCAAGTGAGATATTTGTCGGAAACAAAGCCATTACACTTATGTGGGTTCTAAGATATAATCATATTCTGGAATTTAAAACGGGAAAACATAATTTAGACTCAACAACCCTCAACTGGTGGGTCTCACACTAGACACCATCATATTTCGGCAGACTTCAGTTGGTAAGTTAGTTTCCATCAGTTTATTGCTTACAAGGATAACTGTTATCTTGCAGATGGAGTATATGGGTGAAAACCCGAATTGGTGATCACCATTGTTTACAGCATGTCAGCCCCTTCTCTGCTTCCTGTGACCTTAAATAATATCACAAGTTGACAGAAAAGGTCAAAAACTGATTCACAGATGTTTTATCTTTCATCCATACCATTTTTGTTCAATAAAAATTGTTTACAAAAATTTTANAGTTTCAACCCATATATTAAAAAAAAATATTTAAATATAAACTCTTTTCATGTAAAATAGCATGCAGAAACATATGCTAGACTTAAGCCGTTATAAAAAGCCTTAGGCTTATTTCATAGTTTTCAATCAGGACTTCTTGAGTGGTCCATATAATGATCACGTGCTATATTTGATGAAACAGTCTGGGTATTAGGGTGCAATTATCAATACCTTCAGTGACCACTGGCAACAGCACTAATGAGAAATTGGAACCTATACCACCTCTACTACTCTCTACCCAGATCTGGACTACATACAAGTTCCTAGTACATGTGAAATATATATATGAAAATAAAAAAGGAAAAAGGACTTCTACACTGCACAAAAAAAAAACTGTTTTAAACCGCCCTACAATACACATACCATTCAAATTACAGCTTACACAGATCTTGGGAGATATCCATTCCCACTGAGGGAACATTGTGTGAAAAATTGCCACACATACAAACCCCCCATCCTCTTTCCCCAAATTTTATTTTAATTATTTAAAAACAAGGAGGAGGGAGAGGTGGATGTCAGCCACTTGGTCACTTCATATAAGGTGCGGGAAGAATACTCTGAATGGGAAAATTTTCTCTCCATGAACACTGTTCATGCAGTGCTTTTACTAGAAATCGAAAGACGGAAATGGCTTTTATATGTCTTTAAATTGGACTGTTTTTCTACGCTCATATAAGACCTTGCACTATACCTATATACTGATGAAAATAAAAATGAATTCAGCAGATTTTATGAAAACTGCCAGTGATCAATATCAGCACAGTGTAAAGTAACAAGTGGCATACAGGAAGGTAAAGAGCCTGATTATTACCAATTATAACTGACTAAAGAAATGATAAAAGTATCCAATGCAATCAATGACGATGATATATAAAAAGCAAAATCATATCTGAAACAATCAATGATGATGATTTGAGAAACATAATCACTGTATAGTAAACACAGTGTATCAGGTGGAAGATATCAACAAGAGGGATGATGATGATGATAATGAAAATGATGATGATGGTGATGATGAAACACACTCAGCCTCAGTTGGAGGATTCAGATACTCATGCTATGGTCTCCCAAATACTCACAGCATTCCATGCATGCATTCACAATATCTTCATCATGTGACACATGAAAGACAACCTAATCTGTCTTCTTTTCTCCCTCTGTCTTTTCCTCATCCTCTGTGTCACTGTACTCTGTGGGCTGTTCTCCAGGCTTTAGCAGTTTCCCCACATAGACATACTTCTCTGAAAACAAAAATATGACAGAACTCTCACCTGAGTAGGATAAAATATCCAAAGCTAATCACAAACAGTCAATGGTCACAATGAAAAAAGGAGTTGTAGGTAAATGCAACATAGGGTCATGGGTAAATTTTGTCAATTTCTAGAAATGGGCAGTCTCTTATCAAATAATTACCAAATATTATTTTCTCAAATCAGAGGACAAAAAGAGGGAAAAAAAAAGGGGGGGGGGGGAGGAGGGAGGGAACAAAAGCATAAACTATGCCTCACACAATTTTGTCCTGGTGTTCTTTTATAGTAATGAGCACAGGGGAAAGAATGGGACACTTATCACAAGTTTGTATTTCCTAACTGATGTGAAATGACATGTGACATATTACATTGTGAAACAATGAAAAGTCTGCTTGCACCCTTTCCTGGTCCCTATAAAAAACATGTTCTTCTTGTGCTATGCAGGAAACAACTTCAAGCACAAAAAAAATCCTAAATATGTGCTGTTGAAAGAAATGGAATTGTGGGTGAAGTATGTATGAAAATAATAAAGTGATAATTATGCTGTCCTGGACTAAGCACAGGAATATTTTATAATACAAACATATTTCTGTTCCATATCTTAAAGACAAATGGATTGGATATATTATAATCAAGGCAAACATTGATCAAATGATGTTTCAAACACTGGAAGACCCACAAGATGGACAACAGGAAGTTTAATGCGCCAATTTCATCACTAACAAATTTTTGCTCCACCAACTCTAAATGCTCTGAATGGATTATCTAAATAACCAGTTACTGTTTGGCAGTTCCTGGAAAAAAAACAGGAGGGTGTGTACAGCTGTTCATTGTGATAACACATCATACATAAAAATAAACATTTCTTATTGAGGTGTTACCTTGGAACTGCATCTCCCACTCCCTGATACTCTCCATCTGAAGGCTGTTAAGGTCACTGAGATCATCATACTCATTTTTCAAGGCGTCCTCTCCCAGTGAGAAAGTGGCTAAGGCTCGGGATGCATCATGACCAGCAAACAGTCCATATGGGCCACCTATGGAAAAGAGTTAAAAAATAGAGGGGTGATTTACTGATCAAATGAACATTTTACACAGCGTTGACATTTTATTTTGCTGATTCAGATGCAGTGAAGTTTTCTAACCTTAAATTATGAAGAAAAGGCAACCTAACTCGCTTTAAAAACCATGTTGCTTGCTCCCTTCAATGAAAATTATAGGGCATAAGATGGAAACTGGGTGTGTCATATGGCTTATATGGCACATTTTGCTGGATGCAGATTACAAGGCAATATATTAATTTATAGAGATACATTAAATGCACAATACTTTTTGTTTTTGTCATTATGACCCTCTGCAAAGGAGACACGATAATAATGATTAAGCTTCCCAGTATGCAGTAGGGACAGGTGCAAACTGTGGCAAACAGTGACTTCCATGATAAATTATATTTCATTCATATGAGTACATCCTTGGCACAAATTGGATAAATGAAAAGAAAAAACCCTGGTTAAAAGGTATATGACGAGGAACTTCCTACTGCCAAGAAGCTGGTAAATTTACTGAACTTCCTTACTGCCAAGAAGCTTGTAAGTTTACATTCTATTTAATGGCATGTGGATAAGACTATGAAAACCTTTCACAGAAAGGAGGTTTTTTCCGATACAAAGTTTTTGGATCAATCAACTTCCCTTCTGTGGATTTATTTAAAGAGATTTGACAGCTAAATTGTCAGGTTGTTCACCATAATCCTCTATAGCAAATGTAATATTGCTAGTGTCTTCACAACTTACTCATAATTTTAACACCAGTGACTGATTCAGAAATAGACTCTGCATTGAAGTCCATTGCTTTGTTTTGTAATTGATTTCTTATGCATTTTTTAAAGAATCTCATACTCACAACTGTTGGGATACGTACAACAAAAGAAAAGGACCTAATTAACATATATATAAAAAAAAGATGAATTTCTAGCAGCCAGTCAACATGAGGTTATGTTGCTGGACTAGGCACTGAGAATCAGGCTCTAAAGGTGATTGGGTCCTTTAATGTCAAAATTTTGTTTATTGCAGAAATCAAGAATAAAATAATTTCTGTTCATAAAAATACTGATTTTGTGGGCAAATGGTTAGTATTCGTTAATAAATCTAAGTTTTTGTGAGGCAGATTACATCATTGTTATTGTATCAATTTGTCTTTATTCACATTTTTTCAGAAATTTTTCCACTGCATAGGGACTGACTCATGTTACTTCAAATGACTACATTTCGGGCCAGAGCAATGCTAGAATGAAACTTTTTTGCCTTATGACAGTTCACACAATGAGCTTTCATATCATACCAATAACTTAATGTAGTGACAGTCAAAAAGTGACCTAAGCATCATTTTGAGTTGCAAGACAAATTGTAAGTTATAAAGGATGGCTGAAAGAATTCTGCTGAATGGGTATGCATACATCATAGTGTGAAGTCGCGTGAGCGGGCATTAGCCTGGATACGAGACTTATAAACCGCATTATTATTATTATTATTTATTGGGTTGTGATCACTCAGTACACATATAGTATGTCTCTACCAAAGCATTTGAATGCTGAGGACAACTGTTTCTACTGTTAACTTCATTTCAAAAACATCGGATCATTCTTCAGTTCTGGCAATTCTGATTCTAATATATATAATAGAGATCTGAAACCAGATCCAGATGATTCTAGTTTAACAACCCCTCTCTGAAGAGGTCTTTCCAAAATAATGTCACGATGAAACTTAAAGTGAAATAAAAAAAAATAAACCAAACCAACATTGATCTAGATAATCCGGGGAAAAAAACAAAACTTTAGGCCTTTAGAAGTAACATCTATAGGGGCATAGCATCCATGTAATATATGAATCTGAGATTACCAACATGCCATCTATTTCTTTAATACAACTGAAGTAAACTGCAATGTTTTCTAAACTGTTCAATCATCACGCGCCTCCTATTTCACCTATGAACCATTTACAAAGACATGTTTATTCTATTGTTTTAAAACTTTTGTCAAGATTTTACTACAAAATGTTAAAAGCTTTTTTTCCTCGTGTAATTTTCATCATGTGTATCACTGTTTTCCCCTGCATCATCATCTTACCAGTGCAACATCATCACTTTGTCCGTTCATATAATACTGATCATCATTATATGATTTGTTATGGTTGTATTCAATGTCATGAAAAATGTATGTGTATGTTATGCTTAACAGACAAATATAGTTGAGTTAAAAAAAAAACCAAAATCATTTACAAAGCATGGCAATACAATTTTGCCAACCTTGGCTATATTTCTTCACTGATAATCTGGAAGCCTACACAATGTTTCACAGATTCAGCGGTCCCATAGCCAATGTGCTAATGCATGCAATGGCAAACTATAGACAGACTCTAAAAAAAGTGGCTAATAACCTGAGAGAAAAAAATTGCTTACCCGCGATTCTGACAGTCTTTTACTGTTTCTTTTTACGCAAGACTTCATAAATTTTTTTTCTGTCTGCACCGTAAGGCTACTACCATACCAGGGTTCCCAGATTCCCCAAGGTTCCCAGATCTGGCTCTTTGGGAGCCAAATATCAAATTCCTTAAAAGCCTCTGACTGCCAAATAACTGACTTTTTTTTTCTTGGTTAGTTCAAACGAAGTTAAGTTAAACTGATTTCTTTCTTTTACAAAAAGTATATATACTGTCCTCTAAACATTTGGTATTTCAAGTGATTGAGATTGTCATGATGAACACAATCCAAGAACGATCTTAAGAGTGTTTTCATTTGACAATAATTTCTTATGTTGCTCTAATGTGTGTAAAAAGGCTTATAAATGCTACCTACGTACAACCAATACATAGAGAGTTTGCTGTAAATTTCTTTGTAACCCCAGTCGGCTCTTTCCAGATAATTATGGATTGGCCCTTTTTTGGGCTCCTTCTTGTATACGGTATAGCTCCAGCTTGAAAAAAAAAGTCTTTCAACCCTGGACAGTAGTGAAAGAATTCAAACATTGCAGAGCTCCTGATGAGTACAGCCTTATTTTGTACTGTTTTATGGGAATCAGTTCTAAGATCATCAACCTTCTGACTCCTTCTTTTAAATGGAGCGAGGGGAAGGATGTTTAACACTTCAACTTTTTTAAAGCTTAATATGGCCACCAGGTGCACAGTGGGTGTATCAATTAGGACTTTGGAATGTAACCCTGAGTTGTCTGGGGCCGGCAGAGGCATTATATCATTATGACAGATGCTTGAAAGATTGTTTTATCAGAATAATAGGGTATTGTATGATTTAATATGGTCTGTAGACTGTAAGCAGATGCAACTTTCCTTTAAAGGAGCGGGGGTAGCTATCTGCTTCACAGCCTAAAAAAATCCACAATATCGTTTCATAAATTTTTGACCCCTTCCATGTTTCCTTTGTCCAAGCGCTTCCGAGAAAATGCAGCTTGAAAGTCAGGATTTTCATACCCTGCAGACTACCATGACTGGTCGTCCGGTCAGCGCAGGAATGAGACTTGACATCAGAAAGAGAGAGGCAAGCTAGTAGTCGCTATGCAAAGAGAATTATCCACATGCAATAACTTTTTCGTTGGCTCTAAATCTAAATGTTATGCCTTTTTATTTTATTTATCGTCAAGACAAGTCTTTTGTTAAACTGTGTGAACAACTGCCCAACTTTGATCGCAGTGCTGTAACCTTAGGAAAGGGAGGATAAAATAATATTTGAGAAAAAGGAACATCTATCTGACCACTGTTTGAGTTGCTTTATTAATGTATGCATAGCCCATGTATGGAATGGTAGTCTGTGTCTTTTCCCCCCTGTACTGTTTAGTGAGCTCTCATTGGTCTACGATTCTGACACTATTTATCATTTGCCTAAGGGGCACACTTAGATTATCAAGATTTGATTGACAGCTAACTACTGTCTCCGGCAGTATTTTATATGCTTAGGGGTGGTGCTAATAGCACCACTAGTCATAGATCAGTCAACGTGCTTCAAAGAGCCGGTCAATCAGCTGGCATATCGACACCAGAGCTGTTGACTTGACTTGCTGACTTGGGACTCGAGTCGGACTTGAGTCAAAATTTGACTTGACTTGACTTGACTTAAGGGGTTTTTGAAATGACTTGACTTGGACTTGTGAGGTCGCTGACTTGGACTTGACTTGAGACTTGCTGATCTAAAACTTGCAACCTGACTTGTGACTTGAAGCAAATTGACTCGAAAATTTGAAAAAAAATTCGCCACTCAGCAAGATCACATACTTATCTGCAACCACAGAGATTTAGGCAGATAAGGTTATGAGGGAATTCCTTGGCGTGACAGGCCACTTCTTAGAGGACCAGCAGCTGCAATTGGTCCTTCTGAGCTGTCAGCGCATTGTAGGAAGCCACATCGCTGAACGGATTGCCCTTGCTTTCGATGAAGTACTTGTTAAGTACAGTGTAAAAGAAAAGCTGCGGTGCATCTTGACGGATAATGCAACAAACATGAGAAAAGCTTTTAATGTAAGCTTTCCCAGCATCATCTCTGCAGAAGAGGATGAGGAGGCAGCAGCACCAGAGTTAAATGAGGACCCTGAAATATGGGTGGGACTTGACAGCCAAGAGGAAGTAAAAGTGAAAGCAGCCCTCGCCCGCAGATCCAAGATCGGACACCTACCCTGGTTTTGCCCACACCCTTCAACTAGTGCTGCAGATGGCCTAAAACATAGTGTTAATGTGTCCAGCGCCATCGCCAAATGCACCAAAATATCGACCCTCCTCCACACCAGTCCTAAATTCAAGGATGAATACAGTGGTCTGTTTGACGTGGGAATTCCAGCAGCCACCGTGACTAGGTGGAACTCCATCTTTAAGCAAGTGTCAGCCATCCTGAGACTAGACAATGGCAAGCTCAGCGATCTATTGAGTAAACATGGCCACATCAACCATGTCCTATCCTCAACAGATTGGGCCCAGCTCAAAGAGTTGCAGACCATCTTGCTTCCATTTGCGGAAGCAACTGACTTAACACAAGGAGAGAAAATAGTGACGATAAGTGTTGTGGCACCATGTGTCTTCGGATTTACAACAGCTTGGTTGATGCTTCACCTGTATATTTGGAAAGGATGGTGGACATGATACGCGAATCTCTGTGTCGCAGATTTCATGGAATTTTAGCGCCTGTGAAACTGGTGCCAACAGTAGAAGAGGACAGGCAAAGCCAGTCTTACTTGATAGCCTCTGCGTTGGAGCCAAGATTTAACGAGGGTTGGCTGGAGATGGTCCGCATCAGTGATCAGGAAAAGCAGTCTCTTACAGAGGAAATCAGAGCAAGCGTGATTGCTGAGATAAAACCCCAGATGGCCCAGGAGAATGAGAAATCCAGTGAACCAGCACCAGCTGTCTCAAACCACTTCCGCTCTGTTTCCATTCTTGGGCAAATTCCAGGCATCCTCTAGGCCTCCCAACAAGGCTCCAGCAATACAATACTATCAGTATGTGTCAGCAGCAAGGGAGTTCGACCCCATTTTAGATGTGATTTTTTTCTGGGTCAGTCATCACAAGGAGTTTCCTGATCTGACTGCTGTTGCCTTAAGGGTGTTGTCTACACCCGCATCAAGTGCTCCAGTGGAGCAAGTTTTTAGTGCTGGAGGTGTAGTGTAATCTTGCATCCTCACAGGGCGTCTATGGAGGATCAGAATTTATCAAAGTTGATCTTCTTCAAAACCAGAAAATAAAGAAATAGAATGTAATATCATACTCCAGTTCTTACCGCTTTATTCAATTTGATTGACGTGTTGTTTCAACAGACAGTTGCACTGACAAAATGAATGCGTGGAAATGTTTACATAGCTATCATCCTCTTTCTTTTTTTTTACATTGACTTCAAAATGACTTGAAATCTGTAGGTGACTTGACTTGACTTGCATCAAAAAAAAAATGAAATGACTTGACTTGCGAAAAATTTTAAATGACTTGACTTGATTGAAATTTAGAATGACTTGACTTGACTTGGACTTGCAACCTAGTGACTTGCCAACAGCTCTGATCGACGCGAAAATAATCTGACACCCTTACATTGATCAGAGATGACCACGGGAATAATTTGGAAAATACTTGTGAAATCTTTTATGATTTGGAAAGAAAAGGCCGGTCTTCGCGTTCAAAGTGAAAAATGAAATGGACCACAGCAATTTGCATGGATATGCCATGTTGAGCACAGCAACAGGAATGAGATGGGGAGGAGGAGGGAGGGGATAGATGGGTAGGCACAATTACCGGGGTGAAGCAAAGATGTTACATTTACAATGTCTTTGGGGTTGCGAGAGAAAGAGAGAGAGAGAGAGACGGAATAGAAGCAATAAGAGAAAGTGAGAGTCTGAGTTACTAATGAAAAAAGCGAGAAGGCAGGTAAGGAACAGTGACTCAGGGGACAAAGCATCTTGGCTACTCTCTCCCTCTCTCTCTCTGTGTCTCTCACTCTCCATTAGCATGTTTTTTTTTTTTTTGTTCTTACTAATCTTACCCTCTGTTTTCTCCTAGATTCTTATCCCAACCACCCTATTGTTCCTTGCTGTATCCTCCCCCTCTGTGTTTCTCTCTTCATGCCTGGAATTGTGCCCATCCAACCCATACTAGGATCTATCTCATTCCCCTCACTGATAGTGAAGACCGATTCTTTATTTCAAAACTACAACAAACATTTTCACGTTTTTCTCTGACCAAAATAAGGACGTCAAAATAATTTTCATGTTGATGTGCCCCCGTTTTAATCTGCTCTCAATAGCCTTTTGATTGATTTATTAGAGATGGGCCGATCCCTGATTTTGAAAAGTCGACTCGGCTCGATCTTTTGGTGGCCCGGATCGTAAGGATCGATTAAAGCTCGATCTTTAAAACTCGAGCTTTTTTGGTACCGGAGGGAAAGAAAGTCCGCGGTAAAGGCTGGTAATGCAGCCATAAGATCGACTAAAGATCGAGTATAGCGGCTTGCAGCTGCACTAGTGATCTGTTTATACAGTGTCATCATAAATTACCTTCCTCGTGGATGGGTCTTTCTAGTCTCAACATTCTCGCGTGCTCCCCATTTTCCGCCACTACCACTACCGCCTTCCCTCCCTTAGTTTCACAGTTCTTATTTTGCCCTCCTTCCCCTCACCCCCATCCCCCTCCAAAAAAAAAAAGTTAGTACGCGTACAAGTAGCGTGGCATTGTTTTTTTTCGGGCCTTCTTTTGACTTCTGGGGGCCATTTTATTTTTACTTCAGGGTTGTTTATTTTTTTCAGTCATTCAGTTATTGTTTCATTTTATTATAGAAAGGGCAGTCTAGGATAGGTCCTATCAGTTGTTCAGTAACTGAATCTCATCTGGCACCCTAAATGTTCACATTCATATAAACACATACACAAACGTACACACACTCACTCGCACATAGGTCTAGTATCTCACAAATCAGTGCCCTTTGTTACCCAGTTAGCATCGACGGTACCAAACCAAACTTTAACGCTTAGTCACGATCGTTCTACTCCCAGCCCATTCCTGCTATCACTGCTAACCCTTCCTTAACATAAACAATCTCAATTAAATCTAATTAGATTGTAGGAGGTGTGACACTGCCGCGGTAACTTCGCGCTGAGCGTGTGGCTCGATTAATGTTGAGTCGAGCCAGATTAAAGCGACTCAAAAAGATCAGAGCAAAACTCGATCCTTTTGACTCGAGCCGAACTCACTGACTCGATGAATCGAGCCGCTGGTAAAGATCGACTCGACTCGATCTTTTGACTCGAGCTGCCCAGCCTTATGATTTATGACTAGAGACACAACTAGCGCCACTCTTAAGCACAGAGAATTTGGGCAAGATTTCCGCAGGCAACAACCTGTTAGGGTTACGGGTAGGGTTAGGGGTAACTGTAGGGTTAGGGTTAGGGTTATGGGTAGGGTTAGGGGTAATTAATCCAATGAAATTCATCCTGTTCCATCAAAATAATCCCTCTTTAGTATGTTCTTATTCTGGGGGTTTTTGCCTGTGGAAATCTTTGTAGAATTTGACTGGCAGCGTCTAAATTATCTGAAAGTGCTCCTCAAGCAAATGATAAATTTATATTGTCAGAATCTTAGGCCAATGAGAGCTCACTAAACCACACAGCAGACAATAATACAAAGGCAGTGCAAACATAAATAAAGCCACTAAAGCAATGGTCAGACAGATGTTCCTTTTTCTTGAATATTATTTTAACCTCCTTTTTCTAAGGTCACAGCACTCCGATCAGAGTCAGGCAATTGTTCACACAGTTTAACAAATGACTTTTCGGCCTTCTCTAACAACAGCACCGACTCCATGACTTGTCAACGACTAAATGAACTGTATCATCGGTGCTGTCGTTAGAGATAACCAACTTTTCATGATGAAAAAAAGGCATAATAACATAATATTAACGATTAACATTTAGAGCCAACGAAAGTTATTGCATGTGGATAATTCTCTTTGCATTACGACTTCAAGATTGCCCCTCACTTTCTGATGTCAAGCCTCACCTCAAGTGAAAAAAATACTGTTGATGTTCTAGGCTGTGAAGCAGATACAAGATACTAGACTAGTCTAGATTAGATAGCTACCCCTATCCCTGTCCCTATGATGATGGCTATGTAAGTAGTGTAGTGTAAATAAAACTCTATTGATATTGTTGCTAAAACGAAGTAAAGAAGCAAAGTGAGCCAAGCGATGTTAGGCCTACCTGGTCCATAAAAGCGCTTCCCTCTGGTAACATCAAACACCTTGCCGTTCACTGCAATCAGTACTCTCCCATCAGGGCCTTTACCATCGTACTCCTTCAGTTGTTCTAACGTGAAATCTTGCTTTTTCAACGGAGGAAGCTCGGGTTCTTTAGTAGGAGTTGTGTCTGTCGAGCGCCTGCTCGCGATTATTTTATAGATAAGGAAACCGCATATTGCAAGCAAGGCCAGATTGAGAGGACTGCCGATAAGTTCCGACATAATCCTCATAACCAAGCTGCCTTCCGCTTGTCCCTCGCTTGATGCACTATCCGCCATTTTGTGTTACTGTAACATGACGTGTGATAACAAAGCAAAGGTCAAGGTCTTGATATTCTGCTCCCGCTTGAAATTTTGATGGCTGAGCTAAGCTAGTCTAGCTAAAACTGGAAAATTTGTGCGCGATCCTAGCTTCTTCTAATCGAGTCTGCCAGCCTGTGCACTTGGGATCGATAGCAAATAAATTTTGATACTTGACTACTACTTCAACTCTGAAGCTTTTGACTTCGGTAAAGAGAGGGTCTAAGCGCACCTCCCCGCCCCTACCTGCTTTAACATTCTTGCAATTTAGGCCTAGGCCTTGCCTCCTTCGTCCAACCCCGATAAGTTTCCCACGATTGGTTTGTTTGATCTATTGTAAAGTGATCAAGTACGCGACGATAGACAGATCTCTTATCCTTTGATGTTGGTTTAAGAATTCAGGATAAATTTTTCAGATAAGGGCGCAGCATCTTGCCAAGATCACCACTAGCTATTTTAAGTCCGATACATGACATCAGTTTTTCAAGTGTGTTTCATGAGGTTACCGTGCAATTGCTTGATGAAAAGCAAAATTATCTAATTCTGTGCAGTTGCTTCATGAAAAGCAAAATAGCCAACAAGAGACTTCAGGGGATCGGGGAGAAAAACAGCTGCATAATTTTTGCACAGTCATATCAATTTGTAAAATTTTCTGGCATTGCAATCGAGACTGACAGAATGATTTCTTTACCGTTTAAGCAGGTTTACTGACTGCTTTTTTTTTTTATTCCAGCAATGTTACTCATATAAAATCTTTGGTTTCAGATGTACTACGAATTTGTGGTGATAAAAATCAAAATCGTATGTGGGTGCTATGGTGTGCATAATGTGTACCGCAAAATCATGACTGTTCTTGTTCTGTTCAATGGCAATGAAAGAAGCCCACGAGAAGCCATGCTGACCAGAAAAGTGTCTGGATAAGCGGCCCATCTACCCAATTCACGTGAAATCAAGGTTGACACGAAAAAATGGACCAAAGTTCCTGAAACCATAGTTTGCGTCGCTTTAATTGAAGCAGACGGACGATTATTTAGCTATTACGATTATAAAGCTCTGAACCGGAGAATTATAGATAAAAGAAGTTGACAGTGCTGCATGTTTTAAAACTAAACAATTCATGTGTAGCATGAGTGTGGGTCAGGATTTTGAGAGTACTACCCCTCCTCTCCTAAGAGTATATTAAATTATAGTGCGTTCACAGAAAGATGAACAATTAAGTTTGTTTTGTTTTTTATATAATCTTTTCCTACAAAATGGATTGTTTCCAGATTTTGCATAGGCTTCTAAACCAGATTTTTTTTTCAACAGAAAGCACATCGTCCCTGTGTCTTTGTTAAAAATTTACTTCAGAGACATTATGAAATAACGATAATAGGAAAGTTTCTCGAACATGCATAGTTGTACAATATGAAATTTGAAAATATAAACATTAAAGAAAACTTATTGGTAGGAACTACTTTAACACAACGAACACAAAAATAATTTCAAGAACCACTTTAAAGAAGTATTCATTTAAAGACAACAAAGAAATGCAAAGCAACAAGCAGACCAATAATAGAGTGAAAACGAAACAGACTTAAAATTATCTAGATGTAGTCCGGTAGTCAAAACCGTTTTGTCATCCTAATATAGGATTTGTCCAAGCGGCGGTAGATTAAGAAAACGTTTATTACGAACGTAGGAAAAGGGTCAAAATTAGTTCCTGTTAAGGGAAACTGATTTAAATTAGGAAGCCATGCGCAATTTCAAAACAATCCACTCATTAGGAGTAAAGATACTGAAGAAAACCTTGTTCGTTAATTTGTGAACGCACTATTATAGTCGTTTATGACTGTAATTTAGTGTAATACTCTATGCTTTTCTGCACAGAATTAAAGCACGTTGCTTACATGTGCATATTGACTGAAGGAGAGGGGTGGAAAAGGGAGCAACACACTGAAAATACACGTAATTAGAAAGTTAGAACTACGAACTGTTATATTCAAGTATAGGCTAATAGAATATTATTGAAATAACCAGTGAGTTAATTTCTTTTATGCACTGTTATTTTCTGTTGTGTCAGCTAAGCATGTCTATTCAAGTTAACGGTATCTCACTGGCCTACATCTAGGCCGAGAAACTCCGCCAGATACGATGAGATTTTCTTCACAGTCCAAGAATGTCGTTCCCCACCCCCACCCCCCACCCCAATTCCTCATTTGTTGAAAACGCAGGGTTTTTTCCCCGACTATTTGCAATACATTTTGATGTTTAATTGTCATATCACCTTCTTTCTTTCTTCTATTTTCTCTTTGCATTTGTCTTTTTGAGGACTTCCTTTTTCGTCCTACCCTATGTCATTGTAAGCTTCTGTTTGTAAATTATGCTCACTCCCCGCACCAGCTACTAAGTGCTTCGTTTCCATATTGTATTACAGTGACATCAAAGCATAAGGTTCTAAAATCACGAAATCTAGTGTGAGAATGGTCACACACTGGGTCAGATAATGCTAGTGAGATACCCCAATTTCTACATCTCTATTTGGTAAAGCGGGCGTTCGTCGTTAAAAAAAAAAAAAAGTTGACGTACGCATTCGCACCCGTAGACACAAATCCAGTGTTAAGTCCCTTACCTAAAATGGCTGCCCCCTTGGGCTTTTCGAGTTGGTCTATACCATTGCTTCTCCGTTTTGTTTTCTGATTTATATGAGTAGTCATGGCTATTTGGCGCTCAATATTCTGTAGTTCGTTAATATTGCTCAGCTGGTGTGCAGCTTTGGAAAAGGAAATCGCTTCGAAACGACAAGCTGAGAAAATCCAGAAAAGGTAAATTTTCCTGTAGACTCTAGACTAGACTAGACTAGGAAGACTCTATGGTCTAGATGTCGTGACGGTAAGGATTCGCAGTTAAAATTACCGCGATTCGCGCGGAATTGTGCCAAACCTTTAATGCAGCATGAAAGATCATTCATTTGTCTATGAATCAAAACAAGGAACACGTGACGATAACAACCAATTTTGATTGCCTATATCATTTGACGGCAGAGATTCATTTTCTGGGCTGTTCTATCATGTGGAAACATGTATTGTCAAAATGCTCAGTGTACCAAAAATAACCCAATCTATCATTTGATTATAAATGCAAATTCTATGCAGATCAAGTTTTGTGCCTTCTGGCGAGGTCAGATAGTCAACCAGTGATGATGCTCAAAACAAACTTGTTTGTCACTCATTCTTACTCCATTCATAAGTGTATTGCAGTGTGACCTAATTACATGAGCAGTGAATCACAGAATGATTATGAAATAGACCTAAAAAAAAATCCAAAAACACCATCAGAGAGTTAGCTTGATTAACAGGTGAAACCTACAATCAAAGTGTAAACTTTATTTGCAAAGGATAAGAAAACCACAGCAAGGAGTGCTGCTGCAATCTACTGGAATAAAACCGCAACCAAATGTTATATTATTTATTGTCTTACTGACTTCACTAGTAGCTTTCAAAGAACTTTCTCTCGCGCTTGGGTAAAATTCAACAGGATTATTAGAAGAAAAGTTAAGGGAAAAAAAGTAAATAAAAAGAAATAGTGAAAGCGGCCATTTTGAAGGGTTAAAAATTGAGAAAAGTACATTTTTGACCTTAAAAGTCCATAAATCCATGAAATAACAAGTTTTGATTAAAGTGAAAATCGTATACAGTAGTACAGTACCATATAAACTACACAAAAATTGCAACACACACTGTACATATGTGCTGGCACAATAACGAGATAAACACATATTCATGACATCACATCTCACGAGAACCGATGCCTGAAGATAATTCCATTTGACCATCAGATATACTGATTAGATTATGATCAGTAGGATATTGATTATAATTCTTGGTAATAATGCAGTTTCATAGGTCACATGCAGAATCAGATGTTTTGAGTCAAATGAATAGGTGTATCAGTCAGGTCTGGTTGATTTCACCATGTCAAATTTATATTTTTTTTTCATTTGATGGCTTGTAGAGTAGAAATCAGTATTATTCTGTATACACAATATAGAAATCAATATGATACACATTTTCAAATTCATGACTAACAGGAGATTTCATGTTTCATTTCTGAGATTCACAGTGTTTTCTCCAAACTGCACAATTACATGATTCATCCCTTAAAGTTTCAAAATCTTTCCTAAAAATATTTTGAATGTGTGCCAGTTTCCCCTTCTTTCATACACTCCAAAGTTTACATGACTTTAGAAAATTTGTGTAAAATGTATAAATCCCCTTTCCCCCTCCACCCAAATTTATGACATTGGGGAATGTCTTCCATGAACTCATATGACCTCGAGAAAACACTGGATTCATATAAATGTTAAGATCAAGGGAAAATGTTCCTTTTTTTTGTCTTGTTAACATTATCCTTAATAGATTTTAAAATTCAGGGCCAGGTGACTCTTTATTCTTTTCAGCAGGTCTCTGTACTTTCAGAGTGAGTACGAAATGGTATGCATCAGCAGTATCTTTCTGCACTTGGCATTTAGATGAACTAATGCCTTGTCTAATGCACAATATGCTGTGAGGAAATAAAAAAGGACAACTGAAATCAGATATTTTCTCAGTTATACTTTTCTGCAGTAATTAATTAACTGAGGTAATCATCCTTAGGTTTAGGTTCTGAATATGGGTAGTTCTATGCAGCAACTTGTGAGAGACTTCCCCAGAATTACTCAGACATGGTTGTGACCCCAGCTTTTCCATGGGGTTCTGAACATTACAAAGCCAGTGGAGGTGATGACTATGACCATATGTGGATAGAATTTCACAGCTAAAATCTTACACATCTTTACAGTTGTTTATCACCGAGAGGGTATGTCCCTCATGTGATATTCCCAAAATCTTATAATTATCTTTCATAGCTGCCTTTCTTAGTTTACTCTTTTCTCATCTGTCAGGTGTCCCTATAAGCTAAGAAAGCTGTGGCAGACAGATGTGAGTTCCTTCCCCTTTGCTGCCGCACCGCTTGTTGTGGACGTAGATGGTGATGGTGGTTTAGATGTTGTAGCAGCACCTTTCGGGGAAACGTTAGCAGTGATTGAAGGAGAGACAGGGAAGCACCTCCATGACACCAGCTGGCCCCAGCATAATTTAGACAAGTCTTTGCACTCTTCTCCTCTGCAGGTATGAAAGGGTTTCAGCTCTGATAAATATGAAATTATTGAGATTAAGATTAAAAGCAGGGATGGATCCATTGTTTGAATTTATAAGAACTAAAAGCTGATAGCAATATGAGTAATATCAGCTGTTTTTGTTTTTCTTTCTGTAGACATAAATGATGTATGTATTAGACATTAACATGCCTGTAAGGGCTTCATTCAAAGCTGTTCTGATTTCAGTATGACATTGATGGAGATGGAATACTGGATTTGCTCTTTGTCACTACACAAGGAGAAGGTTTATTCTACACTGGGCTTGGATATGCTCTTCACAAATACACTTTTCAGGTATGAAGAAAGAAATGTCTGATTGAAATGCTAGTTTCAGATGGTACTCTATTGTACATAGCAAATGACTGATGCAGGTAAAATTCATCAAAGATCTTTCATGTTCTTTTCAGCAGTCCAGGTGTTTTATTTAGAAACGGAAAGAGATACCTTAAGATGGAGGGAATGTTTAAATGCATGAAAACTGGAAATGCAGCCTGATAATTTGTAGCATCATTCTTATCAATATGAGATAAATTTGTATTTGGTGTATATACTCATAACAGCATAGTCAGTGAGTCATCCCTGTGCAAGGAAACAATGCTGTGCTGCCATTTTTTTCAAGCAGATTATTAGCTGTTCTTAGCATCTCTCCCATTATGTATGGTATGTACTGATAGACTGTCCATGTGTACTGGCTGTTTGACAGGAAAGAAACCCAGCACTGCTCAAAATTCTATAGATGTTTCTGTGGAATGATTCACCTGTCTGTTTCCTTAATTGATTCAAGAGCTGATGAATGCGAATGAGAGATACTAAAAGCTGCTTTTCTGTTTTATTTCCAGCTTCAACCAGCATATGTAAAATCCACATGGTATACAAATTTGGACAACGTTGACCATCAAAAACTTAGCAGTTTTGTATCAGAGGAACCGGTATGTTCTTGTTATTTGAATTTTTTTTTATCTTTATAGTTACAAGCACAGTAGATAAGGGTAAAAACAAAAATGGTAAAACCAAAACTTGTACTAAAACTTTATATTTGTAACAAACTAGCGCTAAACTAAAATAACACTGGCTAAGCAGAAAGAGAATATTGTGTCATGGTGGTTAAAGCGGCACAAACTACAGTGGACTCCGCTTAATCGCCTTTTCCGCTTAATCGCCTCATTTCCTAGGGAACCGAATTTTTCCTATATAAAAGTCACTGGATAATCGCCTCTCACTCCGGATAATCGACCACTCTTCAGCGCCCATGAATTCAAAGATCAGCGGTTGAACGGTTACAGTTGACAAACAAACAATGTACACAGACGGTTTAACTGCGCGACAGATGGCAGACCGGTTGACTGAGTGACAGCTGCCACCCCGAAATAGGTGTGATAAGCCTTTCCTCTCCACCTCCCCCTCCCCTTGTCCCCCTTCATCCCACACTACGCATCACCGCCTTCACCCGTCCGATATGCTACTGCGCCGAAAGCCATGGTATAGCCTCCTCCCCCCCACGCCTTGATTGTGCCTGTCTGGTGGATTTAGGTTAGATCAGAGAGCATGTCATGTGGGTGAACGGTCTACCCCGACCATGCCATCCTACTCCTTATTGTCTGCTGGGTTATTGCGAGGTGGCCAATGAGAGAGACCGCAGAGATCATCCATTTTCTGCGCTACAACACCATCAAACTCGAGTTTGTCCTGAGTCTGGCGACAAGAAGGTGTCAATGCACGATATCAAACCAAAAATATGGCCGAAATTACTTCCTCCGCTTAATCGCCGCTCCGCTTAATCGGCCACTTTTTTTCCGTGATCCCGAGGATGGGCGATTAAGCGGAGTTGACTGTATTATGTAGTTTGCTCAAATTCATTCAGTATTGTTAGGAAAGATGGAATGCTTCCTGGAGCTAAGGCCTGTGTCAGAAGTCTTAGGATAAGCCGATGCGGAGAGATAACTTATGTATGCGGACTTATAGCACAGTATAGGTCAGTAACCCCATACTATTACTCCCTAAGGCTAGGAGCCATCATGTGTTTCATGCCTTTTACACTTCTGAGGAATGCAGTTCTTGCTCTTAGCGTGGTTGAATCTAGACAGCCTTTTCAGATAGGCAAAATGTGTGAGAAGTTTCAATGGTGATAAAAAAAATGGACTGGAATACTGTAAAGAATTTTTTTTTTTTAATTTTAGTAACTTGCAAGGAGCAAAAGTGAATTTTATAGCTATTCTCTGGCAGTGACATGTTGACCACCTTTCAGGGAGCAAACTTTGTGCCAGTGGATCCACATGTTCTGAGTACACCTGTACTTCATGACATGCAGCACCTGATCATACCGGTGTCCTATTTCTTTAGTGATGATGATTATAGGTAAGTGTTGTCACCTTGGAATTCCACTAACTTTTTTTTTTAACGTTCTTCTTCGGCTCAGGTTTGTATGTTTATTTATGTCCAATTACTGTGCTGAGGAATGAATTGGATGGATCTTGCAATTGTGGAGGAAGTCTAAATCAATGAATTATTAATAGGAAGATGGTGTGCCATTGTTCAACTGCCTTTGTGTTTAGTATATATTTGAGCTCAGGGCAGTCACTGCTACTGGCAACATTTTTATTGATTTCTGCCTCGTCAACTGCCACAGTTCCTATCTTTTATCATATACATTAAGCAGGAGACTAGAGATGAAATAGGATTTTGTTCTTTCTGGGCTTTGCATAACATAGGTCTAGCCCAACCATTGCTTCTTACATCTTTTATGAATTCAAAGTCTCAGTGAATCTCAAGAGCTATGCTCAAGCTATAATTTGCTGGGGTTTTAGCAGGGTTGGTAAATGTACTTCTAAAAAGTAATTAAGTACTAGTAGATTACTTCTGGAAAACAAGTAATTAGTTACAAATAGATTACTTTTGAAACATTGATTACAAGTAGATTACTTTAAAAGAAATTAGTTACTTTTAGTTACTTTTCAATTACTTTTATGATTTAGAATTGTTGGTTGATTTCAAGAGAAAAGAACTAGAATGAAAACTGGGGCACATTAATAGTCAGATAGGCTATATAGTCATGATTGTTGCAAATTTCATTGACCTAGATCTCATTGCTATAAAGAGGTGGGCCCAGAAGTCATTTCTTTGATCAAGAAGGGGTTTAATTACCTATATGAAATTTCACCTACCGACAGCAAAGCATATACAGCTACACAGCATGCTTACAAAATTTTTTGGGAAAAATATTGCAGCGTTTTTCCATACCACTGACTTCCATAACATGACCTGTTGAAAGAATATTATGGATTAACATGTTTTTAAGGTAGAAAAGTTTGAAGAGCTTTGTATCTTCACATTCCTCATTTTGCAACAGACAGCGTCAAAACAAATTTACATTGTTATGAAAACAATATTTCTTGTTGGTTGCCCTTCATTTATAACCATCAATCACTCATGCTGTGAATTCACGAATGGCAGTTGAAACACTTGTGATCCTCCAACATTTGGGCAATCTTCCACTGAGTACTGAGGTAACCCCACAAATACCATGAAAGGGGAGAAGAATTTTGATAAATACAGACTAATGTTTTTTCAAAATGATTGTTAAATTAAGTAAACTGGCAGTTTTAAGAATTTTGGCAAACAGAATTTCGCAGCAGCAAGATCAGTGCAATGTGTAACATGACTTCTCAAACGAGAACAAAAATGCAAACAGGGATAAAATCCTCCCATCAGCTAATTCAAAAAACTCAATTTGAAAACTTCTGTGATATCTGGTGACCTTGGATGGAATCTGGATTTACAATTGTGACCCAGCAATCGACCTCTACAGCTTCATCTACCCTAGTCATACCAGAAGTTGTTGCACAGTTGATAAAAGCATGCTAGACTGTTTTCTGGGATGCCATTGGCATCGTAATGACAATTATCTGTCCTATGGCCAATCAGTAAACACAGAATCTTAGTACAATTTCCATATGAAAGTAAGAAAACTTGTGATGAGGAAGAGAGATTTGAGGTCATCTGAAAAATGTCTTTCTCTGAAGGACAGTGTGCTGTCACACAAGTCACAGACCTTCAACATACAGAACCCTGGAATCTTAGCCACTCATCTTTTTTGCCTGATTAGACTTCATCAGATTTCTTTCCCAATCAAAATATTAAATACAAATGCAAATCATAGGACGCCATTTCGGCATGATGACGCTGTCATTGCAGAAGTAGAGCAATAACAAACTTTACATTGTGGTGTTATTTTATTCAAGGATGTTTGAAGTTGTTTTGTATTGACTTCCCCAACCGATTCAGATGGGTTTATCAAATAAGGCGAAAGGCATTTGGGTAGCACACAAACATAAGATGTCTTTAGGGGGGAAAGACAATTAATCGAGTCACAGTTTTCAGAGTTGTCAATGTTTGAGGAACAAAAACGAGATGGGGAGGGAAAGGGATAAGGACAAAGGTATAAGAAGTATTATGTAGGTGTGAGAGATGGGTTTTATTAAGAAATTTTGGTGCACGATATTATAGTGATCACTTGCAAGTCAGCTGTCAGGAGAGAAAGTTTACACCGTATCACCTTTCCCGCCAAGCTAAATAGACTGATCAGAACATGCAAAATAGTGTGAGATCAAAAACACCGGCGAAGACTGGTGGCCGTGATCAAGTTGAGTGAACAAAGAAAATTTGCGGGAGTATAAAACCCACAAGAGTCTTATTTTATCAATAATGGAAAATAAAAAGTAGTGTAAATTACAAGTACTCATTACCAGTTTTTTTTGCAATTTACTGAGCCGCTACTTAGTAAAAAAAAGTAATTAACTACTTCACTTGTTACAAAATAGAGGTAGAGAGTACTTATAGCACAATTGCAAGTACTTGCATTAACAACTCTGGATGTTAGCAGCATTTAGCGTCTTTGTTATTTTGTTTTATACTGAAAATGTACAAACTGCTTCATTTGTAATCATGATCATGAAATGCTAGATTTTATAAGTGGGCTTTTATCCAAGAAGTTATTTGTAATGCTGGACTACATGTGTCAAAGATACTGAAATGCAACACTCACAAGAATATTTGGAAATCTGTGACTAAGTTCTTCTCTGAGAAAGCCACTCATTGGGGTTTTTAGAAATGGTGCGAAAAAAAAAATTAGGAGATCCTTAGATTTTCACAAAACAGATAAACAAGTTATGAAAGATCTGAATTTCTGTCACTTATTGCTGAATCACCGTGACAGAATGGTTTACCTTAAAGTATCATTGAAAACTAGATATCTAAGGCAATGTAGTTTATGCTGATGCAGAAATTTGAATCATTGAACTGAGTTATGATTAATATCTTTTAATCTTATGTAATCTGTTACATATAATAAAAGGAAATGTTTAGATATGATTTAAATGTAATTCACATGAGGGTGTAAACATTTCAGAGAATTTCTTGGAATGTGAGAGGCATCCTTGAAGTATGTTTATTTCACTGTATTCTTATATTTGTTATAAACAGAGGTAATGTTACCAAATTTTAATATGGCAATTTTGGTTAATTATGCCAGAATTGATATCTTGCTCAGTGAATCCAATATAACTGGTCCTTGGGGAAATTCTGAAGCAAAGGACAAGTTTTACCTAGGGGCTTTGGCGGTGGTGGACCTCAAAGAACTACGTGCTCTTAGAAGTAAAGAACAACTGAGTCACAGCAAAACTTCAGGGTCTTTCATCAAGTATTTCTTTCTAGAATTATCTCAGGTGAGTGGATTGGATTGGATATGCAATATTGATAAAAAAGAGAACGTATTGTATATATCTCAGGACAGCATGTTTTCTTAATGTTGCATACAGTGAAATGGTAATGAGATAGTCTTTTAATCACCAGACTCTTTCATTTTGCTCCTGCACATAGTGTAATTCAACACAAGAAAATGCACTAATGTTTAATTACATCAGCCAAGATAAAAGACTGATAAACTTAGGATTAAATTGGAATAATCTAGAGATATAATTCATGCAATTCCACAAATCATCATTACAGGCTGTAAAGACAGGCAGTATTCCAAACCCTGCAGGTTCAGGCCATAATTCCATGATGATAGTCAAGCGAACTTTTGTGCACTTGGATCAAATGTACTGATGTCATTCTGAAATTATATTTTTCTGCATTGCAGGGTGTTTGTGCTGGGGTGTTAGGCTCATAATCTGCTAATGAATTTATGCTTACCACTTTCAGACCCCTGTGTTCAACTTATTCAGCCCTACCGTGCTTGATGTGGATGGAGAGTTTGGAGCTGTGGAAATTGTCACTGGGTTGTCATCAGGCAGTTTGTATGTGATTTATCTGGATGGCAAGCATAGATCAGGGTTCCCGCAAAATTTTGACTCCATCTCAGGCAAAGTAAGCTGTGGTTATTCTATCTGCGCAGAGATTCATGGGAGTGAAATTATCTTGGACTAACAAAATGATTAATATGAACACATTGTAATATTCAGGGCAATTTTTTTGTGCTTATATCACAATAGTTTATAGACATCTTGAGATATCACTTTGTGTCAGTGTTTTCTTGCATTGGTGGATTAGATAACATTGCAGCTGGTGCATAATTTTGACCAGAATGTTAGGTCGTGTTTGTACATGACTGGAGATGTAAATGAAAGAAAATTTTCCGTCTTGGACACATTATGCAGTGTGGAGAATATCAAATGCTGCCTTTTTATTCTTATTAAGGAGTCTGAAAGAGAATTTACACTTTAATGGAGCACAGGCAGATATTACATTATGATATAGATAGAATTTTATTGTTCTCGTTTAATTTTAATCATAGCAAGTTAGCAGCTAAACTTCAGAATTTGGCCAATAGCCTTTGAAGGCACTGTGGATGCCAAAAATTAACTTTTGTGAAATTATGTTTGGTATGTTTCAGGTATCAGCTGCAGATCTAGACAAAATTCCTGGTCTAGAATTGATTGTACTAGATGGCAAAGGAAATGTGGTCTGCCTTGATTCCAAGACTGGCAGAAGGGTTTGGTCAGCCAAGGTTGGAGGGACAAGTTTTGCTGGCAGTCAGATAGTGGATGTGAATCTTGATGGCCACCTTGATGTTGTGATTGCAACTGATGAAGGGTATGCATGGCATTATCTCATATATTTTGGTTGCCATTATTTCCTTTAATTATCAGGATTTGAATCTTGTGCCACTGTTTCTCTGACTCAAGACTGTTATAAGAAAGGAAAGAAAGTGGACAAGAATTTTGTTTGCAACATACTATGGTAGTTAATAATAATAATAATACATAACATTTATATAGCCCTCATCTCTGTACATAAGGCTGTGAGTGCTTTAATAGAGAAGTAAATAAACTTCTGTAATATTCAGCTCACACACCCAAGCATACTACACTTTGCACACATATACTACAAAACAGATGTATGATTAAAAAAAGAAAAAAGATTTGGTTTCGCAGACTGTCATGGTCAGTCAAAACCAGTTTGTATGATAAACTATTTTATATTAAAGATTTTGCAAGTTTTGCATAAATTTCTATATTCTTTGCAGTTTTGGTGTAACTGGCAATCACTATATAGCCATCTCTTTCAAACACAGATGCTTATTATCCTGAAGTTAAGGATATTGAATGAATAAGTAAGAGCTTTCTGGTAATAGTGATGCACATGCACGCTTGTGCTTGTTTCACTGCCAATCTTAGGAAATTGTGGCTGACATTCATTCACTCATTGGAAATCTCTGTATCGAACTCAAATGAAATTCTGTTCATGTCTACTGACGATAAAATTAGTTGCATTACATTATAAGTTCACTCTGAATAGCATGGCATTTTGAAAAGTTCAGAGTGACAAGAGCTCAGAGTGAAGATGAGGGAAGGACATAATAAATGTATCTGAACTTTCAAACTTTCATTCTTCCATTAGGAATGTGTTTGCCTTGAATGGAGCAAATGGATCGGTGCTGCCAATGTTTCCTTTTAAGGCTGGCAGGAGAATTGCTGGTCATGTGCTAGTCACCAAGTTTAATGCCATTAGAGGACCCTTTGACCTGGTATGTTCAGGATGCTACTCATGTGGTGATTTTAACCTCTCCTTCATTTATATTGAGGGCTTGAACTTAGCTGCTGTGTGTGTTGCGTCTGTATGTGCATCAGTGCTTCCCCCTTTGGTTTATTGCATTGTGGTGATCTTGATGGTAGTTAATAATTTGAGACAGGATGTAAAAAATCTGTCCCTTCAGTTTTCAAGTCAGTTTACTTGAATCACATGCTTGGGGTTGCCTCAAAGGCAGATCATATTTCCAGACTACAGTCAAGCACGAATACATATGTAAGTGGAAATCACAGTTCCCTCCAACAACCTTCCAAACCCGAATTGATTTCTTTTGTTCTGGTGCTTCACGTATTCCTCAAAGTTCAGCAAACTCAAATAAGATGAGGTGACCCTGAACAGTTGAAGTTACGTGTGCTTGACTGTAGAGAGAAAACTGTTTTTAACCTCTGAAAGCGTTGAATAATCCTTATGAGGCTATAGACAAGCCAAACACTGGTCACCTATGCAATTATTTTCATAACGTTTTATATTTGGTGCAGTTATTTTGCTTCATAATATTTGGGATGTGCAAAATTGTAGTGGCATTTGCAGTAGGCAAGTGATCGCAGTATAAAGATTAACTACATAGGAATGATGAATCTCAGTCGCCTTAGCAGATTATTGTGATGTATAGTTTGAGTGTGTAAGTTTATTCCAAAGCCAGTTGATTTTTTAGAAATGATTTCTTTGTAGTAGTCTCTAAAGAGTACAGTAAAACGCACTGAATAAATTACTTTGATTACTTGCTATACTGTCTTTTGATTCTCAAAACATTCAATCATGACATTTTGTTGAGAACTTGTCAGAGTAATAATTATTTACATAATCATTGAAGTGCTTGCCAGTCATGTGTGAGGCTTATTATTTTCATGCCAATGGTCTTCCTAGAGTGAGCGTATTTTCAGTGTGTTGTGTTGTGCACTCTATGTGTGTTAATAAGCTACCACATGGCCCATAAGACTTTGTGGGTAAGCCATAATGTAAATTCATTCTTCATGTATCATTATTTTGCTAATAAATGTTTTCTTGAGAGACTGTGTTGACAGAATGTCTTGCAAACTGCTTTTAATTAGGGTGCTATCCCACACTCTACCATAACACAATGTAACTTTCAGCAAATGTTGAACCTGGAAGTTCAGTTTGGAATGAAATATCATTTGCTTCTCTTCCATGTTTATCTAGGTCTTCTTATCAGATGATGGGATATTACATATTTTGGCTGGGGACCACAGCTGCCTGTCCCAGGTAGCCCTTGCAGATTCGTCACTTGTAGACATTGTGATGCAGAATGTGGTGCTATTGAATCGTGGGATGGAAATGATCATTGCGACCTCTGATGGCAGTTTAATTTGCTTGGGCTCTGGCAGTGAGACTCCAGTGGAAGAGCTGATCGAGGAAGAGTTCCAAGTGATGTCTCACAGACTGGCCTCTCCTTCTAGCCCACTTACCCAAAATGATTTCATTTTCAGCATGAATAAGGTAAGTCAAATTATTTGTCAGTTGATCTGGTGATAGTGTACTCTCAGCTTTTCACATAATTTTGTTGCCTTTTGCATGGAAGGGATTGTCCATCCATCTTCAGTCAAGAAGGATGTATATCAGAAAAATGCCTTTCTTATTGTTTGATAAATATGCATGTCCAAAACAAACTAATGCATGAGAGGATGATTTTCAACAAGTTTAATTAAGAGTTTAGCAAATTCGACATTGAATCAAAGCTCATTATACAATTAAGTAAATAAATAGACATAGGGGTCATTCATAAATCGCATACTCTAGATTCTTTTCATTTTTGATGACACCCCCTCCCCCCAGCCTCCTCGAATATGTTCTGCATCCATTGTGAAAGCATATGCAATCTTTCTTCTCCCTTTACCTTTGTTGCAAGCCCAGTCAGGGAAAATGATCTTCACGCAACATCGCCAACACCATGATTTTTTCTTATGCAATGCCAGCAGACACCCTTCCATATTTTTGTAAGTTACAGTCAACTTGCTTAATTGCAGCCTATTGGGAACATGAACAGTTGTGATTAAGCACTATTGTTTGGCCATTTTGTTGTAATGTAACCTTTTCCTCTGGACGCTCAAGGGTGTGGAACTGTCATTTGGCAGTTACTCACAGTGATCTGTACTACATCTTAGTGCCTTTGAGTAAATCAACCCTTTCTCTATAATGCTGGACACTTCCTCCACAAAACAAGAGACACTTTGGGTTGATAATGATAAAGTCATTTGATCTGACTGGTCTGATTTTAAAAAATGTCAGCAAATGATGGAACAGGCTCAACGCTAAGTAATGTTACATAGCTCTCTTGGCAAGACAGTCCATCTCATGGCTCTCCTTAAGGTTACCCAATAACATATGACAAGTGATGTGAAAGTGTCTGTCATTTATCTGGAGAGTGTTTAGTCACACATGCAACAACGATGGTGGTCAATAATTTTTACAACACTCGATCTTGTTTGATCTTGGCCTTTTTTGTTGTGTAGTTTCAATAGTCAGTAAATCTGCGTGACACCGCAAGTCCCTTTAGTGCCGATCTATGTATTTGTTTTAACTGAGACTCTGAGCAATGTTGTGACTTTTATACAGAAAAAGTTCTGTTTCTGAAAACTGTTGTGCTTAAATAAGACACTTAAGCAGAGCTGACTGTTTGTATGGATAACTCCATACGGATATTGAAGATAGAACAAGCACAAGAATGAGGTGTTACAATCTCACATTCACACACCTTTCTTAATTAATGCCATCTACTTCAAATCTCATCATCATATAAAAACAGCCCAGACAAGAAGAAATAAATGATTTAAATTTCTCACAGACTAACTCTCCCCCACTCTGGAGAATTTTCTTAAATTTTTGTTTGTACACTTGCAACAAATTTGCCAACTCATTTCACATACGTTCATAGTTACAACAGAACACCAAAATTATTTCAACCTGTACATGCTACATGCGCAACATACTTTATTCATAATTTTATTTCCAACAAGATGGTGTCTTATTCAGACTGTCCACAGCATTCATTTCTTTGGATACAGTATATATATTTTTTGCTGAGTTTTATTCTTCTCTCCTTCCCTCTTTGTTCGTAAGTCTGTTTTTTCAGTTTCTTGTTCTGATTTTGTGAACATTCCTTTGCTAGATGATACCCACACAAAATTGCCTGACTGTTGGGGATAAAAAAAAAACCACGGTGTGTTCTCTCTTAGTCGTCAGCCCCTGACAATCGCTTATACAGGATTTCACAGGTCATAAGAATGGGTGAATTTCACAACTGAAATTGTAGGAATAGAGCACTGGAAATTTATTGTGTTTGGTCATCTTATGGGACATCATTTCATTTCATGGGACATCAAAGACTTCAGCAGTTTTCCCTGCAAGTACTAATATTCATAACACAATAAAGGTTAATCAACATCGCTTCAGAGTCGGGGTGACCTGCTCCATCCATAGTAGTGCAGATGAGTTCATTCTGCCACATACTGGAGTGAGTTGCAGCCCACTTCATTCATGCTCATGCAGAATTGTAGTCTTGTCCTCAACCTGGGAAGACATCAAAGTCCATAAAAACCATATAAACTTAATAAACCACAGCATTATTGTCAAAAAAGTTCTTTAACTGTTGGTACAAGGATTTTGCAATATTCCCATTCTAATGAGCAGACTCTGATTTGATATGTATATCAAAGAAAAATACTTCTGTGAAAATAGCAAAAGAGGTTTTTATTGAGAATGGACACTATTTCAAATGAGTAAAATAACCACTGGTGGATTCATTGTACCATCTGCCATACTAAGCTTTCTGGATGCTCCTGCTGACACACTTGGCCACCAATGGTGCATGTCTTTATATTTTTTGCTCTTTGCTGCAGGATCAACGATTATTTGTAGGATTTTTTGTTCTCAAATCAGTGAGAAACCTGACACAATGTTTGCTTTTATGACAGATTATTATGTAACCAATTACAGACTCAGTAGGATGCTTCCTAGCATTTGCCTCAATGAGTACCTGACATGGTGTAACAAATGATGTAGGTGCATCTTGCTCTTGAGTTTTTTAAGTAATCAAATCTTGCAGCCCTCCTAGCTCAAGGTTTGTCTCATTCCCTTTGAAACAGTCCTCTTAAAGAATGGAGTCTTAAATGGATCATCCGGACATGTGCTTTGATAGTGTTCACCTCAAATTCCTTCTCCGTTACAGCTACACAAACAATCACAACAATGCTGCAACAATATTAAACAGACCATCACCATCGCTCTTGGTCCCATGGGCAGCAGCTATCCTATGTTACATGTTTTACTTTGTGAGGAAAAGCTTAAACAGCAAGAATAGGTGCATGCTGTCTCTTTTTTGAAGTATAGTAGCAGCAGTGTTGACCTAGCATATTATTACATATTAACAAAATTACCTCCATAAAATAAACCTGCTTCAATGAAAGCTTCACTATTTTCATGGAAAACTGGAGGGGCCCTGGCAAAAGACTCTCTTCTGCTGGCTTCATCTGCATACTCAGGATGACGAGACCCACTGCCATCAGTAATATTCCTGTAAATATGCCCACATCTAGGCGAGCACTGTGCATGCTCTTGCACCAGATCTGCATCAATATGTATCCTCTTAAAGCCACAGTAGTAGCAACAAACAGTACGGATGTGGAGGGCATCTTCATCTGGAAAAGAGTCAGATAATTGAATTGTCTTGTCTTCTCCTTATGATTCCACCCTTCATCTTGCAACTACTGTAATGTCTTCATCTTCACAAAGTGAAAGGAGGAGTCTGAAAGTGCCATTAGTCCATTTCTCATGTGATGAGAAGGCTATCATATGACATTTGTTGAAAGTCAGGCAGAAATACGAACACCTCTGCTTAACTGCAACTTCCCAAGAAGACAAGAAAAGTTGCTGATTAGTGGAACTGCAAGCAAGCAGGGCTTGGGCATTTCTTGTAAAGATAGTGAGAAGACAGAGAAAGCCTTTTCCCTTTTATATCCCATGTATAACAACACTGAACTTTCGTAAAATCGTCTATCCATGTGACAAAATTAGATTATGTGGTGACAACAAACATACCTTGCCTATGTTATTAGTCCCCACTCTTGGTTGCACACATTTAAGTGCCATTGATCTAAACAGCCTATTCCCAATGCTCGCTTGATCATCCGATCACTAACATACAACACATTCACGTAGAGGAACTCTTTGATCTAGCCAGACTCCATCCTCTTGTCACTAAACATGGTTTAATGGCTTCAGCGCAGATGCACAGTGTTTTGCATAGGCTGCTTGGCAGTTGCTTTGCACTTGACAGCTTGGCTAGAGGGAGGGATCGTTGTTACATGTGTAACAGCTACTTGTTGATAATTTTTCAGTCTGCCATATGTCTCCACTGCATCTTGCAGTTTCAGTGATCTGGAATCAGTTGTTTTTCAATTTCAATCCTTATCACTCTGAATTTTGTTTTTATGGTCATTAAGAAGGTGGGATTAAATGGAGTAAGTTCCAATTACCCAGAGACTTTTATATAGAAAAAAATTTGTTCTTGAGAAAAAGAGGAATTAGGCGGAAGATGCAGTTAAGTGCCAAGTGATTAAGTGATATTAAATGTACTGTCATTTTATCACACTTGCTTATGGAGTGGCTGTTAAATACGGATTCCATCTAGGGAATATAAGATTGGTGAAGAAGTATTATTTCACTCTGTGAGACTTTTGTGGCTTGGACTACAGTAATATGTAAGGGGCACAAGTACTGTAGTAACAAGCCTGTGGCCACCTCCAGGGAACCAAGAGGTTCATCCTTTTTAACTTGAAGACTTTCAAGATGCAGTGAGCTATACACGATACAGTATTCAATAAAATTAAATAACTACTGTCCCTACTGATATTGCAAAATTGACATGATATGAAGCTATCATCATAGCTGAGCACAGACTGTTGTTGGAGAGGAACTGACATCAATATAGACCTCACTGATATTACTGTTATTATATTTCAGTTATGACTACTGATATTCTGCATGTATTTAGGCTTTTCTCTGCAAGCAGAGTAGCTGATTTGTGATCATTCCTAAGTGAGAAACATACATACTTGATCTTAGGCTGTTTGTTCCTAATGGTGGTTGTCTTTCAAGGCGAGTCCCCGGTGATGTTGTGACACTTGGTATGAAAACATTTTCATTAGTAGATTGATGTTGGCCATGTTTAGTTGTATCTTTGGCCTTTGTCTGCTCAGAACTATCAGACTGAAATTTGCTTTGGTGATTCATCATTTCTGTCACATCAGGATGTACTGCTATGTCAGTCATGATAGCAGTCATGTTGAATCTTAGCTCCTTCGGATTTCTACCCTCAGCCATGTCTGTTGTTTTAGCAGTAACACTCTATGGTGTTTTACAAACTGTGAAAAGGAGAAGAAATTGGACAGATTATTGGCACCGTCAAACGAACATTTATAAGACATTTCTGCCAGCCTCTTCTTGATACACAAGCATACACATTTAACAAAAAGAACAAAACATTGCAGAGCCAGCTTGTACTAATGGCTGGATTTACCTTGGTGGAAGGGAATTTGAGCAGATGAAAGGAAGCTGCACAAAATTGTGAGGGACACCCAGGAATGAATAGAAAATGAAAATTCGACAAAGGCAGCTGCTGCATTTAAGAATCTGGAAAAGATCTGGACATAAAAGATTTACAGCAGGAAAACAAAGCTCAGGAGCTTTATTCAGGTCCTGGTAGACTAGTGAAAGCTGGAAACTCACTTAGGAATGAAAAGGACATTAAATTTATTTGAAAACAGATGTCCCATAAAGATCATTGGATGAATTCATAACTAGCACTGAGAACAGAGAAATGTCAGTGCAACCTGATGTGTCATCAGTCACCCAAAAAAATAAAAAGTTGGCACATCCTTTGAAGAGATGACCGAAGACTCTTAAAGCAAGTCCATAGATTGAAAATGTTATGTTGGAAAAAGAAGAGAAAGGCTGCAGGAGAGAAATACTGAGAAGAACTCAGAGACAAGCTGGAGAGGTTGGGCTGTACAGCTTTGGAGAAATGCAGGGGACTGTATAAGACAGAGATTACTGGCATTACACAGATTGGGCCTTATGCACAGGAAGGATGTAAGATGTAAAAACATAATAGATCAACTCTGGTTAACAATGAGCAGTTTGGAAACAATATAAAGAATTCATTGCTGATTAATTATGAATACACTAAATGAATGGATGTGACAGTGAGTGTTAATGATGTACAAAATAGAAGAAAAATGAATAAAAGAAAGGAGGAGATAAAAGAGAGAGGGACAAACCATGTGGCCTAAGCTGAAGGTAAATTATGGCAGTGAAATTCAAAATTCATATCAAGCCTTCTGCTTGCTTGATGTCATACTGTATTTGAGGGGTATACTTCAGTGGATGTCAGGTGATAGATGCATGTTGAT
>JAWQUT010000218.1:1216144-1233608 GCA_033807755.1 Ellobium chinense
GGCATTTTTTGTTTTCTTTTCAACTCACTTATCTTTTACCTGAACTGTTTATATAGAAGTAGATTTTGTATGCAATCTTGTTGCTCTGACCAGCTTCTGAATGTGAAGCCCAGATATAAGATGGTTGCCGATGAATATACCCACGGAACCTGATGGTTGGAGGCAGACCCAACTTGTGCCTCACCTTCATGGTGATCTCAGCCAATAACGTGAAGAGTGGGCGGGGAAGGGGGCGGAGACTGGCGTACGCATAAAGCCTCAGTGAGGGCTTCAGTTGATAGAATGCTGAAGCACCTGTGGCCATATGCATGATCTATACGTTAATTGACGTATTGTGTTAAGTACAGCGAACACTACTACTATTTTGGGAGTTTGCGTGGTTACCGCCGTGCGTTTACTAACTTAAAGATTATGCATATGGTCACTGATACGTTTGCTTACGTAATGTCCAAGTCTGCTGCTCTTTTATATAGTACAAGACTTAGTTGGTTCAGGGGCCTGAAACTGAAAGGTTAGCTTAACAATTACGATGTGAGATTGACTTTTATACATGTACACTGTAGCAAACGAACAATTTGTTCTGTGACCAAAATATTTACATGTATTCTTTTTCAGGCTGTAATTCTCATAGGTGAGAAGACGAGATTCCTTAAAGAAGTGACTGGCAGCTCACTAGATCTTTATTTTACAATACACGGTGCACAAAGGGGAGAAAATTTTGATCTACGGGTATGTATTTATTGCATGTCTGTATTGCTTGTCGTTTTTCTAAATAGTTTATGGTTTGCCTTTACCCTTCATACCTTGCTTCAATTACTATGGGCTCCCTCAATCCAAATGTCACTGATAATGTATCATTACTGAACTTGTTGCACAAAAAAACATCCATGAATCATCATCTAAATTTATGCTGATAATACAGGCAGAAATTGAGATGAAAGTATCTGATTTGCCAGCTCATATCCCAGTAGTATTCTGTACACACAGTCACAGTATGATGTGATGACCAAATGCTGGAGTGATCATAGTCGGGCGAACTAGATAGTTTCCAAAGGTCCACCATATAAGGGATTTTATTTTTTTTTCAGCACAGAGCGTCCTCACTGCATTTGTTGCCTCAATGGTCCACATCCTGTTAATTTGTCCCAGATAGTGGCCCATATAGTGGTTGCATGACTAGAGGGAATGAAATGATAGCTTTGTCTCGAATGTAATGGACCATGGACACTGGACAGGAGCTTATTACTAAGAAAGTCGAATGGCAGGCATTTATTAAAAAACAAATGCCGTGTCTATAAAATGTATTCTTCTGTCGGGTTTACCAATTATGGTAATTGTTGTAGAATTATTTGAAATCACAAGTAGTGCTATCATACTAACTCCAGTTATGGCCATGTAGCATTTCCTGGTGTGGACGGCTTTGTTTATGTACCTAGGGTAATACATCACCATGACTGATGCACCACTTTGTACTTTGACATGCAGTCTTCCATGCCAAATCCAAAAGGAGCTGCTTTAGAGTTGCACACCATGGCATGCTCAAGGATCAAAAGGCTCATTCTGTGAATGTTTGCCTTAAACATGCCTTGTTATGCAATCTGCTGCTGCTGTCTTTGGATTTAACATGGAGGATTGATTGCCAAAGTGCAAAATGGTGCAGTAGTTATGGTGACACATTACCGTAAGCATCTGGCCATGAGGTATGCTGCATTGACCTCATTCTTGATGCCATGCAGTAAAAGCATGACCACAAGGTTTTGTTTTTCTTTTTAATTACACTTTGTAGCTTGATTGTAGTGTTTGGTCACAGCATCATTTTCTAGTAACTACAGTACAAATCAAATGAGACTATGCACCCCAATTGGCTGATGTACACATTAAAAGTATTCTTTACTCTTGGACTCAGAGGTGTGGCTGGTTCTGTGTCACTTTGATTGTCGTACTTTACTCACAAGCCTGAGAAACCAGAATCAAATTTTCCTAGGGCTTTTACATATATTGTTTTCACACTCCTGATCTTAGAGTCCTCACAGACAGGACAAGGATTTTAAAGTCTGTTCATGTTGTGTAAATAATAGATCCCATGGCACTTTGGGTTATAATGATTCCTGCCTAAGCAAAATTCTGAGTGCTTCTCAACCTGTCACTCCAGTCTGTATACCTATAATTTTAGGAAAGATTATGTGTGAATGTACATTTAATGGAAATTATTGTCTTCCAGCAAAGGACACCTAGAATAAAAGAAGGTGATGTATGTGACAGTCAGCAAGGAGGGCTACAATTGAGTAATGGCAAGATTGGCAGGAGCAGCAGATGAACAAACATCTTTTCATTCATTATGTTTCATTTTTGTACAGGTCTACATGGGCAGTGATATGGTTCATCAGCAAAGAGTAAGTGAGTCAGAACTCAATTGGTTGAAAGTTCGAACCCCAGAGCAGCCAGGCCAAGCCCAGGTCACTGTGGTCATTTATGACAGGCATGGATTTGTGTCCAGTGATTCCATGTTTCTCAGGTAAGATTAATCATAGATTAAAATGATTTTGCAGAGCTAAGAAAATGTATTTTTGGCTGGAAAACAAGGTGGTCAAATACACAAAAATTATTTCTATATTATCCTCTTGAGAGAGTGAATATACACAATTAATTAGACTCACCATCACCATAGCCTGTGAATAGTAATAACATGTAAGAGAAAGAGATGGTCTCTGACTAGAAGTTTAACATCCTTAATTTAACTGTTAATGGTCAGCCATTTCACCCTGAACTATTAAAAGTAGCAAGGATGAAGTACTCTGAGTAGTTACAGTGGAACCCTGATATTGAGTACCTCAATAATAAGTCTGGCTCTTTAGATCATAAGTATCGTGTCATTTCAGTAGTCAGATGGACACAAGTATATGCACATTGTAATTTTGTAATAAGTATATTTTATCCAGGTATAAGGTTTGTGACACCTATTAGAAGGGCAAATCACTCATTGTGTACAACCCAATTAATTCGCTAATATATAAAATCCCCTTTTTTGGGACCCTGCCAGACAGTGTTAGGGTATAGAAATATGTAAAATGACCTGTGATCAAAGTAAAGCATCCAATTTTAAAGTTTCAGGTACAATTTGAGCCTTCTAGATAAAAAAATAAAATGTGTAGGCCTATGTATTCGCACGCGGTCAAAACCAGCCAAATGAAAAATTGGGGACCAAATCAGAATTTGAGGTGATCTTTTTCGAAAGACATTTGTGAAAAATATTGGGCATTGACCTCCCTTTTTCTTCCCGTTAAAAGATCGGGCAAAAGAAGTACTTTAACCTCCATGGAAGAGATTTCCCCAAATCACAGTGGTATATGTAGAATAACACAAAATGTTAATAGGGCCAACATAAGAAAAAACAATAGGTGTCAAAGACCATAAGGGAATATTCATTATCGAAGTTTGATTTTATATCTACAAGTGGCTTGGTACAAAAGTACATGTATTCAGATGCAAAGAAAAGAATTTGATACATTAAAAGATTCATTTGGTATGAGCCTTTGTACCCACTACCAGTGTATATCAGATATTGTTTAGATTTGTCTGTCTGTTTTATTATCAGGTTCAACCAGCTGATTCTGCTTGATATGCAGTGGTTAGTCCTTGCTCCTTTCATTGCAATGGTCATCATTCTCCTTGTCAATCATGGATTTCCTGCCAAAGATCTCCTGCCCGTCACATTTCCATTTAAGTCAAAATAACATTTTAATAAAGTGTTGTTATTGTAACCTGATGTAATGTTATCATATCATATATGTGAGCTGCATGAATTATCAATTGATGAATTATTTGGTGGTTCAGGAAAACCCTTCTCAACAATCAAAGTTTCAAAATTTAGATATTATTGTGTCTGTCATCCTCATTTATTTCTAAACAGTATGCTTTTTATTTCAAGCTTAAATCTTTATTAGAAGCTGAGATTGCATATGAAAATGGTAAATCTTGTGGGTGCGATGTTAAATTTGTATGCAAGTGCCAGCTGTGTGATGTGAATGTTGAACTTTGCTGCCTGATGTCAACTGGAGCCTTAAATCACACAGCCAGCAGAAGGGTGTACCCAAGGCGCCTCACACTATTAGAGTTAGAAGTGACAAAAATAGCTTTTAAGTTCAGGAATGTATTTTTTATCAGCTGTTTGCTTTCTCATTTTCATTTTGTGCGATCCAGTTCCATTAAAAAAAAATTTTTGTTTGTTCAAATAAAATGGTTTATTAAGCCCATACAGAAATATTGAAAGGATGAATAAGATCAGCTGTCTTTCAGGACATACAGCAGACATCACTAATGCATTTTGACAAACATGGAAAATAATTAAATGTTTTTATATATTTATATAGAAGTATGAAATCAAACTTCTAGACGAGGTGGATAGAATGTTGATAAATGTGAAAAAAACTCAGTTTCGACCTCAAAGTAAATATGACTAGTTTTTGTGCCCAATGCAAAAACCTAGTCTTCGACTTTGGATGGGTTCACCTGGATTCCTACACAAATATGCAGCAAGTTTTGTGTGAGCTGATTGTATCGATGTTGGCAGAGGATGAAATGTTGTAGCAGAGCACATCTGTGTAGTGTTTGTATGCAGGAATAACATAAAAGCCTGTAGGCAGTGCACATGTAAGGATTATAGCTCCATATTATGAAAGCAATAGTTGTTTGATGGTTGTATTGTTTGTTGCAAGTATGCATTGATAGTACTGGGATACAGAGGGGTTGTCGTTTAAAATAAATGAACGTGTATTGATATTAATGATTTGTACATAATATATGTATGTTCAAATGTTCAAGTGAACAAGGTTTCTTGTATGGTTGAAAGTATTACTGTTGCTTTGATGGAACACTTCTTGGGTATGTTATATATCTGTTACAAGAACGTGGTAACAAGCTGTGAGTTTGTCCAAAGAATAAGTATGCTGGCATCGGTTGCTCTTTAGGTCTGAGTGTGGGGAGTGTGTTTACTTATGAATAGTACAACGAAAGGAGATTAATGTCATGTGAAATTTCAAGGAGCAGACAAAACTCTTTGTAGTTGCAGCATTTTAGATTAACAATAGTGCCTGTTTCAACAGTTGCAGTGCAACCAAAGGAAAAGTTAAATTACCAGAGGTGTCGTTACAATGCAGTGACAGAATTGGTTAAAAACGTGTATTACAGCCTGAATGAAAAGTGCCACTTATGGGTGTTGAGTTGTAATGCTTCTGAAAAGTTTGATATGCAATTTCAGATGCATGAACACACAGTGTACCATTATTCTGAAAGTAAACTAACAAACACCCAAAGTCTTATACAAGAAAGGTTCCAAAGACTGTCACATTTCCTCAGGAGCAATTATAAAAATAAGAGACAATCCCTGAAACAGTTAATTGAATAAAACCTTTCTGTAATTTCCTCTTTTTGCAATGTGGAATGAATTTACATAGAAAATAAAAAGATTTCAAAAATATTTTTATTGAGAGCAAGTTTTGAGTACACGGTTTTAGCTTAACAGGCATCCACTATATAAAATGGTGACAAGAGTTTTTAAACCAGCATGTATAGGCTATGTTTTATGTACACAAGAGTTGCTGCTGAGCCAGTTATTTGATTCTATGTTATGAAGACAAGAGTGATTGTTTAAGCAAGTGTGTAGTGACAGTGGAAGTATAATTATTATGCATGCACATATTGTCCCTAAGTACATTTATATTGACGATATATGGGCAAGATCTGCTGTTGAAATAGACAATTCTCCATAAAATGAGCATAAGCAAGGAAGGTTCTATGAGTTATTATTTAGTAATGAAAGTTGCAAGTTTCTTTATATGTGATATTAAATGTTCCATGCCAATGATATCAATGCTTTATTTAATTTGTTGTCATGTGTGAGATGGATGTGATAATAACAGAAATCACAAATAAAGTAACAAACCAGCATGGTCTCAATTTTATTTGCAGTTTAATGCTTACCAATTTGCATAGAAAGACATATCAATACAGAATGGCATGTCAAATATAATGTGTCATTCCTTTGGAGGCACACTTTGGCATTCATGAATATCACAATTCCAGCAGAGAATCCATTTGCTCAGACACAAAACTAAATTTCCAGTAAATTTTTTCAGCAGTACAAAAATACAATAGCAGGCTGATAATGAATGATGTGATCAAAAATTTCTAATCGTCAGATGAGTGATGAGTACAGTATTTCATACAGAAAAATTCTGTGTCATTCATTAAATCACAGCACCTTGTAGATCATGAGAACTACGTGGTCAAACTGAAAGACATTCAAGCCACACCAGCTCCATTCACTTTCATGCACCAAACCTGTATAAAAGATCTGATTGCATCCATTCTCTTGTCTTGTGACATACGCTTTGGCTTCGAATGAGAAACTGTTCTAAGTCTGCGAAAATGTGAAACACTTGATGAAAACACTGAGCCAAGATGCATATTGCATTCAAGTTACTTCAGTTTACATATAAAAATGGAGCAATAGAATGTTGGAAATATTGGTGAATGACATTCTGACACTTGTACGCCCATAATACAAAGTGTCATGCATGTAGAAGATCTGTGATGAAATCTGATATATCTTCGGTCGGCTGATCGTGAATTCCACATGGGTTAAAGAGTGAAATTCAAGATTTGATCAGCTGACCAATGATATATAAAGAAATGGTGCAATGCTTACTACATGCAATCAATCTCTAACAAACATGACTGTACATGTAACAGGATATGAAACCTGCTTTCCCCCTTCTCTATGTTCTTGTTAAAAAAAGCTTTTTTCATAATGGGACTTCAGGAATGAAAATCCAGCTGTTAGTGTTATATCTGTGACTACAATAGTACACTCAGTGTCACCAATCAAATGCAAGTCTGCATACTTGCCATGAACCATAAGAATACAGTTCAAGTTACCCTGCTCATCTCTATTCCCCAATATTAGAACAACATGGCATGGTAATAACACTAATCACTGACCACCTTGTTTTGACCAAGATCCACTATATCCTTAACATCTAAACTTTGACAGTATTTTTACATCATTTGTGATATAAACAAGTAATAAGTCAGGCACCACTTCAAGATGAAGCATTTTTAACAAAATCAAATGCAGGCTAATGCTAAAACACACAAGCCTGAAAAAAAAGAGTTCCTTCATAAGAAAGACACTTCTACTGATACTGGAGGAGTGTGCCACAATGATTATGAACGTAACTCACAACTCTTGCTGTGGTTTCTTGTTACTTTTGAACACTCATACTTGGTTGAAGGAATACTTCCAACTGTTCCATTTCATAAGCACAAGAATTATATTGTATTTTGAGCATTAAATTTTATATTCTGACAGTCTCTCCACTGCTATGTTAAGGCACCAAATTCCAAGGCACAAACACCCCTTCTATATTAAAGCACTATGAAATATATACATTTGAATGTGCTTAATGTTTAATATAGAACAGGTACATGTAGTCCCTGGCTTAGATTAGTCTTGTGGATATTACACAAAAAAATTTACAGTGTCCTATGATATCCTATTTACAAGTGTTTCGACATCAGAATGAAACTTCACAAAGAGCAAAGTGATCTAAAAAAAAAAATGGTGCAAAAGTTTGAAAAAAAACCCAAAAAAACACACACACACACAAAAAACCCTACTCTCTGCCATGAAGACAAGTTTTAATGCATCAAGTAACAAACACATCTTATTTTTAATACACTACTTTTTTTCATAATCTCTCTCACTTCCAAGCCCGCAAATGAAGCTGAGGCAAATCCAAGCTAGATGAGCCAATCATCTACACTGATGGCTCATTCAGAAGAAACAAGAAGAGTGGCTAAGGCTTCCTCGTATATGAGAGAAACTATTGAAACAGGGCTGCTGGAACATACATTCTTTAAACATAATTACTAGTTGATTCTTCCCTCCCTGAAATGAGAGCTGAATATGGTAGCATAAAAATACTCATAAGGAAAATAAAATTTCAGAAAATGACAGAATGAGAGTGATAGATTGTGCACTGTAGCAGTGAAGGCTCTCTGACTGAGTGTGCTTAATTACAGAACTGGGGAAATTCAACACACAAAGCAAAAGTACACTGTCAACAGTCGCAAGAAACTCTTGTGTTGCGCCTCTTTTTATCAATCAATGGCACATATGGCTGGCTACCTTGGAAACTAAAAAAGCTACAAGAGAATAATAATAATAATAATGCGGTTTTATAAAGTCTCGTATCCAGGCTAGTGCCCGCTCACGCGACTTCACACTATCATTACCCAGCAGGCCTGATCACTCTAGGACTTACTCAACTCCCTGGGGAGCATACAGTGCCGCTGCCATTTATAGGCGCTGATCACTAGCATTCTGACATTATCTTCCACTGCTTAAAGCCAGGTACCCATTTTACAGACGGGTGGACTGAGGAAAATGAGAATGAAATGCTTTCCCAAGGCACTTACAACATGACCGTGGTCGGGAATCGAACTCACGACCTTTAGATCTTGTGTCCAATGCCGTAACCATTAGGCCACGCTGCTCCACAGAGAATAACCTAGATGTAAAGATGGAGAATATTACACTCCATACAAAGGTGCCAAAGGGTAAATCTGACTTGGCAGTCTTTTTCAGGGAAACTGCAGAGCATGTGAGGGGAAAAAAAACCAAAAAACATGGTCATGATTTTCATCAAACCCAACAAAGGCAGCCTGCCTCAGATAAAAGAAATAGTCAGAAAGAATACATGTAACTGAAGCAGCTGAGCCTTAAGTACAATGCTGTCTCAGAACATCACTGTCACCAGTGTGTCTCAAAGTGTGATATCCACATAGTATGATATGAACCAGAGATGTTGCTGTATCAGGATACCTTCCTAAACTGCAATCATCCCTATAATGTTATAAACAATGACCATTCCTAGAACTAGAACATTTTCTTAAGCCAATATCAACAAGTCTCTCTGCTGCCTTCATAAGAAGACCATGATGCTGCCATTTATCCAAGAATCTACATGCTTTTGCAGTCACAGCTTCATACCTTTATATAGCATGAATAAGCACATTTACTACATTATGCTGCTTATAAGAATTGAAATGATATGTCATTTGGATATAGGGTATTTTCCAACTTTGCAGACATGCTTGAGAGACAAGGGCCAGCAGCAATATACTGACAAACTACAGTTTCATGAACAAATAAATCTTCAAGCATTCACTAATTAGAGTCAGAATGTAAGTGAAGATGGATGTCAAAGTCATACCCTTGTGTCTGAACTCATGAATTGAGAGATATGCCTTCTTGTTCAAGATTCTAAAAACAGGAACATGAATGAGTTTTACATGCATTCCTGAACACAATAACATAAAAATACAGAAATTCCTACATCAAACCACAGTATGTGCAAAGGCCACTGAATAGACTGATACAATCAAAGTGATCATTAAACCACAACTGACCTTCACAGACATGGAAATTTAAATGGTGATCTTTTTGAAGAAGCCCACATCAAATAGTTATATATCAGCAATTTGATTGGAACAGGCAGGTGACTGATAGTGTTAATGAGATATCCAATTATTCTTTGAAACAGATCTGAAGAAAATGAAATTTACTGCTAGCTTATCTACACAATATCTGAGACTTTTCTCTAAAACCTAAAAATGGCACATCTGCTGTGAATGCACGCACAAATGTTTTAGCAGCAATTGCAATTTGCATAAAAGAATAGGTCTTATGTTTACAAAATAAATTCTCGAGTAGCAAAGAAAACAAACAGAAAAAAAAACAACAAACAAACAAACAAAAACAACAATCTAAGTAATTTCAATCTAATAAGATGTATGACATATGAAAAAAAAAAGAAAAAAAGAAAACTCTATAATAATTATAAAGGACATATAATCTGGCGCAATACATACGAACGCCAAGGTATGGTGTGAGAATGTTTAATAATGATGGTTAAGGAAGCTGCCAAACAAAGTCATTACTGGATTGGTATCAAGGGAGGGATTATTTCATTAAGCAGGAAAATGTGCTGGTCCCTGAGGTTCATAAGTAACACAACCATCATTATCATTAAGTTAGATTAAGGTAAAACAACTGTACTAACATAAGTGGCAAATCTGATCAAATTAATCACTGATTGCCAAATGAAGAGCGTTTTTCCAAAAGGCACTAAGTCCACTTTCGTTGAAAATTTAACTAAGTGTTTCACACCAAGGCATTCCTACTCTCTTTTCATCCTGTGATTTGCTGATGCTTCAAAACAAGCTTAGTCCACATTAACCAAGCTGGTAAAAAATTGCCAAAATGCGATTAGTCCTTGCGCATGCGCCGTGTCGGTCACTTCCTCGAAACAACATGGCGACTTTCATGTTTCACCATGCAAATACTTATATTATTGTTTATTTTTCTGTTTCACCCTGTAACGGTCTCTCTCTGTTTCAGTCTTTATTTTTCTATTTTCCATTCTCTCCCTCCTTCCCCCTCTATCCTCTTCACTCTCTTGTTCTCTCTCCATTCTGTCTCTCATATTCACCTGTGGGTGGTTGGCAAGTGCCCTTGATTGAGACTTCTTCTGTCTGTCATTCTTTTACTTCTGTCATCATCTTGCTTTTCCTAGCACAGTGTGATAGAGGCTTTCCTCTTCAAACTCAAACTCACTTTCACCCTCTCTCTCTCTCTCTCCCTCACACACACTATTTCTCTCTCACGCTCTCCCATTTACACACACACTCACTCTCTCACACATATCCACACATCAATCAATTAATTCAATTTCAAATATATTTTATTACAAGACAATGCCATCAGTGAACAAAAGATTTTCCTCAGTAATGTCAATGTTTCAGAAGGAGCTAAGTCCATGGACTTGGGGCGTTTTGCAGAATCGCACAATTTGTCAACAACATTATTTAATGTATGAGTTTACAATGATCTCATTTAACATGTCTCTAAAGTTACTCTTAAAAAAATACTCTTACTTTATGTGTAGAGAGGAATTTGATATTTAATTCCGTTTTTCACTTAAAATTTGTTTCTACTGACAAAAAATGTAAATTGGACTTAGTGCCTTCTGGAATAACGCTCTTCAATTCAGTATAGTCAGCTAAGGATCTTTTCTTGAATAGCCCTGTCTGCTAAATGTGCAGCATACCAACAATATGTGCAAAACAGCTTGCTTCAAGATGGAAGCTGATTACTGACCTCCCAGCTGAATTGATCAGCCTGTCATTAATATTAAACGCCTATTCAAGAATTGGCAAAATCACTGCACTCAACTTTGATGGAGGATTACAAGGCATAAATCAAAAAAAAAAATTTCAGGTTAACTAGTTGAGAGACACGTTACTCAAAAATGACACTGCATGGGAAATATTAAGCTACAATTAAATTGCAAATCTTGACATGCCTGCCTACACCAAGCCCAAAGTGCTGCATGCGACATTTTTCAGATTTTGTCAAAATAAGTTATACAGAACTAGTTTTCAGCTCAGAATGTCAAACCACCGCTTAAAAAGATACATCTCCTAGGGCTGATTTAACTCATCATACTCTGATCATGCCTAGCTTCACTTACAACTCTTAAAGTCAATCAAGGTTCTGGTCTTAACAAACCTGCTGAGGGAGATTTAATTTTTGGTGGAAGTAACTTGTTCAGCACATTTTTACTTGAGGCAGAGGATGCCAGTTTTAGAATTTTTTGGAAAGTTTCAGACTGTTGGAAACTTTCAAGGTCCTCATCTCTGATTGCATTTTCATCCTTGAAAGCAAGACGTGACTGAATGAGAGACTTAGGGTTCTGAGACTGCTGCACCACGTTCTCATCCTCTGAGAAGAGATCCCCAATTCCTGCTGCAAAATTTCCAAGTGGCATCTGATTCTCTCGTCTCAATGAATGCTGCATAGGTATGACACCAAAATCATCACCATCTGGTGGAGGTAAAGGGGCTGAGTTTGAGTCCTGGGTCTCACTTTCTGAAAGAAGAAATAAACCATTTTTGAATGTTTTAATGCAACATTTCATTCTTAATAAAGCCCTCCCAAGGAGCTAACAGAATGCAAGATTGGATCCAGCCTGCTTATTACCATTTAACAAAAACATATAGCTTACTCATCCTGACAAAAAAAGTGGCATATTCACTATCTTAATTTTACAGGTATCACTGCAAGGTGTTTATTAATTGACGTTTTGCTGGTCTGTAACGTGATCACAGAATTTTATTATTGTTCACATCTTGGTTTGTTTGCATGCTTTGCTTATGTGTTGGTTTGTTAACATGCTCCTGGCATCCTAGATTACTCTCAGTGAATGGTGAGAAGCTATGCATGCGCAGAGCATGTAAACAAACCAATATATGAACAATAGTCTGTTGGTCCTTGACAGAACTGAAAATACCTAATTATGAAGCACATGAAGTTAAAAGGATTACTCACCAGATCCCCATAGTTTTTGCTTCTGTTGTCTGTTTTTGTCTTTCCGCTTACTGACCTGAGACCTATCAAATCCAGCAGGCAAAAGGGCACTACTGTCCATATTCTTTTCACGCCTGGCCTCAGCACGCAGGCAAGCTTCCAGAGCACTCCCAGAATCACTGGAATTAGAAGAAGTGACGGACAATTTCCTGCTGTCAAAAGAAGCCTTTCGTAAGGATGGCACTTGAGAAGATGGAAGATCCGCTGAGCCTGAATATTTCACAGATGCATCAAAATTTAAATTTCTAACAACTGGCCCAAATGGTTGCTTGGAATCTGATTTTGAGATGGCAAAATTCTTCCCTGAACAAGAGACATTTTGCACAGACAAGTTGAATTCTGCCTGTGGGCTCAATTCATGTTTTGGCTGACACAAAGATTGTTCTTTGCTGACTGATTTATGAGATTCAAGGGGCAGCTCTTGAAGGTCCTTATTCTTGATCAAAGTCTGAAAAAGTTTTGAGCGACGAACATTTTCACTAACATTGCTGTCTGACAGTGTCTCCAAAGGTACTGTGAAACTTTTTGGACCTTTTTTTGAAGATGTTAATGGAACCACAGCTTCTCCACTGCACTGGTGTCCATTCATCATGTCCTGAAGCCTGTCTCTGGTATCACTGTATGAGCCATTTGTGTCCAGATTTTCAGCAATGTGATCTGCATTAACTGATAGAGTGTCTTGCAGTGGAGGCATTGAATGCGATTTTCCTGCTGTTTCTTTCTCCTTTGGATACACAGCTCTAGTATGAGAATCATTTACAGCAGATTCACTCTCACATGCAATGCTGCCATTGCTATTGCTGTTTATCTTGTCCCTCTGAGGTTTCTGGATAGTGCCATCACTCACAGCACTGATGTTATTCCTGTTTTTGTGAGACTGTCTCCGTCTCTCGTCTGCTGGCATACCACCCGTTGGTCTTGGCTTCCTGACAGCTTCACTGCTGGATCGAACTGAAATATATATGTGAAATTGTAACAAGTAAGTTTTGATTTTTATGTCAAGTACGGGTCATACCAAAGCCGAGCAGTTTACAGTGACATCCATACAAAATGGACACATTGGTAAAAACTTAATTCTCTCGCAAATGAAGTATTATATTATCCAAGATAACTTAATTTGCTATAATATTTAGAGCACTTCATTTTAAGATTTCCAGCAATCCCAATTACCAAGTCAGCTGATTCTGTTTTTCACAAAAAATGCACACAATGTTATTTTATGCCCTCAAGTCATAAAGAGTTCAGTAGCCTTTTTAGGTGTTCACTTAAGTACATATTCCTGACAAACTATATAAACAAAGTTCATCTACAAACCCTCTCATACGAAATTCTGGTCACACTATCAGATTTCATAAACAGCTCACAGGTATTCATATGCCTATGCACACACCGTACTCACATGCTTTCGCACACTCCTCATTAGACATATGCCAAGCAGAATCATGGCTGAAGACAATCCTCTTGTCTGTGATACCCAGACAGTTCTCTCGAAAGCCCATTTGATCATGCATAACATATGAGTGTTTGTTGTTATTAAAGTTGTCATCCACCAGTAACTGGATAGCCGTAAAAGCATATGGAAGAAGATGGCTGTTAGTCTGCAGAAAACAAAAATATGATTATGGATGAGGTTATGGACATATCCAGTGACACTATAATCTGTAATTCTTCAAAGGGGAAAAATCATTTCTGCAGACATTTGTCTACATTTATAAACCTATTCAGTTATTTAAAAAAAAACAAAAGGACTCAAGAACACAAACAAGAAAACTGAACAGAAAATCATGTATTACTAAGGAGATAATGATAACAATGGGAGGAAAGGCTAGTGAAAAATGTTACATAACACTGTTAAGTATATTAAAAGATCTGAATTTATTCAGAGGTAATAATTTTTTTTTGACAGCCCAGAAATACTGCACATGCACACTGTGTTTCATCAATGTGCATATGAAAGGTGTTTAGCAGTTTCATCATAACTGAAATTGGTACTGCCACTGGAACTGCAAAGCAGTTTCTCATTTGCATGTCATAATTTGTCTACATCATGTGTTCACCCTAATGTGATTGGCTGGCACCATTAATGAGAAATAGTCAATACTACATTGGCTGGCACCATTAATGAGAAATAGTCAATCTACAGTCCAGTATCTGAAGCATTCAAGCTAGTGGAAAATGATGCCAAAGTGATAGAAGTGCACAGTGTAAAATGTACTCACTCTGAACCTCTCTGTATCACCTCTCATGTCCTTCACATGGTTAAGGTAAATCTCTACACCAGTCTTGAACTCCAGAAGCATCTTGCTCATCAGCACTTTGTACAGTCTTAGCAAGTAAACTACATTTCTGTGCATGCTTGACAGAAACTTGTCTGGTAATGGTCTCTGCAGCCATATAGCCTGATCTTTCTACAGGGAATTAAAAAAAAAAGGCAAATCTTATTAAGATCCCATGACACACAATTGCACTTAAAGTAAGGAGTACATAAAATGTGTACACTTCAAACAAGGTACCACCCGATTAAAAAAACAAAACAATTTGGTTCAAAGGACATAGCAGATGTTTAATTGACAGACTCTCAGTTTGGGTTCACTTATGTCCATGCTATTTGGTTAGCACTCAAAGGTGAGGTTTTTGTCATAAGTATCCTGGTTGATGTGTGAAATGAGATGACAAATGGTACACAAGACAAAAAGTATGTATGACTAGATACCCGAATATGCTCTTGTATATTAAGAAATTAATTCAGCTTTCAAAATATGAAAGACAGACAAAAGGACAGGGAAATCTTTTCCATAGCCATTAGAAACAAATTTAAATGGAGAAATTCATTGAAAAAGACTACCTGACTCTAAAAATCTCCCAAACCTGCTCAAAACTGTGCATACCCATGAGTGAAAAGAAAAAAATATATATATGATCGCAAAAAGTGAAAACCACAGTCTCTCTGAAAAGACTTTGCTTAACACATAACTTTAATCCTTAGACTTAGAGCAACAGGATGTGAAAAGTGGGCTGTGATTCAATAGGGTTCTTCAGATCTTCCGCGTGAACCTCGGATCGCTATAAGTCTGATAACCGCCTACGTCATCAGTCGGAGGGCACCTGGTGAGGCTGGGGGGTCAAAGTGCATATTCGTGCATAACACTGGCCGAGGCTAGTGATCAGCTCTATGTGGAGCATGGAGAAAATGACGTTCTGGCGCTAAAATCTACTTCATCAAATTGTTCTTCTGTAGGGTATCCCCACGAAATCAATGTAATCCATAGATCTGTATCACCATGCCGGCTTCTTCGCTCGGGGAAGAGGGAAAGATCTGTGTAATCTTAGCATTAGAAGCTGGAATCCATGATCAGACCTACCTTGTTATTAAAAGTTTTGTAATTATCATTTCATTAAATAAAGTTCTTGTATCAAATGCAACTTAAAGAAGACTGAACCGTCCTACAGACCATATTAAATCATACGGTACCCTATTATTCCAATAAAACAGTCCTTCAAGTGTCTGTTATAATGATATGACGCCTCTGCTGGCCCCAGACAACCCATAGGATTACATTATCCAAAGTCCGAATTGTTACAACCACTGCGCGCGTGGCGGCCATTAACTTAGGTCAAATACGTTCTTGCCACATGGCCCAGCTGTCTAGCCAGTGCTGTGCGGACGGGTAATAGCATGTTGGTATGAATGTTTTAATTCCTCTGTGAACAGTAGATATGCCAAACAAAATCATGCTGAGGCAATAAAAATGCAGAATACTTTTTCTGGCTTACTCTATCAAACTTTACATTTGAGTTTGGAATACCAGAACCTTAATTAAAAGCTGAATAATACAATGTCAGGTAGAGGTGTCTGCAGATGCTGGAACGTAAGTGACGTCAGCGTTTTTGCCGCGGGCTTCTGCTGATCGGGGAAGGGGAATAACTCTGGACTTGAGGGCCAAACCCGGTAACTCTAGCTCTCTTTGTTGCGTCATATTACATACGCGCACGATAACAGAACGATGCTCTTTCTTCGCAAAATTGACTCGGTGGGCACCATAGATAATTTTTAAGGAGAAATGGTATTGAAAAGTGGAAAATTATTTTTGATGTGCGTGTCTTACTTTAAGAATTCGCGCATATGATTTCATACCTAGTAAAGAGGTATACCTATTGATATAATAACTTAATATCTTGACTTCCCCTTCTTCCTCTCCCACGTGCAGCTGATTAATAAGTAATACTGATACTAACAGACTATATAAAACATATTCCCTTGAAAGTAAATAAAGGTTGATATATCTCCTTATGTGTACATGTAGAGGAACATCGATATTAAGTGTTGATTCATTTAATAAGTGTAACTTACCCTGGTATTAAGACTGAATTTCACGTGCACGGACTCATTATCATTCTATCATTTCATTAATGAGGCATGTATTAACAAGTATATCAAGTATACCTCAATAATAAGTACACCAAGGGCATGTTTTATATGGGATGTTATTGTAATATGTATGGGCATGACTGTGCAGGTGTTTGAGCGTGGCACACATGTGTGTGTGTGTATATATTTTAGTATGCGTGTCTGTGTATTGGGATGTTTGTGGATTTGTGGATAGATGAATGTGTATGCGTTTCTGAGTGGTAATATAATATGTGACCCTCCAGCTCAAAAGGGACCACAAGTCCAAAATTTCACAAAATGAGTTAGTATTTTTCTCAAATTGTGCAGACCATAACCTTTATTTTAAAACAAAAATGAAAGAAATCGGACAAAAAATGGGAGCTGCGTAAAATATTAAAGACCGTAAACGCGAAAAAGTACAAACTGAGAAAAATGCCTGTAAAGTTACGCACATATTTCCTTAGCAACCATACCTTCAAAATCAAGCTAGAGTTTTCAAATTTGGTATGTATTCAGATGTAAGCAATGCCAATATACATACCAAATTTCATTTACATAGCATGTATACGAAGGGAGAAAAAAAA
>JAWQUT010000218.1:1233905-1246352 GCA_033807755.1 Ellobium chinense
GATATTGCGCTGCATTGCACAGAATAACTACTAGCTGCTGCAACCATCAATTATAGACTTTATTTTTTTTTTTTGGTTAGCAGGAATTCTGTAAAATTCTGCTGATTTTAGCACCAGTACCAAAAAGTTCTTGACTGCGTAACACCATTACCAAAAAGTTCTTGACTGCATGGTCTTAAATTAGTGATATTTCGGAAATTTCTAAAGTTTCGGAAAAAGGAAAAAAAAAAAAACTCTCTCCGGATCTTGACAATGTTATTTCCTATGTTTAAGTGGCAAGTACTCTAAGCGCAATGCTTGTTCCGAGGCATTGGTTGAACAAACTTCTAGGTTACGCCTAGCAGCCTAATCAGTAATACTAGTAGTAGTAACAATCAACATCGAAGGCAGCACGAATCTGACCTTTCACCCATGAATGAAGGTAACAGTCAGCCGCCGGTTTGGACGGCGCGGTGCTTGGGGGACTCCGTTTCAGCGAGCAGCGTTCTGAAGCACCCTATACACTTGAATGTATGTCACGATATACATTTGCCAGAATGAAAAATAACAGCCATGGCCATTTCAATGTAAAGAACAGCAACATGAAGCAACAGCAGAACTCTTTTAAGTCATCAAGTACTAACCTCCCTTGACCGCTCCCTGACCTTCATGTAGTGAACTTGTTCATGTGACAGGTTGAGATGATTGACAAGACAACCTGGCAAACTTTCTACATATCGAGGCCAATCTCCACTGTTCATGGTTCTGTATACAAATGCATTAGCCACCTGTGGATGTTAGAAGCAGCATGTCATCTTGTAAGATTTCAGTGTATTATATATATGATGTCTTTAATCAGAACTTATATATCATCAGCATGCATTTCTGCTCTATAAACCGGACAATGGACAACCACATTACGGGTTTACGCACTGATATGGTGCTCAATGGCTTTACAATGAAAGATATCAATGGAAAGACAATGGCATTAAATAGTTTTAACTCATTCTTGAAAATGATAAAATGACGAAAACAGGATATAGGTCTACTTGACTAATTATTTTTCATGCAGTCTTGCATGTCCAGCGAATACACTCAGACTGTAAATTTTCTTCCATCTATTTAAATACTGTTGGTGGCACTGGCGGAATTTTACAGATAAACAGTTTGAGAAATTACCATAAAGGAAACCAGCATGCCATGTCCCTAATTTACCTGTACTGCACACAGTACATATCACTTTTTTTTGTATTAAGTGTCAGAGAAGACAAAATCTATAACTCCATTTTTAAATTAGTGAGAAAAGATACTAACAGAAAAAAATATCATTTGACACCTGAGCATGACTTCTGAGATATGTTTGAGAGATTCATGTAAAAACTTAAAAAAAAAACCTACTTATGTGAAACTGAAGTAAAGTTACAACATATATGATTACCTGTGTGTCAAAAATATTGGTCAGTGTTATGTTGTACTTATGGTGCATCATGTCCGATATCCAACGGCAGTCATGGATAACCTGGAAATATTAAAATATGATTTGTGTCAACCTACTTTAACCAACCTAGAACCCATTTTCTTGAGTTTAATGTGCAAGTCAGACACAAAGTTGTCTTCATAAACTCTTACAAAGATACTCCGTTTCAGGAATGTTTTGTACTGGAACTACAGCTATGTTCAGTAAACAGTTTCTGACATGGAAGTAATCTGAAAATAAAATGTGTTTTTTTCCAAATGCTGGATATGTCATGTGAGTCTTTTTGAAACTGAGGGAAATGGTGTAAAAATAGATGTAATTTTCACATACAATTTCATTTACTCTTAAAAGACAAAATTTCAGAAAGGAATCAGATTTCAAGCTCAATTTTCATTTGAATGAATTAATGGAGAAATGCATCCTCGAATATATTACTACTTTTTCAATGAAAGTGCTAAAAAATGCTATGACTGCTCTTCAAATCTTAAACATCAGAACAGACTAAATCTTCACTGTAACTTAGAAGCACATTAATTGAAACTTCCTATGTTGCATTCCAAGTTTCTAAATTTCTGCATTTTGCTCTAGAAATCATGCTGCCATTCTGAAGATTCATCATGTTATTTACCTTCAACACTTCTCTGGATTCAAATAGAGCTTGAAGTCCTTCCACAAATGCCTGCTCTCCCAGCCTTAGGATATCAAAGATAATCAGATCAGTCTCTGTTGCTACCTGTAGATGACAGGAAAGCACATTTTTGTTCAGAATAATTCATGCTTACCAGCAGTATAGAATGAGAGCTGTTAAGTTACAGACAAACACAGGTCTCAGTGGAATAACAACAGCCAATGGTGTGCCTTGCTAATCCTACCATTATGACTCAGGACCGTAACATTTTCCAGCTGTATCCTCTAAAATACCTAAAAATGAAAGGATCCATTATGGATGGAAGAAGGAATGTGACAAATTTAATACTAAAAGAAAAACTGTAAATAATGATTGTTGATGCAGATCTTTTTTCTTCTTGCTTTAAAACAAAACTTTGAAATCACTCAATAAATGAGTAAGTAAACAAACATATAATTAAATAAATAACTTTATTGACAGGTTTGTGTGTTAACGTTCATTACATTTATTTAACAGTCCAGAACAGATATCCTTGTTGTTTTGTTTCCAAACCTGTATCAATGATAGAGTTCCATTTCTTCCAATTTCATTACATTTACTTAACAATCCAGAACAGAGATATCTTTATTATCTTGTTTCCAAACCTGTATCAATGATAGAGTTCCGTTTCTTCCAATTTCTACACCTTCAAATGTCACACCAACAGCATCTTGTTCCATAATGTACACAATCTGAAATGAGATATATAAGAAAACTATAAATCAATGGGGAAATAACCTTAGCAGATCTTTCTCAGTTTTTAACTCATGCTTACCGATTAATGGTAACATTCTTTGTCTATATTGAATCAGCATGCATTTACTGTCTTTTAAGCAAAGAAAACATTCTGATCTTTGAGAGGCCTCTTGAATCATGGGAGTTACAGTTGACTGCTAGTCTTTTATTTATGGATCAATCTTAATGATAAGCATCTTACATAACAAGCATCAAAAACTGCTTTCAAAAAATGCTTTTAAATTTTGAAAAGAAAAAAGTTATCATAACGGCAGCCAAATTGAATTTTGTTTCCCATTATTTTTTTTTGTAAGTCTTACTTATTTCTCTATTATATATTATCAGATATGTTTCATATTTCACACAGACAACTCTTGTTTCATAACATACAAAATTTTGTGACAAAATTCTGATATCTTCTTTACTTTTTTTTCCCAACAAACTTATTTTTATCTTTGTCATAGCTTTCCATATTAAGTTCACAAAATTTCGATCGTTAAACCTAAATAAATATAAAAGTAATCAAAAGCTCAAAATATCATCACATAATTATTTAGCAATCTCAATAATGAAAGATTATCCAAATTTTGAGGATATCGGTTGGAAAGCTTTGAAGACAAAAAAAATTTCGAAGAGTAAATAGATCTATATTGTTTTGAGAAAATCACAGAAAACATCAGTTATTGCCACACAAATGTTGAGGGTCATCTGGCCTAAATTCTTGATTTTATGGAAGCAAAGCATAGCAGGACATTGCAAACATATTTTTGATTTAAAACATAAAAACAAAAATAACATTTTTTTTTTCAACTGGCTCTCCCATATTTAAGGTCAGATTAAAGAAAAAATAAGAAACAATAGTTTTCCCACTTGTCTGATCGGTATGCAAAAGTTTATCACCTAAACATCAATGGGACTAAACAAACAGTCTTTCCATTTCTATTTTATGAAGATGAATATACGGAGGAGACCATATTAAATGGTCAAAACTGCATCAAACGCTTAATGCCTCCAGAAAAGAGGAAACTTCTTGAGCATTAAACTCAAAATCCCCCAGTGTCCTTTCATGTAGTCAATCTTCACAGTACTCTATCATTTTTGGAGGTATGATGTATCTACACAAATATAGGTGGCATACATTCTCTTTAGACCTGGCATGAAAAATCAAATAAAATTTCAAACCAAATTTCTCAAAAATAAACATAAAAATCAAGAAAGTCTGTGATATTTTCGACAACATATGCATGTTCAGAATATTAATAAAGCACTCACAGCATCACGGAATTTTTCACACACTCTGCATATCATGGTGTAGTCCTCAGTCTCATAAAAGTCCTCATATTCCTCCACTGATCCATCCTCTCCACTGCCAATACCTTTGAGAAATGTTCATATGACAAAGTAAACTGGCACAACTAAAACAGCAGAAAAGCAAGAGTGTAATTTGGTTTCATGTGTCGTACTGAAAAGAATATAGTAATGTAAATAAAATAAATGAAGAAAAAAAAACGAGCAAACATAATGAAAAACAAATTCAGAAATAAGTTACAGGTGAGAGTAATGAAAAGTGATTTGGGAGAAAAATTCAGAGCCTGGTATGAATCAGCACTGAAAATTAAAATCACTATTTATATTATGCAGTATAATACAGCTGATACAATGACCACAGGGAACTACTCAATAACCATCAAAACAGTGACTGATATCATACTTATGAAAATGCTTAATGTGAAACTAATAATACTACAAAACATTTTGGATAAGGGGGCCGACATTTGCAAACCAAAGCATAGGAATCCATTCTTCAAGATGCAGCAATGACTATTAAAACCAAATAACAAACTCATCACAAGGTAAAACCTCACTAAGAACACCATTTACAGTGTTCAGCTGATTTTTTTGTCATCTCTCTCACATGAGACACTGTGAACAATTATACCAGTTAATTCCTGGAAATTCTTGGTTTATTCAAACTTTTGGCTGTTGGAACAGCCTAACTGCTAAACAAAAAATAAAAATGACAGCACTCACCTATATTCATGATCAAGCAGAAAGGATGCAATATTTGGGCACTATCCTTTTATAATTTCATTTAAATGACAGGGGTCCAAGTTTGGGATGGACTTTGTAGACAAACAAGAAGATTATTGCTGATAAATACCTTGGTCACCATTATCCTCTGTGAAGATGCTGAGAAGGTTGTCTGTATCCAGATTTCTAAGCCTGGCCAAATGAGGTTGGTTAATTTTACCATGACCAAGTCCCCTTGAGCTAAAATGGGTGAAGAGGAGAATAAACATGACTGTGTGTAAATCTTGTGTGATTTGTTAAGAAAAAGAGATGTTTGACAAATACTTGTCACTTATTAATAAATCCTGTCTTTATAGTCACAATATTCTATACTTAAATAATGCTCCCACAGATCTGCCACAATGTCATTATAAATACAAACATTTGAATCATCTTCATACTAAACAACTACAACACCCGAATAGCACTACTAAGTCAGGCTTTGTACCAGAACAAATCTGAATTAACAATTAATAGCTATATAGTAATGATGTGCTGACTTCTCAGATTGAACAGACGGTTAACTGTGATAACAAAGGCAGTTAAAATCTGGGATCACTATTAGACCTGAGTTGCAACTGGGACCACTTAATCCTTGTAATTTCACATCATTAATCACTTTTCACCAGATAAACAATACATCTCTTTAATTTTTAATTTATTTCAATTCTTAGCTGGCCGAATAATTACAATGTTGGATTTGAAAGAAAAAGGTTATAGGTTTGATTTCCTCCCAAGGTATGTTGCTGGTGCCTTGGGAGCATTTCATTCACATTTTCCTCAGTCCCCGTGTTTGTTCAGTGGGTACTTGGTTATAGACAGTGGAAGATACAGTATTGCCAGGTTAGTGGGAATCAGTACCTGTAAATGGCAGCAGCAATGAATGATTCCCAGGGACTGAGAAATTCCTAAAACGATTAGACCTGCCGGGGTAACGACAATGTGAAGTCATATAAGCAAGCATTAGCCTGGGTTATTTCTATTATTATTATAATTTAAATCTAATACTAGGTTTTACCGTCCAGTTTTACTGGATCCTGATTTGGACTCTTTTTGTACAGCCTGAAGTCCACCGAGGCATTTTACTGCAATGAGAATAAACGCAATTTTCAAGTTATGATTCATAGTACAGAGATGGCTCATCAAATGTATCAGATAAATTGATACTACTGATCTTCATATTTACCCCACCTCCATTTTAGATCTTGCAGCATTAAACTGAAGTTTTGAAGCTTTCGGCAGAATTCAGCATTACCTTACTAATATATATATATATAGTAACAACACGTGACATAAATAAAACTTATGGCACTGCAGCAAAATTTTCGCTATGCAAGTGTATATCATTGTTATCTCCAGCTGATATGAATTGGGGATGATAAATGATGAAACTGTCATAAAATTAAGGGGCGATTTACAATTTATTTGAGGGCATTTAGGTTTATCTAAAATCATGCAAACTTTGGAGTGCAGGAAAGCAGAGGAGATAGGCATGTGTTCAGTGAATTTCATGTTGGGAAATTTGAAATTTAAGGGGCAAATTGTGAAACTGTGTGATCTGGAAAAACACATTTTCATCTTAAAAAAAAAAAGACGGCAAGATTACTTACAGTCTGTCATGTCACTGCTGTAAAAATGTTGAGGTCCATACAACTTCACACCTGCCGTGGTCACTGATAAGAAGAAAAAAAGAAGATTAGATAAATTAATTTATGTAAATGGTAACAGCAGCCACAGGGTTGTATAAAATTTTCGGATAATTCCTCCTAAGCACTCACCCTCATCCCAATTCTTCATTCATGCATATTATGATGTAAATCTAACCTTGGCATTCCTAAATACAAGAAATGTCTTGACGAATCAACATACTATATTTGATACTGACTGACACCATGATACTTCATATATGCTGTACTTGTACAGAACATTGATTTTTAAACATTTATTTAGCAGGTATGCCAACTCAATTCCATTTAAATTAAACAGCCTTAATTTTTCTACTCCAGAAGCCATACAATGGAGAATGCTAGCATACTGCATGGTCCCACTGTACTGTTGGTCTTGTTTTAGCACACTTTTCATCATTAAAACAATTACATTTATTATCATCTAACAGTAACCCAAGAATTGTGCCCTCAGGCTTACTCTGGTCAAGTCCACATAAATGTATTGTTCATTCTTTTTCAGCACTTTGAAAGTGAAAGCAAATAATCACCATTCCTAGTACTGAATCCAGTCTCCATCATTAGACTTCACTACAATTGGCAGGAGAGTAGATGCACTCGCACTAAAGCAAAGGTTTTATTTATTTAAAAGTTGTTCATACACTGCTCAAACAATATGTATGGTGGCAGTTCCGAATCAATGGCTGTCACTTTCAAACCTCTGTTGCAAGTTTCGGAGCAGTGGCAAATAACACAAACACGAGGCATGTGCATAGCACGTTTACTTCTGGTTCTATGTGCTTGTAAATGCTGGTGTCTCTTTATTTTGTCCAACTATTTTGTTAATGACCCTGAATTCTAATATGGCAGGAGCTACTGGCTGACCGATGCACCTGTTGGTGTGGAATGCAGGCATAAGCCTGCAACTTTCAAACCATCCAAAAACACAGAAGTCTGGCTTTCACCAGAAATTTGCATCCCTGTACATCCTGGGAGCAGTGCTAGGAATGGGTGAGTCAAAATGATGAGTGCCAGTTTTCACATTTTCTCGCTACTTTTTGTCATTTCATACCACAGCAAAAATTCATTTCTTTTGTGCAAAATACTTTATTCTATATTCATTTCCAATCATTTGATACATATTATGTACACTGCATTTACAACAAAATTGAAGAACAGTGAAGTATGGATAATGTGTACATGATAGTACACCTTGGGACCGACCCAAAAAGAAATATGATTATCCTCCAGGCATCAGTTTTCATGAGGCATGTGATGTCATGCAGATGTGTTTTCCAGATACTGTGCCCATGCATGCGTACGGTGTTGCAATTCTTGTGTGCATTATTGCAGTGTTTTCCCACTTTCATCAAAACTTGTTTTTTTTTCATGGATTTGAGGACTTTTAAGGTAAGAAATTGACTTGTTCAATTTTTAACCTTCCGAAATGGCCATTTTCACCATTTTTTTTAAAAATTATAATTTTTAAAATATTTTTTTTTGGTTAACTGTACTTTGAACACTTCTGTTGCAGTTTATCCAAGTGCAAGAGACAGTTCTCTGGTAGCCACTTGTGAGGTCAGTAGGACAACAGAAAATTTGGATGCAATTTTATTTCATCTGAGAGCAGTAGCACTCCTTACTGTGGTTTTCTTATTTTTCACAAATACAGTCTACATTTAGATTGTTGTTACAGCTGTTAATCAATATGATCCTGAAAAATGTTCTCTCTAATAGTTTTTTCTTTCTTAGGCCTGTTTCACAATCATTCTTCACTTCTATGTCATGCAATGATACTTTTATGAATGGAATACGAATGGTTGACAAATAGGTCTCAATGGTTGACTATCTGATCTCACCAGAGGATGCCAAACTTGATCTAAATATGAATTTGCGCAATGATCAATTGATACAGGGTTGCCAGCAGCTGACCAAAAAATTATCTGAAAATTTTGTGACGGCCCGATATCATCGTGAATTTATGTTATCATATATATGCCCACTTTCCCCTTGTATTTGAAGTATTTCTTATTTAATTTATATAAAAATATCAAATTTCCGATAATTATCGGCAAAACGGCAACCCTGATTGACAGACTTTTGGTACAATGAGCACTGTGACAGTCCACACTGCCTGTCATGACAATACATTCCACTTGATGGAACGGCCCAGGAAGTGACACTTCAGCGGTCAAATGAAGTCCACAAACGAAAATGGCTTTTCGCGCTTCTTGTTTCGTTTATAGACAAATGAATGACCTTTCATGCTGCATTAAAGTTATGGCTCAATTCTGGGCGAATCATGGTATTTCTCACTGCGAATCCTTACCTGCACAACATCTTATGCTTCCAGGTTATGTAATGAAAAAAAGGCCCAAAAATGCACCTTTGCAGTGCAGCTTTCGCACATTTAATTGCATCATTAGGTCCAGGAAAACCTACCTATCAGGCAGATACTGCTCCATTGGGAAGTTGCTGCTCTATTGAGCAGTTCTGAGGCTCAGCATAGCTGCTCAAGCGAGCAAAAAAGAGATCCCTGTGTCAAAAATCACAAAGTAAAATTTGCTTATCTCATCTTGCCCACTTCCAATCCCTTATTTCTAGCTGCCAGACTGGCACCAGCACTTGGACAATTTGGTAGTATCAACAGAATATGCGGCGAATTCTGCGCTGAACGATTAGAAATTTGCCACTGTAAGTAGTGTACACAATCTTAATTTACCTTGCACAGTCAACGTAAAAAAATAGCAGTCAAGAGTCAAGATATACTAACTTTGAAAACATTTGATAACAATGTAGCAACTTGTGAGACACTTTCTAGTAGGCCCCCATATTGTTTTGAAATCTTCCTGATATTTCTGGAACCAATGAAAAATGTTCATATGAAAGATGGTGCAGGGGCGAGAACTTTGGCTGCTTTTGGCCTGAAGAAAGTACTATGGTATTATTGGTATACCATAAGTTCCAATGAAACTGTCCGATTGATGAGGAGAGAGGTTTTCCTGGACCTGGTAATTGCCCGATTGGTAGATTTTCTTGGACCTGATCATGACCGTAAATAATCCTCACACTGCTAAATTGAGTAACCTTATGACTGATTGATAAATAGAAAAAAATCGAAAAAAATAGTCTAGATCTAGGTTTAGTCTAGTTACTTATTAAGTTACAATGTAAATGGTAAAAATTCAGAGGCAGCGGAATTCCATACTCATATGATTACAAGACACACATGATGATGGAGTGGCTCGGATTGTCTAAAAAACTATAAGACATTAATCCTAATGCTTAGGGTTAGACTAGTGTTGAAATAGTAGGTGTGCGTTTCAGTTTGGGGTATGAGTCTCATTCTGAATTCCTACCCTAAATCCTACACCAGTTCGCTGACTTTGTCAACGATGATTAGACTAACTATCGATAACGGGTAGTCTAGTCTAAGTTTCCAATTCCAACAAAGACGGGTGAAATATTTTAACTAGAACTTACCACTTGTTAGAACAACTCTTCCTGCTATTTCATCAACGGAGTGTAACACGCCTGTATAAGTTGCTTTATTGCGAGTAGTTATGGTAACTCGGCAATTTGGAGTTAACTTTGCAATATCTGCCATTGTGCAACTGTGTGTCCCTAACTTAAACAATCCGTAACTTTGGCCCTTGATTGCGCCCCGGAAGTGGCTGGTTTTTTTTTTTTGTTCTATTAATAAGTAGGCCTAGCCTAGTTAAAGCTAACCGTTTTTTCTCTGATGATAAGACAAACTACAATATCTGTACAACCAGGTCTCTTCTATACCTATTCAATTACGTATTGTAATCCCGACAGGCCACCCTAATAAGACTACACGCGTGCTAATCGCTTTTACGCGAGTCAAATCTCGTGCCCATTCCTTGACCGCTGTGACTGCATCCCCCCTGTTTTCCTCGCTCGCTCTCTCTCGGTGACGTCATAAGTCCACAGCTACGCCTGGCTTGCTTTGTTTACCTTTGGTTCGGAGTGGGAGACACAAAGATTTGTGTATCACTCGTTGTGTGTGTGTTGTTTTGATCCGTATATTATTTTCTTGAGATAAGTCTAGTCTACTCCGTGATGTAAAGACATATATGATTACATGATTACTTTGTCAGTTTGTGGAATCCATACCCCTCTCCTCCCACCCACCAATCTAAGGTTGGGCGACAAACACACCCTTATTGCCAGACTTTTCATCGAGCGATAGTCAATCGGTTATAAAAAAAAAAAGCGCCAAAAAGTTGTCAAATGTTTTCCCATGTTTTCTTATATTTTCTGCTGTGGTTATAATGTGCTGATCAAGGTCGACCTATTTCAAGCGGGATATGCAATCAAGTTATTTTATACAGCAAACTGTCTTGCTCAATTTCCTAAGTGCGGATCTACCCAGAAACCTGTCATACCATCTAGCACAGTCTGGTCATGCACAATAAACTTGTTAAACTTGTTTCCTGGGAAGCCCCTATATAAACAACAGGCACTGTGAATCCTTGCTTAGGCTAAGTAACTACACACTACTGCATAATATATCTGGTGGCACAGACCCCAATCATACCCACTAAACACAGAGGACGCTTCAATGTATCAGTGAAGTCAAAGAAAGACAAAAAAAAATTCACCATGGCTGGGTGAACTTTGCATAATGAATTGGCAGTCAAGCTTAACGCAGGCCGCATACCACAACGACGCCTAACAGTCAGTCAAGTGATGGCCTGATGCTTACAACATTGTACTTATGGCATCTGATCTTTTGCATCTGAGAACTGTTCCCTGCTTAATTTTAATCTATAATTTGGAGATGCTGTTGGGGGATTACCTACAGATTACCTATAGATTACAGAGTACCTATAGAGAAGAAAGTTATAATCAGATGGGTGTTCGTTCCCACTTATAATTCTCATCAGCCTGGTTTTTCCTGTTTGTTTAATTTCATATTTGTTCTTCGTGGGACTCATTGAATTGATCATAATCGACCTTTAGACGGAGTGCATCAATATTATCATTTGAAAGTTTAATCAGTGCATTCAGAATCAGTATAGTGAGGCAGATGTTTAAAGGGGTTTTTGTTGTTTCATATTTACCCTTTCTGTATCTTCATACCACTGCAGCATAACCATCATTATTTGTCCGCTCATGAAGTTTATTGCTCCCTTTCAAGGTACCAAGATTAGAGTCAACATCGAACACTGGAAACAGTAGTGTTGAAACCAAATCTTACCACTCTGTGTCTCTAACATTTTTGTTTTGCTAAAGGCATATATACATATTAATTTATTAAAATAGCAGGTATCTGTGCGGCGCCATTTACATTCTCAGCATTACATCTAATTCATATTACTTTAAATATTTAGCAACTATTAGAGGTGCCGACACTTTTCTTAATAGTCATGACTTCCTTGAGCTGTATCAGGACTGACTTCTAAGGAGATTTAAGAAATCTAATTCCGTAGATCTGGATAGACCTAAGTGAGAAATGTTGGCATTGCCGGGCTTTACCTCTTCTGGGCAGGTTATCAACCAGCATTAGCATTTATTTTTGATGCAATACATAGCGTGGAAACCTTTTCAATGAACATAACTGTTTGAGAGAGTTTTACAAATATTTAAAGCAAATAAAACAATTTATTCAAGGGCCTTTCGAACCCAAAAACACACAAAAAATAAACTAACGAGTCAATGAGTAAATTGAGAGCCAAGGGCATTCAAAACGCGCCAAAAATCTCGGATTCAAGACTCCGAAGGAGCCAAGTCTGGCAATCCTGCGGCATTATTTTATATGCAGGACATTGCCAAATTGCCTTGTCAAGTCAATTTCTTCCTTCCTTTGTCCTCTCCTCCTCCTTCCCCCC
>JAWQUT010000218.1:1246529-1317698 GCA_033807755.1 Ellobium chinense
CATATAGGGGAAGTAGGATGGCGGTATGGTTTATGAATCGTACTCAGAAACTGAAGACGGTTGAGACCAAGACTTCTGTGTTCGACTCGCGAGCCAGGTGAGTTGCGTTGTGATGTCCATGGAAAAGACACCCCAGTTTCCTTTCCCCACTCGAGTCAGGTGAGAACCTGGCTTTACTTTAAAGCCAAGGTGCCGCGGTGGACCAACCATAACTTTGTAGTGTCTTTCATTTGTAATATAATTCATTGTATGATGTGTACTGTTCTATGTGTTAGTTTAATGAGTGAGATGTACAACATTGTATGGCACTGAAAATCAGAAATCACTTTCTCTATGAATTGTATAATAAAAATCATATTTCTATTTTCTATTTCAAATAAAATAACTTCCACTATCTCAAATTCTCGTCACCCTTGTATTGTCATTCCCAGACTTCAAATGGAAAAAAAAAATAAATTGGGCCTGACATTGATAGAAATAATGGTCTGCAATATGATAAATTTCATATGTTTACTCTTTCCAGTACACAATGTATTTTACTTCCAGTTCGAATTCCTTCTAAACAACTGCAACCAAATAGTGCGGCGATCATTCCAGTGAAATGCGCAATCTTTAAAAAAAAAGAAGACCTTAAAGTCAAGTTAAAGATGAGATCATGCTATTGTCACTCACAATGTTCCTCTCCCTCCCCTTCCCCTCCTCCTTTTACACCAAACAGTCAGTTCTGAGTAAATGTAAGAATGAATCATGTAACTAAGCCTACACACAATAGCAGTTGTGCATCATAACCAAAACCATCATCGTCGCCTAACTACTGTCATCAACAACAAATGATCAATGTCATCACAACTACAGGCCCTCCACACCTGAGTAATGGGGGAAAAAGAAGACACAAAGAATGCATATATAAATAACCAATTCAGATGTTTTAAATTCAGTATTTGCCCTCCAGACTCTTTTATTAACGTAGTATCTGAAAAATAAACCAAACAGAAACCAAAAATAAAAACCACATTAACTTCTTCAAGTGCAGATCTTAAAGTTCTTCAAAGCAGCACACAAAAGAAAGTAACAGAACAAAATTATCTAGCCCCAATAATTCTCATATAAAAAATATATGCCAAAATACATAGCTAAAGTACTCAAAATTCAGGTTTGCAGAGGAAACAAAATGTAAACAATTTTTTTTTATTTTTCAAACTGATTGACACCTGAAGAAATTTCTTACATAACTAAGGCTTCCAAAAATTTAGAATGTCCAATTTTCAATAAACCTACGACAGTCATTGCAAATTTATTACATACTGTTATGTGTTAAAGTAGAAATGTTGTCTTCATGTAAACACAGTACCACAATATAGACAAATTTGTATTAATATGACATCATTAAGATTTGGGACTGTTTACGGTGAAAAAGTATAGAGGTGAATATTAAATTATCACAGACTAAAGGTATTTATGATTATTACAAAATATTTTATTAAAGCTTTATTGTACTACACATGATCACAGCAATGATACAAGTTCATTTTCAGCCGAACTTTTACATCTGTCTCTAGACATTCAATTTGTGGGAAAAAGGCTATTTTTCTGTGATACATTATCCTAATAGGGTGAGAAATAGATATACAGCCGCATTCTAGGATTGAGACACAAAATACTACAGTTCACACTACCAGGCCCATGGAGCATTTAGGTCTCAACTTCTTTATATTCCAGATGACAATTTTCTTGTGCCACGGGTCTGTCATCATCACAGTAATTTGCAATACTGATTTGGATATCAAATGGCATATGAAAGCACTCTCCATAACACTCTCTGTGCTTTCAGTTGTCTTTAATATGTTGCCCAGATCTCATAAAAGTGGCAACCAGATACCTCACACAGAAAAAAGACTATATAGCTGCACTCAAAATATGAGAGGCAAAGAAAACAAAAAGAGGAAGATTTACATTGGTACAAGAAAATCTTGTTAGTCTCAATGAAAGGAATGTAAAATGAAGTGTCATATTTTACCATCTTATTGTTAAGACAGTTTGATGATAACATGGGACTTTAAACATCAAAATAACATAGACCCATCACCATTAACTTATTTATATGCAGATTTGGATATTCATACATAAGTACAATTTCACAATTGAAATGTGTCAAATTCTTTGCATTTGACAAATCATACAAATAGTGTTGAAGGACTGTGCTCCTATTAAGCAAGTAGCATTAGCACCTCCTACTTAAAGTAGGACGCGCACATCAAAACTAATTTTCCATTTTTCCATCCTTTTTCTCTCTAAATATTATCTGTAGTGCCCACCGAGTCAATTTTGCGAAGAAAGAGCATCGTACTGTTACCGTGCGTGTTTGTAATATGACGCAAATAGGAGAGCTAAAGTTATCGGGTTTGGCCCTTGTGTTCAGAATTATTCCCCTTCCCCAATCAGCAGAAGCCTGTGGCAAAAACGCTGACGTCACTTACGTTCCAGCAGGTACAGACACCTCTACCTGACAATGTATTATTCAGCTTTTAATTAAGGTTCTGGTATAACAAATTTAAACGTAAAGTTTGTAAGCTAGAAAAAGTATTCAGCATTTTTATTGCCTCAGCATGACTTTGTTTGGCATATCTACTGTTCACAGAGGATTTAAAACATATCATACCAAGATGTTATCACCCGTCCGCAGAGCACTGGCTAGACAGCTTGGCCATGTGGCAAGAATGTATTTGACGTAAGCTTATGGCCGCCACGCGCGCAGTGGTTGTAACAATTCGGACTTTGGATAATGTAACTCTGTGGGTTGTCTGGGGCCAGCAGAGGCGTTATATCATTATGACAGACACTTGAAAGACTTGTTTTATTGGAATAATATGGTATCGTATGATTTAATATGGTTTGTAGGACGGTGCAGTCTTCCTTTAAAGAATCACAGCTTAATGCATCAAATATAAAATGGAATGTTCTAAATCCCCCTTATGAATTCAGTTAAAAAAAAAGTGCCGCCCACTCACACTGGAAATCAAAAAATATGGTCACTTTAGGCAGATGGCTCTAAATCTGATTAGAATTTTCTTGACAGAAGTCAAATACAAGCTATAAAGCCATACTGACTTTCAAGCCTCTCTAAGGTTGACTCTAGGTACTTCTGTTATATTCACCAAGGAAGTTATGATTTTAACTGTTTGTTTGTATTTCAACAGACTAATTAAAAACTGAAAATCAATTTCCTATTATAGCTTTGTGGAAAGACTGAACCTCATCTGGAAAAGAAATCTCTACTTTTTGATGACGAAAAAAATTTTAATTAATTATTTGATACTTGGATTCGCGGACCATGACCCGTGGGATTCTGGCCATGCATGGCCTCTCTTGTGAGGGAGGCAAGTGAGTACAGTGCTGTATGGTTCTTCACAAGACTGTTTTCATGTACTAATCATCATATTATCATAACATCAGCATTTGTCATGTATTTCTACTCTGCAGAAATGAGTGAAAAGGGTAAGCTTGTCAGAGGGGGCCTTGCTATTTGGCTCAACACTTGCGTGTGTGGATGCACACTCGTGTGTGTGGATGCAGATGCAGCGCTTTTTTTTTTGTTTGTTTAAAGTTTGATTGTTAATATTATTTGTAATGTCATTTTGATAATAAACAACAACAACCCAATCAACAACAACCATAGAAACACACGTTGGCTATGAAACAACCCTCTAAAATCGAAAGCAAACCTAAAATTTAAAGCAAAACCATAACTAAGAGAGGAAATATTATATACAAAACTGTATTTTTATAGTTGTCCATGCAAAAATACATTCTCATACAGCCATTCTTGTAAAGGGAGTTAAATATTATAATGAACAGAATGTAATTCTCAGAGCCCCTGGCAAAAATCTTCATAAATATTCTCTGTAAAATAATGAGGCAATGAGAAGACGCTAAGTAAACTGAATCTCATCCCAAAAGACAAATATAAATATCCTGGATGTTTGGCAAGAAACCCGGTTTATCATTCTGGTAAATAAATAAGAAACCATAGTACTGTACCACAGTACTAATACTGTGCACAGTTCAAGATAAGTACAATATCCCAACAACAATTCTAAGGGACAATAAATAATACAGTACAACACTGGAACTCTTCAGCTGCTTCCGATGTAGATATGTGCTGAAATCAGGCAGCACTGTATTATAAAGATTCCTGGGGTTGCTTACCAAGGCTTAAGCAATAAACATAGGCATCTTTCTAACAGTATTGCATTTGATGAGAACAACATTAAAAAGCATATTCAGCTGCTTCATGCTAGTATAATTTTTTATGTATGTCCAAATTTATTATAGCACTGCACTTTGTCAGCTGTATTAGGAAGTGAAACATTTTTAGGACTAAAGCATATGGCACTGATTGCAACCACTTCCCCAATGCGGCAAAAAGTTTAAACTCAAAATCTATCCAACTTGCACTGCTCTAATTCATCAGTAAAATGAAAAAAGGCATGTCCATTCCATTTCCTGTTCTGTTAATAATTACTATGAATCATATTGGAGCAGCATGGCTGAATGGTTACAAAGATAAACTCAGGATCTGCGCATCATGGGAGCTCGTAAGTGCCTTGGGAAAGCATTTCATTAATTTTCCTGTGATTGTTAGATATTGTAAGAATGCTTTGGATCAGCACCGTAAATGGCTGTTGCATTATATAATAATAATTATAATAATAATAATAACAATAACAATAATAATAGTAATAAAGTGCATTTATACAGTGGTTCCCCCAAGATGGCTGATAATGTTATTGTGCTATCTGGACTGCCTGGATAATAATAATAATGTGAAGGTGAATGAGCAGGCATTGGTTGGGATACCAGAGTTATAAATTTCATTATCAGAGTGCCGAAATCAATGGACACTGGGCAAATCCTTTAGATTAACTGTATTGCTGATTAAAAGGAGTGCTGTTTCGACAACAGAAACCCAGGAGAATATGAAAAATAGTGAGTCATATAGACCCTAAAGTGATCAGCATAATACTGGGCACTGAAGTACGATGAATACGCCTACAGTTTTACTGATCTTATACTTTAACATCATAACACCATTAAAGAAACTATGCCATTGGGTGAAGAGTTATGTTAGGTAAAACAAGAGGAAAGAGGACAGGGCATGCTTTCCAGCGTCACCTGGAGGAACAGAGTTATTTGGAATCAGAAGCCTATAACTGGTTGTTAGAAAAAAAAACACTTACAGTAGAACAGGTATGCAATGGGTGCAGTTACGTCACTACTGAAAGTTTACCTAACATCGCATAAAAAAATCAGCATTATGATTAGTTTCCTCTGCTGGTCATGATCTGTGAAAGTGGACACACAGGTACACCACCACCTATCTTTCAGATAACACTTACACTAACAATCATACGTCCGATAGTTGCAGATTTGTCATGAGTGGCCACTTTAGTCAGGGAAAATCAGGTCATGAGAGGCAAATAACGAGGGACTGAATGTAGCAAAAAATGTGTTTCACAGGTATAAATTTTCTTTTTTGTATGAAGTAGTTTGAAATAAAATTATCAGGACTTTGAAAATCTTTTGGATAAAATCTTTTTTATTTTTTGTTAACGGGCTTCAGCTGAACTCACTTCCACTGTATTATTATTCAGCTTAATACAGTTCAGGCTTGATATAAAGTAGTTCTGAATAATAATTTGTTATTCCTTGAGAGCATAGGTGTGAAGTAGGTAATATCTATGAATAGCGAGTAATGTGTCAATGTATTATTTTTGCTAAAAGATCAGCATTTCTGTGGTTTTGCTGAAGAAAATATCTGGCATTTTCTCTGTCCTTTTTGCAGCAGTCTAAGGTTATTACTTCGATTAACCTTCATAACTATTAGGAGATACATCATTCACCTCCTGGGTTTATTGCAAGTACAACTTCCATAAGTCGGTCACATAATCAAAGCCAACAATAAGAACTGCTAATAATGCATTGTATTATGCTGACAAACATCCGTACTTCCCAGATACATGAGTTTTGAGCAGTACCAAGTCTAATTAGCAGTGAATTTTACATGAAGGGATGTGGGTCCACACTTCTCCATTCATAATCTACCATCCACCTCTAATATGAAGCAAGAAGGACAGTTGCATTCTTGTTTCCTGCGGATTAGATTCCGGCTCAGTTTGGTTGGATGATGGTTGAATATCTGTGGAAAATTGTGTAGCTTCAATTTTAGTGTCCCTGAAGTGCGTATGAGTGACTTATTCTAGACTGTGTTGAAAATTAGCTCAAAGTTTGCATACTTAACTACACATGTAATACAATGACTATGATGTCACTTCCAGTTTTCAATCTTTTCAAACTTTTGTTGTAAAATCAAAGGGTGTGCAACAAACAAACCCATAGGGTCTGTTCAATCTCTAAAAATGTGAAATCTATGTAATGCCATAGCCCTTTGATAATGTATTGTTTTAAATGCTTTTATTTGCTCTGGTTTTCCACTTGAAGCAAAATAAAAAAAAAAAGGTGGGGACAACCAGTCAATATTCGTAACCACTTTAAACAACCATCAAAAACCCCTGCGTTGCTGTGTTGTGATGTTTCTGGGCAAGACCTCATACCTCTCATTTTCACCTTGAAATATCAATAGATAGTTAACACCGGTTATGAGTGGGAAATAACCCCAGAGTCCTTCGACATCAGCACCTAACACAGTGGCCAGATGTGTGTGTTTGTGTCATGCCTATAATAAATTTATTGTATACCCCATCACAAAAAGCCCTCATGAAAGCCGGTAACAATCACAAACTTATACTTTGCATAATGTTAGACTTTCAATAAGCAGGCCTATTTACACTGTACATTCATGTCTATATTCACACTTCAGAGGGCAGTGAGTTTTTGAAATGCTTTCCCGATGACAGAAACTGAGAAAAGAAAAATACAACTTACAGCACTTTAACCTGCCTGTCTTTAATGTTCACATGAAAAATAAACAAGTTATGAAAAAAAATTCTTCAAATAATTACAATCAGAATGAAACATAAAGCCATGGATTTCAAAAACTGTGGCAAACATAGGCAATCCGACGGTAAAATTTAATTCTTCCTTATATTTGCAGTCATCCCATGGAGTCGACCCATAGATCTTGAGCTGGCAGTGCACATGTCCGGTAATATCATGGTTATATATGTGTTCATCATCTATTGCATCACAGCAAATGGCAGAGCAGGATGCAGGCAAGGGAAATCACTGTAATTTATAAAACTTGGTCTGAGAATAAATGAGTTGCATCAAAACATGGTCACTCCCTCCGGGTGGCAACTAGTGGATTGACTCTGGTCTAAGAAATACCTCTAAGCATCTTGTAGCCAAGACAGGGCCTGCCCACTTGACTTATCAGTTAGGGCAGTATAATATTTAGTATACTCCTATACTGCTAACCTGGTAAAGAGGGAACACTCCAATAAAGTGACTAGGCAGATCTAAGAGATTCTACAATGAAAAACACATTATATATGGTAAAACAATGGGTCTGTGAAACAAAGTTAGTCTTAGAGACTGGACTGTAAATGTTTACTGAGTAGCTTTCGGAACACAGTGTCCTGATATAAATGCATCAGCAATATATGATGCTTTGCAGCAACTGAAGATGGATTTGTAACAAAAAAAAAATTATAATATAGAACACTGTGAATTGACTGTCTTGACTGTACAGAGACATTCCAAATCCACCCGTGGTTAGTTTGAAAATTATGATTTTCTCTTCAAACTTTAGTCCTATTTCTTTTTCATAATACAGTATTCATAATATTTACTAAAATTTGACATACTCTCTCATGCATACACACCAGAAATGATCAAGAAACCTTACAGATTAAAGACCTGGACAATACAGCAATATTTGAATACTGGATTATCACCATCACATCTTCTATGATGCAATTTTTTCAAACAAACTTTTTCTAAAATTTAACATTGACTTTACATCCTTCAGCTTCAACAAATCAGCCAGGGAGAACAAATCAGCTGATATCTTTGGAGATTTGCTGCCTTCCTTCAGTGAAATGGCCTGCAGAGCATCTAAGAGAGATGCTGTCATTGACAATTTAGCTGGGTACAACTTCAGGTTCCACAGACTGAGTTTGGCGTTTTCCATGCTCTTTTCGGCCACAACCCCACTGTCATAGAGTTCCCCGAATGAATCCTCAAAATGGCTGCTTCCACAGTTCTCTGGCAGAATATCTTTCTTTCCTAGGCCTTGAACCTTCAGAAAGTGTCCAATATCAAAGCCCATAAATGGCAGCAATTCCACATCTTCAGGTGCAATGGTCTTCTTCAAGTTGTCATCTATGTTGAAGAAGATGGTGACAAATTTGGTGCTTTTATTCACAATGATAGGGACAGTGTGAAGAAAGGTGCCCTTAGGAATAACCAGCCTAGCAACATTCTTAGTGATATCCTTGGTAATGAGCTGGCAGTTGCTGAGAATGCACTTTGATGAAATCTGAACAGCTGGTTCAAAGTCACAGTAATCAATGACACAGTCCTCATCAATTATTGACTCATCATTTATCACAGAGTGGATTATACATGCCTTCTGGGACACCTTTTCATCATTTCTTTTGGCTTTCTCAGCTTCATTTTTAGCTCCTTCTCCCCTAGTAAATTTGCTTTTCCAAGCGTTAAAAACATCCTTTTCAAATGACATTTGGTCTTGAAAGCCTTCATCTTGACAAAAGTGATACAGAAGCTCTTTGGTGGTGCCAATATGGATGAAGGAGGAGGCATTTAAAATGAGAACATGGATATCAGAGCCCTTCAGTGTGTCAAAGACATTCTGTCTCATCTGTAGCAAATTGGATGTCATCTGACTGACATTAGATGTCAAATGGATGTAGTTGTTGGTTGCGCAACTTCCAACTGCCTGAAGGAAGTCTCCATAAGCATCAATTTCACAAGACAGATCACCGGCAGACTTCTTGAAGTGGAGAAGCTTCTTCATGATGTCTGTGCCAAAGTAGAAACAGCTGTCTGTGTAGACTACCTCTCCATCTATGTGGATACCATCTGCAAAGTCATGTGAATCACCTTTGAGCAAGGCACCTTGGGATCTCATTCTTTCATCTGTCGGTTTCTGTAAAACTTCTAGGCACTCTCTGATATCAACAGGTTTTGATGTGTCCATTTCTGCAACATTCTTAATGACATATACACCATGCGTTCTTCCAACCTCAATGGGAGATGGATGAGCCAGAGCGGTAAAGCCCAGTGCAGGAAATTTCCAGTCATGGCTTGATTCAAAGCTATATACAAGGAAATCATCTGCACAGACTAGAAATACCCCAGGTTCAATCTTGTCTACAAAGGGCCAGTATAAAGCTAACTTCAGGTCAAGCATCTGATATGGTGGGTTTCCGTGAGGAAGGAGAGAAAATATCTTCCCTAGTATAGTTGCACTTGGCATCCTCTGGCTCCAACCTCCAGCATGAATCATCAAGATTTTCATCTCAAACATTTCAGCTCCATATTTGGCTTCCAAGAATTCTAATGCTGTTAAGGTAGAGCCTCCATTGCCTGCAACAAAATACAGTAACAAAAAAAAATTGCATTTCTAATCATGATCAAATCAAGACTTTTCTTTCACCCCAAGTTAAAGGTAGGAAACTTTGCCAAAGTTCTCTATTTTTCAGTAATTTTTCTATCTAAGAATTATCTCTGGCACCCAAGCAACTAATTTATGATGAAAGCCCATCATAACTGCACAATGATGTCAAATCTTAGGTGCAAGCTGGTAGACTACCATAATAATATATGTGATATCTGATCCTTGTCTGAGCAGCAGAAACAATGCTCACATCAATTTCACTTACACATTTTTACAGCACTATTGTACTCTTTAGTATAGCTTTCCTTCATCTCGTATTGTCCTCATTATCATTACTACACCATCATCATTAATATAGTAATTATTTAACTTCTGTCATGGTAAAAATCTTCGCAGCTGGAAGGGTGTCCTTGTCCTAACTTAAATTTTTCTCTTTTAAAAAGACATTGAAAATACACTGCCCTCATAATAGATTATCTTAGTGATTTTAGCTGCACGCTCATTATGCAAACTGTTCTGAATTGAGAAAAAAAAATAAGACCCTTTCTTCAAATAGCCAAATTAAATATCAATATTTCATCATCATTCATATTCATGATCTTAGCACAGCTTGCATGTACCTATTCTAATCCCAGGAGGATCTGACACCACACTAATGGTTAGATCTGATGGCAGCTCATTTCTTTCCATTTTTTCATCAATCTGAAGCTGAAATGCTTTCTGCTGGGCAATGTCTGCGGTTGTTATGATGACTGTGTCCCAAAATGGCTTGCCAAGACTGTTTTTGCTCTTTCCTGTTATGCAAAAGAAAATAGATGTAACTGAAATTATCAGGGTAACATGATCTCTGTAGGTTTCCTTAGTGTATGGTGGAACAGGCCAGCTATGTAAAATTCCAGTATCCAACCATGGAAACTGAAACAAGGAAGACTTAGATCTGTGATGATGGTTAAATTTATTTACGATTAAAGGTAAGTGATGGTATTAATAATGAATGAAGGAAATACAGCATAGTTATGGCAAGTTAGTGTGCAACAGATAGAACATTGTGTCATGAAAGAGCCCAATCAGCAAAGACTTGGAGAGACAACAATGACATGAAGAAAAACAAGAGTAAAGAAGTATGAATGAAAAAGTAAACCACAAGAATGAGAATGAATACAAAGTTTTACAATTGAAAACTGTTAGCAGTAAATAATTATCATCACTACATAAAACAGTGGAAGTCAGTTTTAAAGAGACGTTCAGAACTTTCACAATTTTACCATTACAACCATGCCGCCATATTCCCAAACTGGGCCACTGAACGTTTGGCTCATGTGTAAAATGCAGACTTGATGTTGGTCATGCCACGCACATTTATTATTGTAAATTAATGCATGCTTGCTCCTAGTAATCAGCATGACAATTTCTCACCGGTGATTTCACCAATTACATCCATGCGCCTGATGCTAATCCACCTCATTCATGCTAAAATTTATAAGGGTGAGATTATTATGACATAACAGCCAGACTTCTACTTTTCCCCAGTTTTGCAGGCAATTACTGAGTTATAAAAAGGCAGATTTCTTGAAGTGGACACCAGTTTGAAGCATAAATCACTTCTACTTCTAGAATTCTAGATCTAGACGTCTAGGTATTGAAAAATGTACAGTTGAATGCTGGCAAAAGCGCATAATTCAATACAATACTGAATTTATGGGTATGGGGAAGGATGGGGGGGGAGTGGTGATACAGAGATGATTAAACAGATAAAACACAGGGCTTTTAAACACAGGCGGTCACAGGGCTTTGCTTATGTTCGCCTTTACATTTACACTGTATAGTCTAATTACCTCTTAACTCTTTGTACTCGTCTAAAAGTGTTTTCATAAATGTTGTGATTCCTCCACCACTGCCCATCTTGTGGCATGTGACAACTTGATAATTCAAGACTTTCGAAAAGGATGATCGTATGATACAGAGCTGGCCTGCAATGACTAGGCTAGCTCATTAACTGCCAAGACTTAGCTAGCGTTCTCTCTCTGTAACCTAACTGCTAGGACTACAATTCATCAAATATGATGCGATTGATGAACGACAACGCCCTAAAAATTTACGACTAAATAAGATTTTAGGCTTATCTTGTGGGCAAAACCTGCCCAGTTTTTAACCATTGGCCTCTGTTTTTGGAGGTTTGTTCAATGTCGTGAATCTAATGTCGATAGAGTTCGTTATTAGATTAATTTCTCTACTTCATCTTGAATCACACTTGCATTTCTTCACAGATCTACTGACTACTGGCGAGCAGCAGGTTATAGGGTATGACAGAGGCCTAGTGCTTGGTATAGGACTTCCAGACAAGGGACAAGGTTTCAGAATCAGGGGGAGGATTTCCGAATGAGACTCTTGCCTCTTGCTCCTGTATCGACGGACACTAGACTAGGGTTAGGTAAAGGTAGGGTCAGGGTTAGGGTCAGCTTTGGGGATGTAATGGTAAACATAAGCGGCTATCTCTAACAACAGTTCATATAGAGTGACTGTACCAGTCATCGGCGTAGACCAGTCATCGGCGTACTATGGAGTTTTGGCCTCTCTGAACAGCAAAACTTCGCGAAACTTTCGCTCAGCTGTGAGAAAACTCAATCCGTCCGTTATATTTGTGTGATGACGTCGCGTGCTCGTAGCAGACGGTGACTTTTGTTTGTTTGCAGACGATATATTCTAGCGACAGCTGGGACGTTGCCGATCATTGCGTTCGAGGAAAATTGAAAATATCTTTAAAACTACCGAATATTTGCCGGTATGTTTCGTACAAAGGGTAGAAAAATATGTCATCTGTGGTAAATACCGAAACTTTAGCTTGAATATTAAATTATTGCATTGAAAAAAAATGTTTTTCTACCCTTACCGTCCCACCGGACCCATGTTCGGCGGTCGGAGAGTGTCCGTCTCACGTGACACTTTCTTTGTGAGCACCGTATTTACCATTACAAAATATCCCAAGGGAGCTGTCATTGCTTTTTTTGGAAATATATTGCATGACCTAAATAAGTTAATTCCAATGTAAATTTGAGCAAAGGGGTTTTTAGAAACGCTCAATATATTTACCCCAATCCATGGCATTCCCTGCTTTTTAATAAAACATATTTTTGTTCGCATTATTTGCGCGATCAGTAAGGGTTTGTGGAGTTGAAATCATTAACAAAGTTCATAAAATATAAATTCATGTAATATGATCTATTTTATGTCCGTATGATTATAAAGTCTGCCCCTTCAACTTTATTTTATTATATTTATTTCTTAAAGTTCAAAGGATATCGTGTTGACATTGGTGATTGGAGTTAATATTTCTTTGTGAACTGGCTACATCTCCTCAACTGTTGTTATGCAAACTCAACAACTGCTGCCGTCCTTATTGTCGTAAATGAGGAGAAGGGAAGGTTTGGTGTTTGCTGTCTGTTGATATTGATGTTGATGTAGATGAAGAGGGGCAGGAAGGCAAGCTTGGCTATGGGCTTTAGCCTAATTCGAACCTCAACGGGTCAGTCGTTGGTATGAACAGACGTCAGGAACGCAGCTGTGTAGAGTGGACGACATCAAAGTTTAATCACATGTAGTGCAGATAGAACATTTTAATTTCAGTCACAGCTTCCAGACTACCAGCCAGCCTGATGGGGGAGAATGCATGAAGAGCCTCGCAGGAGCCAGACGTAAGCTCGACTGCGTTGAGGCATAGACTCCGACTAAAGCCAGACTTGTACTGAAAACCAGACTAACTCAACGGGAAATATAACATGGTTACGCGGACATATTGGAGAGCTACTACTTTTGATGCACGACTTTGGCACGGATATGGAAAAAATGGACAATGAGTGAAAGGTTAATGGACGCTGGCAGGGTAGCTGTGCAAGTTACATCAACATGTCATACATCAAATTGTAGGGTATAGCAAGATAAAGAAGTTGTACAGATCATCCCAAGTCATTAGAAAACTCATAACCAGAAAACATGATCTAAAGGTGCTGCGAGGCAGCTTACCTACTTCTGTTGCACAACATTAAGTGCCAACAACTCCGTGAAGAAATAACTGTATGTCATAAATAATAGTGCAAATAATTTGTCTCACACAGATGCTTAAGTGACATAAGTTTGACGGATGTAGCTTTAGTGGTTACTGAGAAAATTACAGTTGAGTGCTGGCATGAAAGCACAAATTTACTACATTATGCACCACCAGCACAAGTTCATATACCCACCACCCTTTGCTGTCCCTAGGCCATCCCTTTCTTGCACACAACAATTGAACAGATCAACATGGAGATTTATTCTCAGTTGTTTTATGTTCTGGAATGATTTTTTTTTGTGTGTGTTTTTTTAATTGTTTTTGACAAGGCAAAAGATGCAGCAAGTTGTAAATAATCAGGGTTGAAAATTATAATGAACGGTCCCTGGTATATTTGTTCCTTGACCGCCCGGAAATTTCTTCCGTTCTCATCATAATGGCGGCGCAGTGCGCATCGTCCTTCGATTGGTAGTACTTACCTGAGCATAACTTTGCAAATAATGAACACAATCAAGCAAAAACTGGCAAGTGTGCCTAATTTTTATTGCATTTTATGATGTTTAAACTAGTTAATCGGGCGCAAGTCCTGGATTTTGTTTCAGAGCATACGCCGATGACTGGTAGCATTTGGCCCCAACATGACCCAGATCGCACTGCTATTCAAAAACGATATTTTAAATAATATCCGTGTAGAAAGAATGCCAGTAATCTCACAGTTTTAGGAGTAAGGATTAATACTGTTATAAAATCTAGGGTAAAGATATTCATGTCTTACTCTGTTTGCCGGAGATAAAAAAGAGATGTTAAAATACGCCGATGACTGGTACAATCACTCTAGTCGTAGACAAGGCATGGAATTGGTGCAGTCATTAGAGAAGGCCGCATAAGCTCTGGTAGGGGTGTGATACTCCTAAGGAATTCCTTTTCTCAGAGTTATCTCCACTCGGTCACATTTGGCTGTGAGGTGCTTTTGGAAATCCTTCCGAAAACGAGATTGCAAGATTTGAAAAGGAAAACTTCTCTTTTTTTGTGTATCCCACAAATAAACCAAGCCTCTCCTTTTCATGCCAGCCCAATCAAAATCCAGTAATAATCCCTTTTCAGTGTGTTGATTGATACGTGTCAGGAGCATGCTTTAGCACTTTAGGATGACCCACAACCCACATAATATGGAAATCCTTCCAAGGCAGAAAATCCACCTGATATTGATAGTGATAGTCCTTCAGACTAAAGACACAATCTCTAGGAACTTTCTAATCATTTTAATTTTATCATGTGTGTGTGTTTTTATTTTCCTTATTCAGGCCCTAACCCTACCACTACTCTAGCAAATGGGAGAGTCTCTGATGGAATAGCATAGGTCTATATTATGGCAATTTTTTTATAAGCACATTGACAATGCCGTCTAATCTTGGGCATTGAGGGAAACTATGGGGAAACAACACTGATGTTTTCCATAGTCATCGCCAGCATGCAGTAGTCAGATGATACTGCATTTCTAGACGACTAGCCACAAATTATTGTTTGTGTGTATACTAGTATAAGGAGAAACAGGATGAGGAGTCTCAACACCAGTTAGTGTTATGGAACGCGATTGAAATACTGTGTACATTTGAAACAGTGTGTACATTCACCTTAGTATTACAAGGGAAGTTTCTCTTGCCAGGAGTGACCAAAGATATTGCTTGTAGAGAAGAAACCATAAAGACCTTTACTTGACTTTTAAGACACATGAAACTTTCAAGAGGAAGACACTTGACAACACTTTAAGTTTAACCTTCACCGACTGTCGATAAAAATGTCCTATTAAGTCCGTTGTGGAGCATACAGTGCCCTACACTCCTTTATATAGCAGAAAATAGAAAACTTGCGTTTCGGCTATGGTGGGGCATACAGTGCCGCATACGCATTATATATCAGAAAACAGGAAACCTGTCTTCTTGTAAGACTGTCGTGAGGCATGGAAGTACCCATGAAAATTTTAAAGGGGAGAGAAGAAAAATCATAATGTAGGCGTGATAATAACTGGACATTCCTTTCATATCGGTCAATTTCATAATGGAGGAGCTAAAGGAAGCATTTGCGTCTGCAGCAAGTAATTCATGTTTGCTGTATTTAAGTGCAGATGTTTGTTTCAATTAAAAAATAATACCAAATAAATGTGAAGCTTATTAGGAACTTGAGGAATACATAAAATATGGAGGCAAAATAACTTTTCATTTAGAAGTTATACGAATTTGAAAACCTCTCAGGGGCATAAAATACCCACGACAACCAGCGAAGGTTAAGATCTTTATGTCACATTATTATTGCATTCACCATCAGTGTGCATCATGGCATTCATTAGTTCACACATGCGTGGCACTGGATCTTCCCCTTTATTTTTTTGGGAGTAAAGAGCAGTGGATAGCCAGTATGACACCAGCAGAAAAAGCAATAGATCTAAAAAAAAAATGATTAAGGACATTTTTAAAGAAAGATGTAGACTTGCAAGGACAAAAAAGAGAAAGACAACAGTGGAATTTGTGACCTGAGAGCAGCAGTGGGAAACTTGATGGTGTCCAAAATAAGTACAGTATCAAGCAAATGGCACACTTTAGAGCATCTCAGGTGAAGGCAGTGCCAAGTATAGCGCCTAGTAAATTAGTATTTGAGACATAATGTCTAAACAACAAATATCTGGAATGCTTCTTGCAGCATATTGTCCATACATTACAAAACATTACCAGACACAACTTTCCCTCACCTAAAAAATTTAATAAACGCATGACTAGTGATCAAAATGTGAACAGTAATTTTGCAATTGCAAGAATCAAATTCTGTAGAATCATGATGTGAACATCAAAAATACAAGGCCGTTGTGATGCCAAATTAGAACAAGAAGTGTTGAGATAATCAGCAGTGAATCACCCTTTATCTTTATTCAGTAGTTTCAAAGAAAATGTTTCGCTGTAACACTTTTAGAGATGTGTAGATTCTTTCTGGTTATGAAGGAGGTGTCATTTTTACTTGCAGTTAATACAGTACTGTGTTTGCAAACAATCACTCCATCTTGAAACTTATGATGTCCTGCTGAAATTTATGGATTTTTGATTAACTAGAAATGTGCAGAGCTAGTTTTGTTATACAGTAGGTCTCAGCCTCCATCAGCTGGATGATTTCTCTGCTTCATCCTTCCTCATGGAACACTACCAATAGGAAGATCAGAAAAGTTTATCTTGAAATGTCTGCTTGACTGTATCTCATCATGTGAATACTGTACTTTGATATAAAATTTCTTCTTTCAGATATTGATGCATAGACCTGATATCAGTTACAGATGGCCTCAAAACTTTTGTCATCCTGTGTGAAATTAGCATCAGCTACCCTAAGAACTATCAGACCTGCATGGGTACTCAGAACTTTGCCAATCATTAGCACACAGCCAACTAGATTTGCCTCGAAGAAATCTGGTGGTGTGGTGCGAAACAAAATTGGAAGGACAAAAAGGAAACACCGTGGCGTCAAGGCAGAAGATGGAACTTTTGTCCATGAAGGTGATGTATTGGCAACACAGTATGGTCTACGCTTTTATCCTGGGGAAAATGTGATCATGGAGAGGGACTGGACACTGAAAGCAGCATATGATGGCATTGTGGTTATCTCAACTGAGGAACTGAACCCATATCCAGACAGTCCTCTTTATTTACCCATTCAAAATGGGTATGTGATGCAAAAACAGTTCTTCAATATTATACCCACACCTCTTCATGGGAAATTTAAACTGATTTCACAAACATGATCATTGTGTGTTATAATTTCTTTCATATTAAAAGATCTAATTCTGTGATGTTCATTACTGCTTGAAATACTTTGAGAATGCAAAAGATGTTTGTGTGTTTGAGCAGGTTTGTGGTTAGTTAATAAATAATACTGCTGGTGTTAACATTATCACATTCTACATATTAAAATGAAATTCATGGGGCTGGCTAAGTAGATTTGTATTAAGAGGAGGCATGGGTCTTTCCCAGAACCAGTAATACAGATAGGCATAAAAAAACCTCAAAAATATACTGTATGTGCAACTTATCTCTGGAAGTTTATTGGATTTTCTACGCAAAATTGCACACTTGTGTGTGAATGGTGCATCATTTTCCCTTAAAGGTCATTGTCTTAGGATAAGCATTATCATTTACAACAGCACTGATTGTTTGATACCAGATTTTACCATAAATACGTGATTGTATGTGGGTTTTTCTTTATTTTCTGTTTTGTCACAAAATAACAAGGAACCAACAATATAATGTAAAATAAAGTAAAGTAACTGTGTCGGTAAAAAAATCCAAAAAGTCCCACAGAGGATTATTCATAAAAGTACCTTAGAAACATGGATAAGTGGAGTTAAAATGCACCATTTAGCACTTTGATGTGCAAGTTTGCATACATGAAGAAATCTCAGTGCACTTAAGATGATCGGTTGCATACCATATTATCTGCCTTACAACGTCTGGGAAAGGTCTAAGACTTTCCATAGGTAAAGTACTTATGGCATTGATGTTAAAGGAATGCGGCAAGGGAAGGGTACCACTTTGTTATATGTGTGTGGAATGTATGGGATAGCAGGTGAGTGCAAGAAGAGAGAAGAGAAACAAAACTGCTGGCATCATCAGCCTTGAGAAAAGTCAGGATTGGGGAGGTGTTTTTTGTAGGGCTTGTTTTATTACATGTGAGAGAGATCAAGGAATAATTTGAGAACAAAATATTTATGCACCCAATCAAATTTTATTGGAAGACATGAACATATTGAGTATCACAGCCATGTCAAGTTGCAACCCTTTCATATATCCATGACTTCTCTTATGGCATAAAGTTGTGGTACAGTAATGTTAAATCATAATTCTGTAACATTAGAGTAAATTAGTGCACACTAAAGTAAATTAAAACAGTTGCAATGTTCCCACCATGGTACACAAAATGTTACTGAGTAACTTGTAATGAGAAATCTGCCTTACACTGGAAAATGCAAAACATTCAGTCAGTACAGGGGAAATGAAGTCAAAACATTGTGTTGAGACGCCTGTATAAACTGAGTCACTGACCTGGAACTTATCACATCTGGTGAGTCCAAATTCATCATCACTGTAACACAGCCATGTCCAGTGGGTATGGCAGGTCACCGACATCAAACTTTTACATTAGCGCAAGACAGCAGGGAGATGAAGTGCTCTTCTACTTCTAAACACAGCCCAATATTTATCACTCAGTCACTGGATGGACTGATTCAAAATAATCTGAATAAAAAAATCTCTAACACCCTGCAATGACCTTTCAAAAAAGATAGGCTTTATTGTTACAAACCCGAGACCCTATTAACAAATATTGATTTCTAATGCTTGCTCATTGCATACTAGAAGTACAATAGAGCTAACTTAATACAACAACTTTATCCAAAACCTTGGTTAACCCATATGAAAATCCCAGTTCAGAGGCTCTTATTCATTGTAAAAATCTTCCAGTAACCGATAATGAGTTTCTGGAAACCTGTGATAACTGTTGCTTTGTCAAGAGAGGAAAAGGTGATGGAGAGAAAAAAAAACTAAGCCCATGCTTTCATTTTCCCTTCTCGTGTCCACTGATGGTCAGATGTGTGAAGATTATGTTAAATTAAACTTAAATACTGTAATTCGTCAATCAAAGGTGATGATGATAATGTATGGCAATCCTGACAACACGTAGCACCATAGCGTAGCACCATAGCTACAACACTCCAAACTCACTGCTTGCAACTACTGTATCAGGAAAGACTTCTCATTTCCACTAAACCGTAATTGATACTAGATAGCACAATACTCACTTCACCTGTCAAGATTTGGTCAATCTCAATCCCTTCAGTTTCATACTGGGGTCATTGAGATTTTACTGTACTTCCCAAGAGTCTAAGCAAATGTTTTGTATTCAAAGCAAGCAGTTGTTAAGTGTACATCAGAGTAGACTGTTAACATGAAATTGAAGGGAGCAGACAAATCATCATGGGTTAAATGAATCAAAGAGATGTCAGAGGGCATTGTTTCTAGGTGATGGCTTTAATCTGTTTCCCCCCAGAAAATTGCGGTTGCAAATTTCAGCGTTTTTGCAATGTTGCAAATTTCCACAAATTAAGGCATTTTCTGCAAATTTTGCTGATTTTGGCCAAAAAGTACACCTTTTCTGCCAGTGTCACAATACTGTGTGAACGGGAGAACAAAGAAAATGTGTTCCATTTCTATATTTCTTGCAACTTTTCAGTAGTAAACAATGTGACATAGTGGTAAATGTAATGAAGCTATGAAGCTATTTTTGCAACATTTGCAAATTTTGGTGCAATTTTTACCACTTTTTTCATGCAAATTTTGTAATTCTTGGAGGTTTGAAATGTCATTTTCTGCAGTGGCAGTTTAATGGCCTTGACTGGTTATAGTGTTGTGTGTTCTTCAGGATCAGCGTACACTGTCATATCCTCCTTGGACTGATTTGATTGATGCAGTATTCACCACACGCCCAACCTAATCTCCATTTAATTTTGCTGGCATATCACTTGTCATGTTATCAAAAGAAACTTTTTATCCAGTTAATCATAAAATTTTACTAGAACAGAAAGGGCCCTGGGATCTTGGATTTTCATTTCTATTGGGGTCACTGAGATTTTGGATGAGGAGCTGTCATGTTAAAAGTGTTCTACTGTATTTCATGATGCACACTAAATGCAGTCGACTCCGCTTAATCGCCTTTTCTGCTTAATCACCTCATTTCCAAGGGAACCAAATTTTCTCTGTAAAACTCACTGGATAATTGCCTCTCACTCCGGATAATCGACCACTCTGCAGCGCCCGTGAATTCAAAGTTCAGCAGTTGAAGGATTACAGTTGACAAACAAATATGTACACAGGCAGTTTAACTGCGCAACGGATGGCAGACCGGTTGACTGAGTGACAGCTACCACGCCGAAATAGGTGTGATAAGCCCTTCCTCCCCCTCCCCTTGTCCCACGCTACGCATCACTGCCATCGCCTGTCCGATAATGCTAATGTGCCGAAAGCCATATAGTCTCCCCCNCCCCCCCCCCCAACCTTCTGTCTCAGTGAGGTGGAGAATGTAAACATCGTATGGCATTTGTCTGGTGGATTTCGGCTAGATCAGAGAACGTGTCATGTGGATGAACGGTCGATCCCAACCATGTCATCCTACTTCGTATTGTTTGCTGGGCGACTGCGGGGTGGTCAATGTGAGAGACCTCAGATATCAAACATTTTGTGCGCTACAACATCGTCAAACTTGAGTCTGTCCTGAGTCTGGCGACGAGAAGGCATCAATGCAAGACATCAAACCAGGATATCAAAGAAATTTAACCCAATTACCCAAAATATGGCCGAAATTACCGTCTCCATTTAATCGCACACTTTTTCCGTGATCCCGAGAAAGTGCAATTAAGTGGAGTCGACTGTAACATATTTAACATGCATTTCAAAATGCTGAGGGTATGCATACATCTGTCCCTGAGGAAAACTGCATTTCAAACCCCTAAAATGTGGACCAAGAATGACAAAATTTGCATGCAAAGAGTGGCAAAATCTGCAAATATTCCTAAAATTTGCGTTACAACACGCGAAATTTGCAGGCTCAAGATAATGTCAAACGAATGGATTTTATGAAAAAACACACTAAACCATTAAAATCACAAATGTAACAAGAGTTAGTCTAGACTTTATCACACATTTCACAGGACTATCTCTGTCTGCAAGATCCTGATATTTCTTTGTATCCATAAGAAAGATTTTCAAAATGAGGCTTTGAAATTATATGTGTATACCCATAAAAAAAATGGACGAAAGTTTTGCGGAGACTCACATTCTCTCTGTAACAGGCATTGTCACTCACATTTCAATGAATCTGTGTTGTTGCTACTCTAAGAATGGGTACTTTTGGGGACAATTACTAGTCTGTTTAGAGTTGACAATGTCGCCATTTGGGTAAATGCATCTTGAATGTTACTCCTCGTCTCTTATGCCCATTCCTGTCACACATCCAGTCTATTTCTGTTTCTTTTTGTTTGTAGTTCTCAGCCCCGCATGACCCATGGCACCTAAACCCACTCTAAGACATGATGTATTTATGTGTCATCACCGTGAGTCAATGTCCGCGCTCGATTCTGCTCTATCTAGGCACAAGTTTCCCACTTATTATAGCTGTCAGCATCTGGCCCTAATTCTTCAAGAGAATCTGAGTCCTGACGAGTAGTACAGCATCACTATCACCAGGGCCCAACATGACAAAAATTCGGTCCAGTGGTGGAATCCGACACAGGTTTGTTTATATCTCAAAAGCTCGATGGAGTAATGTCCCTTGCATGGCAACTACTGACTTTGTTAGCTTCGTAATCTTCGTTTTATCACCACATTGCAGATTTTGGTACCATACCATTGCCATCTCGGTTTATGACCGATGCAAAGTTACAGAAACAGAATATAGATATACTGTATATATGCTATATTCCTGTTAATGTAATATTGCAACCGTAGCAGATAAAATTCATTGCTCTGCCAAAATCGAGACATTTTGTGGGAAATGTCTAAATTTGGGAAAATTTGCAAAATTGCGACAAAGCCTAAACGCGGAAATTCACGACCGCAATATTCGGGGGGGNGGGGGGGGGGGGGCGACGACAGATACATTTTCATAGCTCTCTCCAGGATTATTTTTTTCAGCATTGATTGTGAATGTGTCCACCTACGATGTGATTTGAATGGCCTATATCATGAGATCACAGTGAACCCATGTTAATACAAGCATAAATTCAGTTCTGCTTACCTACAGTAACTCAATTTAATGAAAAAGATATACAGTGAAACTCGGATATAACGAGGTCGTTGGGACCGACCGTTGGTGCTCATTAGAACCGATGGCTCGTTACACGCATGGTCCACTGAAAATCATGTAAAAACTGTCAGTAGTGTCAGGGAGACCCATATAGGCTACTAGATCTAACATGGCTAGACTGCTCGCTGCGGGTAGAGCGGAAGCGCCTTGTCTACCCAGGGGTCACCCAGGTAAACATGCCAGCATGCCACAAGTTTGCCATAAACCTGGGGGCCCCGCGGCGTGGCCAGGTACCGCCATGTTTTAATAGTGGCAGGAGAAAGTGTGCTTGTTGCGATGCCGTTTTCACGACAAATTTCTGCCTTGCTCTTCTGCTTTCTCTCGACTTCTTCGATTATTTTTAGTTTTGTTTCGAAGGACAGACATTTTCTCTTCCTCGATTCCATCATTGACAGGTGTAAACAAAGCAATGCAAATGTTGAGAGTCGAGAAAAGAATGACTGACCGATCGTAATCACCGTTTCTGCGATTGTTATGATTGAAATCAAAATTGCCTAGCGCAATGATTGGTCTAAACAACAGGCTTGGCCAATCATTAGCCGAGCATATCAATCCCATCTTCCTCCCGTCGCATGGTCACATCTCCACCGCATCCTTCCCTACCCCGCTTCTTGGCCTACTGCGCAACTAGTTTGTACCGGTAATCCTACCGGTAAATTACATAGGCCTAAGCGAGACAGAGAGACTTGCCTATTGTTGGCAATTGTTACGTAGCCTAAACGTTCGAGTTCCTCGCCGCTGAAAGTTTTATTGCGGACGAAAGGGTTGCGAGGGCTTAATTGCAGGTCGGTTACCTCGTTAGGTTAGGGCCGCGTTTAGCGGATTTTGTGCTCGTTATATGAGAGGCAACTTTACTATTACAAAGAAGGAAAAAAACCGGGGATTTTCATTTTGCTCGGTACATGCGAGAACTCGTTTTATCTGTGCTCGTTATATTCGAGTTTCACTGTATTACATTTTCACTCCACATTATTGCAAGTGATTGTGTGGATTATCAAATTGCAATTTTGTATGTATAAAATAACCTGTTTCTGAGTGCAAGCATATCTATTGTTACTGTGATTAGAGGCAAGTTTGTCTAAAGCTCTTACAGAAACTAAAATACAGTGGAACACTGATATAAAGAACAGGTCCGGGCAAAAATATTTGTTCTTTATATCAGTAGTTCTTTATATCCATCCACCACCCAGATTTCACCACAACACACAATACAAAACAGTGAAGATCCGCAGGTTCAAACTGAAAATAAATGATTCATTCAACCTCATTTACATACTATGAAAAAACATTGGTGCAGTAAATGACATGTGTCCTCTGTTAACCAAGTATATATAGCCACTAATAAGTATCAGGAGAAACAAAAATCTAAAATCTTTAACACTCCTCTCCCCTCCCCAGCCTTTACACAAAAACTCTACTTCTTGAAATCCAGAGTGTATGCAGCTCTCTTTCTCGATGCCATCGTGTACTGTTCTAGTCTAGTGTCTATCTGTTGGATAGGGCCTATAGCCTAACAGCGTGTAGCACCGTGTGGATCTATCTAGTCTTTGTTTTGAACAGGAAGTCAGGAAGTTCTCGAATCTCTAAATTATCAGGAAATTCAGTTTCTAAGTGTACAGTCTTGTTGCACAGTCACCGTGTTAATCAAACTGATCCACAATCCCACATTTGTCGATAATTGCTGAGGTTTAGACTATATTCACAGCTGACCCAACATTTATGACGCGCTGTCTATCTTATTCTTTCAATATTTTATGTCTGACCCGGTTTTCAATGTAAACACAGCTGATTGCTGTTTCCGCACATGCGCATTAGGCCGGCTGACCTTCTGTCTACAGACGCAAGTGGCCGAAACTTGTTCGGCTGTTTTCGTTGGGCCTAAGTCTAGGCTAGCTTTGCAGACTGGATGTTCGGACCAGTTCGTTATTTCCGTTACGAAAAAAGAGGAAAACTACAGACTCGGGAACCGAGATGGGTTCGTTTCATCCGTCAGTTCTGTATTATCTGTTCGCTACATGCGTGAACATTTTATTGAGTTAAAGAGAAAAAAAAATCGGGACAAACAAAGATGTTCTTTATTTCCGTCAATTCGTTTCAAGCGTGTTCGTTATAAGTGTGTTCCACTGTACATATGGCCATGAACCAGAAACAAATTCTCTCCAAATGAGACATCACTTGAATATTACTTCTTATTTTTGAAAAAAAGTTTTATCTGTATAATCTGTTGGACTGAAACCAACCTAATAAACACTCCGCATGAACTGCAATGTGCCAGCCTCATTCACATATCTTATTCTTTTCAGCAAATTCTTTGCTTAAAATTTTCATGACATCCCCATGAGTCAGCCCTCCCTCTCTTTTCTTCACATCAGAGTAGCATTCTTTCACAAACAATGCAAACTTGTTGGGAGTTCGAAGTGTTCGTGGAGTTGCAGGAGTTTTACAACTTTCACTGCTGGAGTTGAGTTCACTGGTCAGGTAAACTTCAAATCTTCCTCTGCAGTGACCACATACCTTCTTGTCTGTGTCCAAAGATTTGGAGTGCCGACCAATCCTAGTGATGGAATGGACAAAGCATGATGTTTCACATATGTATTGTATGACCGATATGAAGTACCCTGTTATAGTGTGATTCACAATTTGTGGGACAATGTTTTTTTCAAATATCTTATAAACGGTTTAACTTGCAGGCGTCAAAGTTTGTATGGCCTCCTATCTCAATTAGTATACTGAGAGTGAGAAAAGTATTTTTTGGACACTACTGCACAAGAAACGAAAAAAAATTATATATACTGTATATACGTATATATAAAATATGCTTTTTCCATTGGGGATCGATCAGACTGCTGTTTTACAGTAGAGCCATAACTGTCACAACACATCAATCTATGATGTGTCCTCTGTTTACTCTGAAACACGTACATACAGTTGCACATCACCTTTGTTTGCTAAATTGGAAGTTTTAGGCCTTCACATGTGAAGCAGTATATACCTAATGTTGAACAGCAATGTTTTCATTTATTTTGGTTCCATTGCTTTCCGGTTGACATTATGATTATAGCAGCTGCACACGGACGGTGTGAAATCGTTGAGACTGAATAATGTAAAATGCAACAAGAGAGGCAAATAAAGGAATGCTCCTTGCATCCATTTCCAACCCTGTAAAATGGGCAAGTATACATGCTGGAGTCTCAACTTGTCTTGTTCGTTTTCAGAAAGTAGATAGTGTGCATACTTCCACCACAATACAAATTAATAGGAACCTTGCGACCATCCCTTCGAAGTAGTTGCCCTTTACACACCTCATACAATTCAGAGCGAGCTCTTTTCTGTTCCAGACAGATCCAATGTTTCCATCAGTCATGCTGGTTAATAACTTTTTGAGTTATCTTGTTGGCATTCCAAACGACCAACCAACCAAATGACAAACATCAGAGCTATTTTTCCTAACAAACATACTAAATTTTAATGCAATAAATTAGATTAAGCTAATTACATTTACCCAACAGATATTTGCCTTTTTATGCGGAATTATGTCAATTTGTAAACTTTCCCTCACAGTGCACGATTTCGCACACCATGCCTAAACAAATAAATGAAATCACCGTCTAGCTTATCAAGGCACTGTAAAACTCTACACACTATGGCCACATCCTGTTCTTGAATTTTATATACCTTTTGAACGAAAAAAGTTTATTTCCAAGCAATTTAAAAAAAGAAAAAAAAAAGCATATAAAAACAAACTGAGATAGGAGGCCATACAAAATTTGACATATGCCTGTGCTACTGTTTCAGAGATGTTTGTGGAAAGGGTTGCCTCACGAACTGTGAATTGCACTATAATACATGTACAGTGGAAATCAGTGAAATTGAAATTAAACGGATCAGGCAAATTTTCTAGGTTTTACTTTTACCATACTTCTGACTTAAACTAAAGAAATCCCTTTTCCACTGTGGCAGCATGGCAGAATACCAAAGGAGTAGTGCCTTTCATGTGCTGAAGGGCTTAACATGTGGCCAGTAGCCCAACAAACATTATGTGGGAGAAATTTCATGAATCTAATTAATTAATTTTCTTCATTCTAAAATGACAATTGGGAAATGTTGAGTGAGATTGTCATATTGCATTGGTATTCAATAATGCACTGATGATGCTGTGCTGGTATAAAATGCTTGTTTATAGCCAAGATCAATATTAATGTTGTTTGTGAATGCAGTTGCCCTTATATCAACTTTTGTTTTCATTGTGTGATACCCAAGTATTGCCTACCCAAGGCATTCTCATGAATTCAGAACATGATTGTATGGTTTGATTCAATAACAGATGCTGTTGATCTTGGGGAAGGTCATCCCTAGTTGCCGATGTCTTAATATAGCTTATATTAACTTATAATATCATTGCCCTCTGCTAGCTTTTTAAAGAAAACAGGTATATAAAATTTCTGGCCTGATGTCCAAGCTTATCTGTGTGGTACTTGCCAGACTTTAATGAAACAACAGGAAAATGACATTACACTTTTAGTGTTTGTGGTATTGGAAAACTCAACTGGAAAATAAACATGCAATAATAACTGTCGTGTAGGGAGCCTATTGCACAAAGCAACACTAATCTAGATCTCAAAGATCAAAGACCACTTGCATAAATACGTAGTACTCTATATTCCAAACAAACCTGTATTTGCAGTTGACACACTGATAAGTATATTTGGTATTGATTGTGTAGTCATGGCATCGAGCAATGACCGGCATGAAAGGGAATATTCTGTTGGTCCTTCTTGCCCTGGGAATGCAGGATAGATTCACAACTTGTCAAAGTAATTTATATAATATGGCTGTTTACCAATTGTACAAAAAAAACCAAAAAACATCAACATCAGCTTCAAAAGCTTTACAAAATAATTGAATGGCAGAAGGCTTCCTGTGCAAGATGGGTTTTACTGATCTTAAATTTTGTCAAATTTATTAAAATCTATAATGTTCCTGGCACATGGACCCACATAGACCACCAGACGAAGGATTCAAATTTCATGATTATTTAAATATCCAGTAGACATGAGAAGGTTTAGCACTGATACAAAACAAAAGCAAAACAATAACAAAACAACTTAAAACATTTACCAGGACTTCCAAATTCTTCCATGGCTTTCATTAGCTCCATTGATTAACTTTACTGCGGCATGGCATAGTTCATGGGCAAGAGTGTCCCTCACACGTTCTGAGAATGAAATAGCACATATATTAACCTGTCGATAAAAACTTCCTATTCAGTCTGTCGTGGGGCATACAATGCTCCATACTCCTTATATAGCAGAAAATAGAACATCTGCGTTAAGGCTATCATGGGGCATACAGTGCCCCATACTCATTTCAGAAAAGAAAACAGGAAACCTGCGTTACGGCTTTTGTGGGGTAGACAGTGCCTTATACTTTTTACATAGTAAAAACACACATCTTCTTATAAAACCGTTGTGAGGCATAGAAGTACCCATGAAAATTATAAAGGGGAAAAAAGAAAAATCATAATATAGGCACGAAAATAACTTGACATTCCTTTCATATCAGTCGATTTCATAATAGGAGCTAAAGGAGGCATTTGTGTATCTGCAGCAAGTAATCATTTTAATGTGTGCTGTATTTAAGTGCAGATGTTTATTGTCATCAACCATCATCATCTATTCATAGTTGTCGTAATAGCTGAGGTCTTCATTGTTTTCATCATCTTTTCTTTTGTCATTATCACCATCATTTTCATTCACGTCATCATTTGTGCTTGATTTTCTGCGTCTTCCTTTTCATCATAATCATCACATTTTCATCTATTTGATCTTAGATGGACAAGAAAGCATGATTACAGGCTAACACTGCCATAGAAAAGTTATGCATTTTCTGTCGTCTGGCATTGTTTTTTCAGTCAAGGGCTGTCTCCATTCAGTCATATCATAAATTACGACCGGCAGTTAACTTATGAAGTGCTTAAGGATGAGCTGAAATTCACAATAGATTATTAAAATTACATAGTTGAGACTCTTCAATAGAATAAAAAAATACAGTCGAGTCCGCTTAGCTCCAATTCGCTGGGACCACCCTAGTGAGTTCGACAAATCAGAATTTGACTCACAATTTCCAAGGCGAGTCAACCGTATGCGAGCGAGTGAGCACACTGGGGAGGTCACGAAGGCAGCCTCTTGTTTACATACCGTCACTGTGCATTGGTCCAGATGTGTTGTAAGCCCTCCACAATGCTGTCGAGATGCTTGATTATCGATTGATTTTTCAACACCGCCCGACCCCTCGCGCATTCTCTTCCCACTACTGTCTTATCAGCGGTGGTGTAATACACACGCCCTACTTATGGTGCTGTGGTTAATGGCACTCGCAGTGTCCAGTTTTATTGCCTCTCTCTATCCGCGGCACCGCCTTGTTTGTTTTTCAAGCCGTCGGCGTTGTTTGGTACCACGCGGGGAGGACGCCAGGAGGTGATTTTGCCTCTGTGGCAGCGCTGGGCAGTTGGACTAATCAGAAATGGGCATTAATTACTTTGTCTTATGCAAGGATAATTAATAGACGCAAAGAAGGAAAAAAAACTATTATTTCTTTTTCTTTCGACTTATAAGTACAGTCGAGTCCGCTTAACTCCAATTCGCTGGGACCACCCCAATGAGTTGGAGAAATCAGGATTCGACTAACGATTTCCAAGGCGGGTCAACCGTATGCGAGCGAGCCAGCACCCTGGGGAGGTCACGAGGGTAATTCAACAGGGGATGTAACTAAAGAGGGCATATTGAGGAAGTATTTTAAATGGGATTATTTCTTTTTCTAAGAAATCGCTCTGAGTAGTAGCATAATAGATGAAGAGGCCGCCGCTTTTTCCACTTGTTCCCGGTTTGTCAAGATCGTAGAAAGCGTGCTAACGGGAACGCCATATTTCTCAGCTATGACATTCTCCGACATCGCACCTCTGTCGATTTCCTGGAGCATGTTAATATTCGACTCAATAGAAAGAGTCCTGAGGTTTCTCTTTACAGGATTAGAGGAAGCCATTATTTAGAGGACAAATTCAATTTAATTCAAGTTGAAAATGATAAAGATGAGTCAACCGTACGCGAGCGAGCGAGCACACTGGGGAGGTCACGAGGGCAGCCTCTTGTTTATTTACCGTCACTGTGCAATGGGCCAGTGCATTGTATATACACTGCTGCCGAGATGTTTAATTATCGATCGATTTTTCAGCACCGCCGAGCCCTCCCGCATTCTCTTCCCCCTACTGTCTTATCAGCGGTGGTGTAATACACACGCCCTACTTATTGTGCTGCGGTTAATGGCACTTGCAGTGTCCAGTTTTATTGCCTCTCTCTATCCGCGGCACCATCTTGTTTGTTTTTCAAGCTGTCGGCTTGTTTACTACCACGCGGGGAAGACGCCAGGAGGTGATTTTGCCTCTGTGGCAGCGCTGAGCAGTTGGACTAATCAGAAATGGGCATTAATTACTTCGTCTTATGCAAGGATAATTAATAGACGCAAAGAAGGAAATAAAACTATTATTTCTTTTTATTTCGACTGATAAATAATTGGAGGTATCCGGTTTCGACATACATGGACTCGACTGTAATTGGAGGAATCCGATTTCAACATACATGGACTCGACTGTATATTTTTGATGCATTAGTCAGTTCACAGTCATGTCTCTGAGAAAGGAATTCCCATGAAGAGACAAATGAAAATTACCATGTTTACCAATTTTAAAAGCATTGTGAATGATTTATGACATTAATCATTGCTTATTATGTTTCTGCCGTTATTCTTGATATACATGTACAGGTTGACCCAGAAAAAACGATACCAATGTCATCTGTAGTGAACAGTTGTAATCTTCCAATTATAGTGGTCAACATCTGAGTCATAGGTCTATCAGCTCAATGACTTTGGTTGTCCTAATGATACCAAAATGGAAAGCAAACCAGGGTAGATTGATGTCTAGTTTTCAGACAAAGTGCTCAAATAATAAAAAAAAACAACTGTATCTCTTGGGCCGGTCAGCCACCATCATATGTTCTTGAAAGGCCTTTACAATCACACAGATGCACAGCCTGGGTAGTCTTTAGCAGCTATGACCTGGCTCCAGGATGATGATTGTGACTAAAGAATGTTATATTAGCATACGCAAGCAGTTCTGGATAGCATTAGGACGGTGCCATTTTCATCGTGATTGTCAGCAGGATGGGGCTACACCTCGCACTACAAATGTCACTCTTGCCTGGTTGAAGGACAAGCTTGGACTTGGATAGCGTCTCGTCAGGAGACTATCGGACATTGAGCTGAGGTCCCATTTATCTGATCTCAACTCTTATTTTCCACCCGAGCTACATGAAGGACAGGTTTTATTATATATATATAGCTTCAGAATACACCAAAATCTGCAGCGCTGCAAAGAGAATGAGATCCCCAATACTGCTTTCCCAACATGTCAGCTTGTTTTTCAGAACTTTGAAATAGGGGTGCGGCTATGCCTTTAGAGAGGAGGAAGGAACAAAGACTAACATTCCTTACAAAGGCTCCTGGCAGTCTTTCATTTTTGTAGGATAGTCATACATGGAATAATTCATGCTCATGTCAAAAACTAAGTTCTTATTTATGAAACAGAATGAGGAAAACAGGTAGTACTATTTTTCATTGTAATGTTACACATGCTGAATGATAAAATTTGTTGCGTTCATTTTGCACACACTTTTGCTGCAAAAAAAAATTTTGGTACATGTTTTAGTTTTATTTGACTTTTTTTTCTTTATATTAGAAAGGTCATATTTTTTCCACGAGATAAGACTCATAGTCTAGTTAGATACAGTATTTTGCACCCAATTTTTTTCAGCATTTGATTGATTTTTGAAAAGTTATAACCTCACATGTCTTCTATAAAAAATGTTCTGCTAACTGGAAGTTTCTAACTGTCCTTTGTCCTGACTCAAAACTTCAGTCATGAACCTAACGTTATCCTGTAAGCAACATATTATTTTATACTGTCATACAATATAGCCACTTTTATCAGTTAATATTTTATTCGGTAATTTTAGCGTCTTATTTAAATTAAATTTAATAAAGAATCCACAGGCATAACTCCAAAACATGTTGTTCTGGTGGTATGCTAAGCTCAGATGACTGCCAAAATGCTACCACAGTGAAGACCACATAAACTGAGGTCTTATAAAACCGAGTTTCTTGTAAACCAAGATAACCCTGATGTGAGGTTTTCCCCCCTAATGTCAATATTAATTTTGAACTGATAAACGGAGTTTGCAATCGGCTGATTCTCATAAACCGAGGTCATTTAACCGCTCAGCGGTGATAAAAAACTTCAAATTGCTTTTATTTAATGTACACTTTTCGGTCAGTTATTCCCGCATGATGTTCAAAGCTGGACTGAGAAAACAGCGATCTCTGCACTGTGCTAAGGAAGGGTGATGATTTTGGGGGNGGGGGGTGTGTGTGTGGGTGTGAGGTAGTATTCGGAGAAATGAGAGAGGGCCGGCCAGTGTAGTGTATGCTTACAGCATGCCTGTCGGGCGTAGACTAGTACCAGGAATACTGTTATGCCATAAGTGAGACAGGCGAATTATCGATTGATGGCGTCAGTGCACAGGAGAGGGGTGAGGAGGTGGGGAGAGCAGAACCAACGCGTTGTGCTCCTGACAATAGGCGCGTGTCGGCATGTTACACACACACACACACTGACGCATCAGTCAGTTTTCTGACAGCGCTTCGAGGCAGTCACATCTCCATTCTTAGGCAATGTGCTGATCAGAGCCGATGATTTCATTCGTTTACCTTTATTTCTATAACATGGAATACTTTGGCGACATTGATGTTACCTGGTGGCCTCCCCTTACTTAAATGGAACCCTCAGTTAAAGCAGGTTTCCTCTGTAGTTCTCACATTTCTATAGAATTGGTATTGACAGCTATATGTCCCATGACGGCCGACTCGCTACACTGAAAAATCTCTCCATAAAGGTATGGGTACCTGATTGGCCCACAACAGCCTTGACGATCTAGTGAACACCAACACACCATTACTCTTCTATTTTTCAATTTAAGAAAATACCAAATATATCAAAGTGAAGCTAATTAAAAACTTAAGGAATACATAAAATATGGAGGAGAAATAACTTTTCATTCAAAAGTTACATCTGAAAACCTCTCTGGGGCATAAAATACCCATGACAGCCGGTGAAGGTTAAAGAAGTCATTTGTAGGGATATTGGTAAACATCAGGCTTCAGTTGTGTAAGGTACATTTATATTCTATTCCAGATCCTTCTGAAAAACAGAATTAAACACACAAAGCCTGCTGCCTCCCCTATCTTGTTTAGCTTCAAATTACAAATACCTCACATTCCCAGTTAAGTGTCATCCATTTCAAAAAAAAAAAACAACAAAAAACAAAACAGCACCTACACAATATCAAAGCTTTTTTAGCTATTTGAAATATATGAGCATATTCCATACCTGGGTTGTCACAGACTTTGACTGACAAGGTAACTTTAACTTTGAAATTGCTTGATGTGCCCTTGTAGTAGAAAGTTCCGGCTGTCTTTCTGTAACGAGTGCTCCATTCAATTTCAAAATCTTTGGGGAGCTGAAATTAAACATAAATAGCGTGACATGAAGTTCTTTTCACAACCACAATGAAATAAGTCAATTTCCAGGAGCATACATGAATTATTTCTTAAATAAAATGCTGTGCAAGCCATTCTTAAGACTTATACTTAGTCCAAGTGGACCACACAAAAGCATTAAAGTGACGAAACCAAATTCATAATGCAATGTCTTGTTAGCAATTGTATCTGGATATACTGGTAATATAAGATTTTGCTTATTCTTCTTAAGCAAGGTGTCATGGAAAATGAATTCTTTCTTTCCTACTATTACAGAGCGCTAATCTCACTGCAGACAGGATAAAAGATTCCTTTTAATACTATAGGTAGAGACAATGAAAATGAATAACAAATGAACATTTTGCAAACACAAGACATAAATTATGAGTGCTGAATCCTAGTTTCTCCTAAGTTAAGTGTCTGTGCAATGCTATGACATGTTTTCCTTGTGCTAGAAACTTTATCATCTCCATCCTTTGTACCAGAGTGAATGTTTTGTGTGCAGGGGCGTAGCGTCCATGTAATCTATGAATCTGAGATTACCAGTTCATAATAGCCATTATACATTCATTATATAGTTTCCATCTAATATAATTTTACTAATGCTAAGTGCTTTCTAAAATGTTCAAATACCTTCATCGTTTTACGTGTATTACATTTGCGTACCATTTACAAGCGTTGGCGTACAATCTTGTCAACACTACTTAAGTTTTTTGCAGTACTAATCTGTGACCCGGTACTCGTCTCGCAGATTCTCCAGCCCCATACCCACAGTGTATTGCATTCGAAGGAAACGTCAATAGAAAAACCATTTAAAAAAAGAGGTCAGTAATCTGAGAGAAAAATTTGATTATCCTCTACGCAGACTGCATTCCCATCCCACTCTCCCCACTTTTTTTTTTTTTTTGATGTGCCGCGAACGACGTCAAGAACTCAGTTGCCAGTTTTTGTCAAACGGGAGCCAAATCACAACCGAAAAAGTACCAAAATATAGCACCGAACGGCGGCCTGGGTCAAGATTTGACATGAGATCAGAAATTAATGACGACTTATGTTTGTAATGGATATACACTGGTATTATACTTATCATAAACATTTCTATTTCTACAGATATTAGAGCAATGTAAGATCTGACCTATAAATGGAAACATTTTTTAGATTGATCCTTAATTCGTGCTCATCTGGCGACAGAAGTACCGGTACCAAGCAGTTTGATAGAAGTACACGTAAACTAAAAGTGTTTCTAAGCGAAATTAGTAACTATTGATGTACAGTCGGTTAGAGTTAAAAATGAACCAAAGAGCCAATCAGTTATTTGAGAACTACGTACTTTAAATATAGCCAAAAATCTGATAATTGGTTCCGAGAGAACCAAATTTGGCAACCCTGTTCCAGAGTTTTTTCTTCCTTTTATTTTTCTCCCGAGGACTAGAGAAAACGGCACCGTAAACATTAAAATATTGCAGAGCTCATGATGATCACAATAGCATTAGTTCATTTTGCTTAAACATGAATAATTTCTAAGACCATTAACCTTACAGCTTCTTTTAGTGGGAGCAAGAAAAGAGACCTCAATACCTTTTACATTAAGTGTCTCGTCCTGCTCTGTTTGATTGGTGTCAACGCTTCTTGACGACAACTTTATTATGATACTGTACATGATATTTTTACAGCATTTTGAATACCGTACTTTGAGGTGACGGTCTTGAGGGAGACTGGAAGCTTTTTTTTTTTTTTTTCTCTTATTTTTACACGAATACCGACATCAGTGCTGGTTTTAGGCGAATTTGCGGGTGTATTTGTTTTGCAATCGAAGAAAGCCATGGATCAGTCAAGAGAAAACAACAGCATTCCAAATATCTTAAAGTTGATAGCAACAAATAAACTTAGTTTCGATGAAAAACTTCGACTAAAAGATGCAGGTAGGCCCACGCCAGAGTTTAAATTTACGGGAAAACGTCAGTGTTGCCTCCATGAACAGTACAGGAAGCATCAGTGGCTTTGTGGATGTGAAGAAAGAAAATCATTGTTTTGCTTTCCATGTTTGTTGTTCACAGACTGACTGTGAGAAAGAAATTTATAAACAATACAAACATTATGAGCAAACAAAAAATAAATGTATCTATATCTTGCTGCTAGATTACCAAAAAAATCATACTCGCTACGCCCCTGTTTGTGTGCCTCAGATGGTATGGCTGGTGAACAACAATTATTAAGCAATTTGAAATGTCTTTGAGTGGCTACTTTCACTGACTCATTTCATCAAAAAACTGAGCATCCCGAATCCCCATATCTCTTGACAAGCTGAATCTGGCCTTTAAGCTGCTAAAGAATCTGTGATGATACCTGATCCTCGAAGATAGCATGGTTGAAAATCTTGAACAACTTATATGCCAAGTCAGCCCTCAAGTCTTTAAAACGCTTCACATACCTGCAAATAAATGATAACAATCACATCTTACTGGCAGACAAAGTTTATTCCTGTCTGTTTGGTTATTTGTAGAGGACATGCCCTAATGATATCCCAAATGACCATTTAACAATAAAACAAACATCAGCATCTAGTATGCAGTTGAAGATGCTCTGAAAAACGCCTCAAAGTCTACAGAAAGCCATACTGAACGGTTTTCATCAGTATTCACAGCTTACAAGTTAAAAAGAAAAAGTCTAGATTAAATGTTGCCATTACAGTGCACAAGTCACACTAAGCCTGAAGTAAAACGTAAAATAAAATCTTATGCTGGGTAACTTTAAAGACCCAAATTATCTTTAGTGATTACCAAAATGTTTTAGTTTTAAATTTATCAGTGTTATTTTCACTAGATGGCACACTTTCTTAAGAATGAACACTGTGACCATAAGAATTAATACTCATGCTTTCTTAATCCTCTGTACATGCATTATAAGTGCATACATTGTTATGCTAAATTACCTGGCCGCATCAGGATGTCTTTTGTAATCTGCATAGTCTGCTGTCAAAGACTTCAAAAAATAAGCATCTTCATCCAGGCCAATTATGCTAGGGCAAGGTGGTCGAGGGGCAGTTGAAGGGTGGAGAGCTGGATCTGTACCAAATGCAATAAAACAAAGCTGCAGTTTCGTAAAAATTCTTTTCCATGCTTCAACTTTCAGGATGTAGACTATGAATGCAAAATATGCTACTGCAGTTTTTGCAGTTTAATAAATATAAGAGGAAATGTCAGCCATTTTTTCCAAATTCCTAATGTGCACAAACAGTCACCTTCCACAAAACACAGTTCGGGACATGCAGTAAGAATTGAGACCCCTGACATTTTATATACTTTCAGGACTTGCGTGTCTTATCAGGTTCCTAGTGGATACTGTTCTATTGAAGAACAATCTTTCATTGAAATTTGCCTGAATGTATTCAAGATAATCATTCCCTTCCGACAATAGTACTAAGACTTGTCCCTACCTCCTGAGATGGATGGGGTCTTGAAATCATCCTTAGCTTTGTCTCTATGCGTGTTGGCTGGAGTTTCAAATGGTCTTTGCCATGGTTTCAGTGCCCTGGGAGTTTTAAATGGGGTCTTGGCTGGCATTTTGTGGTGCTCCTTTCCAGTAACATCTCCACTGTCTGATAAAAGCCTGTGAGCATCTGTTTCAGGCACTTTGGATGTTGTTTTGTTTGTACTTGGTGTTGATATTGTTCCACATTTTCCTGATTTGTAGTCACTTTCACCAGAGGAGGCTGACAATGCATTCCATTTACTGCTATGGTACTTTGAAGGAGGTTTGGCCAGTGTTTTCTCTGAAAGCTCATCATCAGATGAGTGATCAAAAGAACAGACAAGGTGCTTTGTCTTGTTGCTAGTCTTTTTTGGAGGCTTGTCTACAATGAAGTCATCCAAGTCAGAATCAGACTCATCTGAAGATTGTGAGTTATCTGAGTGGAACTCTGTGTATAGAACTTTCTGGTGTCTAGGAATGGAGGGTTAAAACAACACTGACTTGAGACAGAGTACAGTGGAAAACACCTATAAAATTGTGAATGAAAAAAAAACAACACTAATTCATCCTCATTTAAACATTTCTCTTTTTTGATAATAAAGAGTGAAAGGCTTACAGATATACAGATATATCCAAATATACATGTAAATTATTACTGCTAAAAAACTGAATAATTTGCTTAGGCCTGAGCAGTGTTCTATATATGATGAACATATGGTAATTTATCTCTAACATGCTTCATCTGTGTTTTTCACATCAAACATGTTATATCTGGAAACCATTTGCATGTTGTATGTATGCCTTCCATCCTCTCCTTTCCCATGCAGCTTCGACTGAAGCACTGAGCCTCTAGGCCAATGAATTTCTCTAGTGTTGGTCATGTTTGGAGTATGCTGGAGTATTTACTACACAGTATCTGCACTTCAACACAATTTATCTTCTTGCTACCAAAATGAATATTATCTGTAATCATGTCACTCTTAAGGCAAGTCAGTATAATTCTTGATTATTTGGCAATATTCAGAATCCCCTTGAGCAGTTGTCCTATTTACAGATTTCCAAACAACTCAAAAATTATTTTCATAGATGAAAAGATAAAAAACATCTGGGATGGAATTTTTTTTCTTTTTCTTTTTATTAAAGAAAAACAAAATGTAACACATAATTTTCTCCTCTCAGTTCCAGTGATGCTGACATTCTGATACCTTGGCCATCTTCTCACATTTGTACCTTTTATTTTTCTAACGCCTCTCTTGGAACAACCAACTATTTACTCTGTCTCCCTACTAAAGTCCACTGTACGCCATATGTTTTGAAAGTAGCCACAGACTTATCCCAATCGATGACGTCCACACTAAACAGAAAGTCAGATCATTCAATGATTCATTAGTCTCAGTTATATTTATATGGATGAGAAATTTCTATTCAAAATCCTGACACTGCAAAAATAAAGCCTGTAATTTCCTGATCACTTTTTATCTTTTGCAAACACTTTCCACCAAAACATTTTGCACAGCCCAACTGCAACTTTCAGACTTGGGACACAGGACTCAAACAAGAACAAAAACCTAAAGTGGCACAGGACATATATCTAATGAGTGTGCTGAATATCACATGTATAGATAAAGATTGTTGTTGTAATCTAAAGGTTATCGTTAATGCCCAAAAAAGCTTTAGTTTCAACTCCCATCTAAATCAATAAAGGCCCTTCTTTCATATACAGTAATTCTGTACTGATTCCTGACTGTTCACTCTTCAATGCTTTCTTGAGCTCTGTTCATTCTGACAGTGCTAGTATACTCTTACCTGTTGTGTCTCTCTCTTTTAGTATCCAACCGTTTGTTAGTTTTGATGTAAAACATTTCATCATAATCATTTTCTTCATCAGCTGCTGAGGATCCAGCTTCCTCCACCTCATCATCATCCACAATAAATTCATTAAGGGGGGGCCTGAGGAAGATTTTTTACAACCCATCTGAGTACAGCTGAGACCATTTACATGAATCTGAATGTAATGAAATCTTGCCAATAATAAAGCCTTTTCAAGTCCACCTTTACCCTCTTTTCACTTTCAAAAGGCAAAGCAAAAATGTAACATATCTCCACTAATATAAAATCAGCCCAAAGGTAAAAGAATATAATTTTTTTTTCTCCGAAGATCTACTGTAAGTGTCTCATGCAGACAAGTAAGCAATTTCAGTCTTTATTGCAATTGTATACATGGCAGCATGATGGAAATCTACTATCTGGTTTGGCTGATTTGAGAAGATGTCTGCAATCTGAGTGCAGGAACTGGAATCTGTGTGATATCACAAAATCAGGCAGACTTTGCACCTTTTCAAAATATGTTTGCAAGTGTTGCAGGTGTAATGAAATATGGGTATAACGAAAATCATGAGCCACTCCCTGTTTCTTTGTTATATCCAAATTCTAAAGCAACAAGTTGTCACAGACTTGCTGTTAATACAGTTCTATTTCATGGTTGCGTATATCAGTGTGTTTTCATCTGCTAGACATTCACTGGTATCTGAATTTGTTGATTTGTTTCAATAACTCACTGAAGGCTGGTCAATTTTCAAATGACACAGTTTCCAAGAAAAATCTAACACATAAAGCACAAGAGAGTTGAACTGGCCTAGTGAATGTGCAGGACATGTTATAAGCGTAATTAGTATTCAGCCATGTGCCAAGAAGATGATGTCATGGCATACAGAGTGCACGATAGAGGAGATGTATACTGTACATGTGTTTGATGAGCTAAAGCTAAGCTGAACCATCCCCCTAACCACAGAAAACATTTTGCTCCCATATTATTTTAAGAAGAGTCTGTTAACATGATGTAATGCCTCTGCCCTGCACCAGAGAAAACTCATGATGGGATTAAGCAAGACCTGGATTCTTATACCCGGTCCACTTTAGGTAACCTTATGCTTACATCACATATAGGCTGGACACACAGATGAGGGGTAAAACTTATGTATGAATCTTACGATTCCATTTCAAGCAAAAGATCTATCAAACAAAGCATGCTGAGACAATGAAAATGCAGAAGACTTTGCCTAAATTACAGGTTAAACTTAATTACTTTTCAATTTGTATGACCACAACCTTAACTGAAAGTGTAACAATACACTGTCTGACGGAACTGTCGGGGACCTAAATGATTTCATCATTTCTATCAATAGCCTCTGCTGCTCAGTGTTGAACATGACAGGGCAGTGAAATAACTCTCTGAGCAAGGATGAAATCCCAGTCACTCAAATCTTCCTTGCATCATAAAACACACATGCACTATAAAAATGGGATGCTTATTTCTCAGGAAATTGGTTTATTCTTAGAGACAAAAAGCACCTGAGAACAGAAAATTATTTTTATTGAGCACACGTCTTTCAAATGAAAAACATATCCCGTTCAAATGCATGTCTATTATCTAACATTATTATGTTAAACAATAACAAATAACAACAACAACAAAACATATGCTTTTGCTATTCAACAGATTCAAACTCTTAAAAAAATGTTACAGTATTTAAACTTACATTTCTCTGTTTCGCTTCACAGGTCTTGCAGGATTTTTCATCTTGTTTAGGACTGTATAAGAAAATATTTGACAGCTGAAAGGATGTTTTTGCATGAAGATTTCTTAATTTCTTTGCTCTGCCTCACAAAACAATATCTTATTGCTCAAACAGATTTCCACAAAATGTTTCCCTTAAGGGCAAGTGTGGCACCCTGTAGGGGCAAAATTGGGTAAAATTGTGTTAAATGAGTTTAAGGCAGTTTCTTAACAGCGACATGTCCTTTATCGAATCTTGAAGTTATTTTCATGATACCTGTCTCAAAAAGTGTATTTTGATGCAAAAGAAAATGATCACCCTTTCTCAGATGCATCTGTTGGGTAATCTTTATCGTCAATTATCTCAAAATCACAGTTTTCATCACTTTATCCCTTCGATCTGACTTTTTTCGGGTCCAGTTTACATGAAATTTTGCATAGCAACTCTCCAAGCCCTTGTTTTGAGAATGTCGTGGGCTTTTTTCGATATCTTGTGTTTTTGGTGTTTTTTTTTAATTTTTGAAGTTGAAAATTCTCAAAATTTTCTTTGTTTTTTCATGACATTTAAAAATAAATTATTTTTAAAAAACTATCCAAGAAATCAAAAAAAGCCTGTGACATTCTATTTTAAATAAAGTGATCTTTCAAATGGAAAAAAAACCCAGCATCCTACCATCTGTTGTTCTCCAGATCGAAGGGTTCAAAGTTATGCAAAAGTCACCCATATTTTCCAATAAGGTGGCCAAACAATTGGCATTTCCATAGCAACGGAGGGAGGAAATTGTGAAAAACCCCCGTTTATCTTCCTTCCTGGCCCTACGCGACCCATTTTTTCACCCCAAAATGACGAAGTTCCCTTTATTAATGAAAATCACCTAGTTCTGCCGCACATGCCCTTAAGGAGATTAACTTTGCTGTTGTTTTGATCTCATGCTATCAAGATGTTCATTCTTCCACAGCTCATGGTGATATTGACATATGTGTCTCTAATGGTAGGCAGGGCAGAACTAACAGTGTAAGGGAATTTTTCAATAATCAGCTTGGTATATCTCATTATGGAAACTTTTGAAAACTGTATACTTTGAAGGTGATAGTACTGTCATGTTCTTGATGCTCAATCTTCTCCATAGTTGTATTAGGAATAATGATGCTCCCATAAACAGAATGGTATTCCAGTTCTGTGCATAACAGGAGAGTTCATGATTACATGAATTCTGACCCTGTCAAAATGATACTGAAAAAAATTATTTCACACAAGATATAAACTCATGAACTTACAGTTCTCAAAGTCACTGTCATCGTCACTTGATTCACTGCCTTTTGTCTGGATTCTGCTGAGAAAAGATACAATATGTAATTATAAACTTCACTACTTCTGCGTCTTCATTCACAGATATCCTGCATTAATTAGTACATAGTGCACATTCTCCTGCTGTAACCTTCTGGCTGTTAGGATGCACTTCACTTTGAATCTCATGCATTCTACTCTGAATCTCAGCATGCATCAGAATAGGAATTCAGAAACAGAACTGGTTACCAAGGCAGCCACAACTTGAAATACAGCAAATTCTGTGTTATAGATGTATTAAGCATCTGTTATAAACTGCATCAAATGAATTTCAACAATAAACTTAAGTTACATTGCAAAAAAAAAAAAATAACCACTGTGGAAAAAAAAAATCTTAATTTCCTCTACATTATCTAGTCTGATCAAGGCCTGTTAGTCTTAGGCAAATATGTACTTCTGCAAGCCAAGTGTTTAATTTATTGATGATAATGATGATCTGTATCAGACTAACTTAAGAAGATCCCAAAATTTCATAACTGAACTTACCCAGCAAAGGAAATTCCCTCCAGCTTTTCAGTCATTCTGTCAACGTCAAATTCAGCTTTCTTCCTGTATCCATGATCACAACTACTGTGGTCAGCAAAGGGATTTACCCCTGCACTCTCTTGCTTCTTGTTAGCAGCGCCATCATCACAATTAACAGTCTTTTTGGCTTTTCCAAGTCTTTGTTTGCTGGTCACTGAGTTGTGATGCACATATTTGATATCCATTCTGTCGTCATCTGAAGAATCATCAGTTTCCTTTGTTACAGCTACAATAGATTTCTTATGACAATTTCCCATGGCTCTGTCCTGACCTCTGTCACTGTAACTACTGCATCTGTCATTCTTCTTGTAGCTTTTAGAGTTCCGGACAGTTTTGAGACAAGAGCTTGTGTCCACTGACTTTGATGATTCTGAGCTATAACCTGCAGACTCACAGCCTTCAGGTTCAACATCACTTTCATTAATCTTGTCCATGGCAAGACTGCACCACTCATCACATACCTTATTCTTGCAGTTTTCATCTTCATTGTCACTTGCAGCAGCAAGAATAATATTGCTGTCATCTGTGAAACTGTTTGTTTCATGACCTCTGAAGTTGGTTGGAAAATTCTGCACATCTTTTTGCAGTGTTGATTCACTCATTGGATCTGAAAATCTTTCATACTTTAATGCTGATGAACTTGATTCTGATTGCACAGTTTCACAAATGTAACTGTGATTTTCACATGCTGTTTCATAAAGACTTTTCTTTGATGACTCATCCACTTCTGGGTTGAAATTTTCCTCTTCTAGATTACTGTTCCCATTACTGGAACTGAATGCAGTGCTGCAGTCATCACCTCCATCATTCAGTTTTTCAAAAGCTGTCTCGTATGGTGCCGTCTCCAGTGAACTATCTTCTTTAGTATCTGAATTTTCAATGACTGAATGTGTGCCTAAATCCTTATGACTACAGGGGACTGCCAATTTCAGTCCAGTACAGTCATTACAACAAATAAGTGAACAGCTTGAGTCAATGTGTGGAATCTTACTGTCTGATGCAGAACATTCTAAGAGACTTGTTTGTATAGATACATCCTGCACTTCATAACTTGTCTGAAAGAGCGACTCTTCATTTCCTTGTATGCATCCTGAAGATGTGCTTGATATACTGCAAATCTGAGGTGATGATTTGCTAATTTCTTGGGTAGAATGTTCCTCCACTGTTGTTAACATTGAAGAAGAATCAACAACATGAAACTGCAAGAGTGGCTGCTCATAGTTTGGGACTGATTTTTTCAAAGGCAGGCTCCTTCCATTTTCACTACTGAAGTCAACTGCACTTCTCTCTGACTCTCCATCTACATTGTTGTGATCAAAAGAAACACCATACATGTAGTTAGATATATCAGGTATCTCATATGTCATATCACTGCTAATACAGTGATGCAGATCAGCAGATGGCTTTTGACCTAGATTTTCTTTGCGGTCCACATAACTTGTTTGTGGTGAAATATCTTGTACATCAACATAACCCACAGCTGGCTGAAAGGTTAAACAATTCTCACGAGATCTTTGGCTGGTTGAAGATTCCTCATCATCTCTCAACACATTGTCAAAATTCCCATTTTCACTAGCACAAGGGCTTCTGAAGCTGGTTTGAGTTGACATGTCTTGGACCTCAACATAGCAGTCTGAGGCATATTCTTCATGTTCACCATAAGAATGATTTGATTCTTCACTAAGAGACTGTTGGTCATCATGTTTTATTGTCAAATTACGATTGTCTGCGATCAGTTGTCCATGCATCAGTGGGTTGATATTTCTTTTCCTTCCCTTTCTACACTCATCTGCACAGACAGGAGTGAGAAAGTTTTGACCTCCATACAAAGCAAGTCTTTTTGTAGATCCACAGCTTCCTTTCAAAGACATTCCCTGCAGTTCATCCCATTCTAATTGGTTCTGATTATCTGTAGCAGATTTATTGGTAGATGACCCTTTTGGAATTGATTGATCTATTACCAAAAGCTTTGGTGTGAACTGTTTGTGCTCTGATTTATCATCTTTATCATTTCCAGCTTCAAAGTTTTCTTTATTGGCATCTAAATCTTCTTCTCTTTCAGCCAGACTCACTGGCTTTGGATGTTTACTTTGAAGATGAGCTGTGTTCCTTTTGACATTGCCAGTTTTAGTTTTGCTTTTTCCTACAGTCTTGTGACCTGGTTTTTGCAGGTCTTTTCTCAGTCTTGCATCAATTCTTTGGGACTGATTATTTTCCTCAACTGCTGAGAAAACATCTGAACTGTAGAGTCGAGTTGACTCTGTTACAGGCAAGCCTAATTCCTCACAAAGAGAGGGCAATTCAGATCTCCGTCGCAGATCACTGGCAGCAATAGTCTTGTCAAGCATGAAACTGGGATTTCCACTTAGGTCAGTCTTGTGATTTGCAGCAGCTTGTAGAACTTTACCATTGGGTGATTTAGAATTACTGCAATCATTTTCATTATCTGAGTCATCAGAGAAGTTAAAGTTAATGTGAGAAAATGCTCTTTGTGATGCCATTGTTCTATCATTCAATCATTCATTCTGTCTGTCTGGGCCTATGATGAGCTCAAAGCATTAGCACGAACAGTTACTTGTGGCACCACAAGGTTTGCAACATATCCTGCATTACCAATACCACTGATTGACTGAAGTAGTACTCCTCCTTGGGTGCACCACTGGATGCTGATATTCTCTTTTCCGCCAAATATTTACCCTGCAAAAGAAGAGCAGTCTGTATTCAATCTACAATACAAAATTAATGTAAATAAACTAAATTTGGAAATACCTATGTCTTCAATATGAAAGAAGGTTTAAATTTCCATGACCATCCCATTACAACAGTCAAATAAAATTATCTACCCTCAATATTAAAAGAAGACTGAACCGTCCTACAGGCCATAATAAATCATACGGTAACCTATTATTCCAATAAAACAGTCTTTCAAGTGTCTGTCATAATGATATGACGCCTCTGCTGGCCTCAGACAACCCATAGGATTACATTATCCAAAGTCCGAATTGTTACAACCACTGCGCGCGTGGCGGCCATAAGCTTACGTCAAATACGTTCTTGCCACATGGCCCAGCTGTCTAGCCAGTGCTGTGCGGACGGGTGATAGCATGTTGGTATGAATGTTTTAATTCCTCTGTGAATAGTAGATATGCCAAACAAAATCATGCTGAGGCAATAAAAATGCAGAATACTTTTTCTGGCTTACTCTATCAAACTTTACATTTGAATTTGGAATACCAGAACCTTAATTAAAAGCTGAATAATACATTTTCAGGTAGAGGTGTCTGCAGATGTTGGAACATAAGTGACGTCAGCGTTTTTGCCGCGGGCTTCTGCTGATCGGGGAAGGGGAATAATTCTGGACTTAAGGGCCAAACCCGGTAACTCTAGCTCTCCTTATTGCGTCATATTACATACGCGCACTATAACAGAATGATGCTCTTTCTTCGCGAAATTGACTCGGTGGGCACCATAGATAATTTTTAGAGAGAAAAGGTATTGAAAAGTGGAAAATTATTTTTGATGTGCGTGTCCTACTTTAATGACAGAAATGTGATAAAAATGTGGAGGAGAGCTTTTATCATAGCGACATGATGTTAGAAAAGAAAATAGACTGTGGCTCACCGCAGTGAAATGTTACAGATCTGTTCACATCCACTGTATGCTAACTAGACTTCTGGCTGTGTGGTGAAAGAAAGTGCTAAAAATATCCTAGAGGGATTAATTTCTGAACTGTATTGGTTTCTAAGCAGCCATTTAGAAATCATTATTTTTATCACTCTTAGCCATCACATGACATGTGATTAATACAGTGGACTCCACTTAATTGCCTTTTCCGCTTAATCGCCTCATTTCCCAGGGAACTGAATTTTTTTTTATATATAAAAGTCACTGGATAATTGCCTCTCACTCCGGATAATCGACCACTCTTCAGCGCCGATGAATTCAAAGATCAGCGATTGAAGGATTACAGTTGACAAACAAATATGTACACAGATGATTTAACTGTGCGACGGATGGCAGACCGGTTGACTGAGTGACAGCTGCCACACCGAAATAGGTGTGATAAGCCTTTCCTTCCCATCCCACCCCCTTGTCCCCCTTCGTCCCAAGCTACGCATCACTGACATCGCATGTCCGATAATGCTAATGCACCGAAAGCCGTATAGTCTCCTCTCTCCATGCCTTCCTTCTCAGGGAGGCGGAGAATGTAAACATCGTATTGGTGGATTTCGGCTAGATCAGAGAACGTGTCATAAGGATGAACGGTCAATTCCGACCATGCCATCCTACTTCTTATTGTTTGCTGGGCTACTGTGAGGTGGCCAATAAGTGAGACAGCGGAGATCAAACATTTTGTGCGCTACAAAACCGTCAAACTCGAGTCGAGAAGGCGTCAATTCAATGCACGACATCAAAGAAATTTAACCCCATTATCAAAAATATGGCCTAAATTACCATCTCTGCTTAATCGCCCTCTTGTTCCGTGATCCCGAGGAAGGGCGATTAAGTGGAGTCAACTGTAATATGTTTCACAGACAACAGGGTGCTTGTGTTTGACAAACGTTTTTCAGTGATTAGCTCAAGAAGATAAGTAACAAATTTTTTTTTTCATGACATATAAATCTAGTCATATTAACATAGTCTTTTCCTGACTTTTATTTTCTTTTGCAAGTTTACTTTAAATTTACATGTGCATTGTAAAAAGTTCCAAAATTTCCTTCATGACTGTGTATAGTCTGCTAGCATTGCTTCTCTAACCTGTTACTGCAAGAAAATAGATATCACAAAAATTTCCTACCAAAAGTAACATCGATGTTCGGAAACCAGTCCCCAATCCTTAGCATACAGCATAGGGATGAAGATCTAGTCTAGACTTGCTGGATGAAAAATGATGTCACATATAATATAGCTAAAATGGTGATCTACTTGAACTGAAGTGAACACTGAATGTATCTGAGTATTCTGAGGAATGGTCCCACTTTCACCAGTGAGGTGCAGTTTCTGGTCCTTTTTCGGCTATGTCGAAGGACAGCACCGCAACGATAAAGATACAGTTCATTTAGTCATAGATGTGTCTTGGACTAGATCGATATTTCTACTAAATCGGTGTTTTGTTAGAGAAAGCCCCTATTTCCCTAGATCTAGTCTAGATCTAGGTTATTACGGTTATAGTATAGGACACTGCAAGTCTCACCAGGATTCTATCCTTTGCCTCTCTCACTTGTAATTTTTGTATTCATTAGTCAGTAGACTGAGACTGCTAGCCAAATTGAACAGAAAGAAATAAACTGGTGTGAAAGATCCCTGGCCTTCTCAAACAACAGCACCGATTTAGTCGAAATATCGATATAGTCCATGATCTGTCTATGACTAAATGAACTGTGTCATTATCGTTGCGGTGTGGTTCGACATAGCCAGATCCCAAACCATCTTGGGGCTCTCTCAAAGGTATGTCAGAGGTTTTTCCAAAACAACTTTATGGGCTCACCCCACCCCCCGTCCAAAACCCCCTAACCCCGCTCACCCTGAGACAAAAATATGTCCGGCCCATAACTAGACTAGAAATAGAATGCTAACTAGACTATAGTCACTAGAGCTAGACTGGAATAAACCTAATTCCTACACTGAAAGAGTCTCAGGATTTTACCCTCAATCCCAGGTTAAATTTCGGCAATCGCTATGAGCTTCAGCTTTCCAAAAATGAAGGGAACTAGTCTAGATTAGTCTAGGCAGAAAACGTTAGAAATGTTGTTTAGGCCTTCTGTAAATGACACTTTGAGTTTTTGAGTTTGCCGGCGTGAGCGGTATTGCCAGGTCTAATATTAAAAACCCGCCAACATGCTGTAAAAAAATATAAAAAATAGCAAAAAATTGCCAGCCCTAAATTGGGAAAAAAGCTCTCCCCCTCCCCCCACCCCCACCCCACTGACATCATATTAATATCTAGATATCTATAATATCTAGGCCTTCGCCCTCCAGCACATAAAGGAATGGGCGTGAACAGGATATTAGACAACGTAATGCATACGTCTTCATGCATGCTTGTTGACTGTATTTTTTTTTGAAATAGTACATTTGTACAGCGAATTCCTGCCCTCTCAAATCCAAAGACAGATTTTAACAGATTTGAAGACCCCGTAGCATTAATATTTTTTGCACAAATGCAAAGAATAATTAGCCACAAGACTTATCGTATCAATCGGGGTATTTACCGATAATAGCGTGAAAGAAAACAATGAAATATGCAACATCTAAAGACTTTCCCAACTGATGCTTCATTTGGTGTTGGGATACGGTACGGGGTAAAGTTGAGGAAAAATAACCCCTTGAGAAGTCCACGTATTTTATATTATTCTAGGACTTCATTCACGTGTGCCTTTTCTTTCCAAACTCCGCTCCTGGCCCTAAATCAAGCACTAAATGGAATATTCCCGAATATTGCCACAAAAATAGTTTCTTTACTCAATGTTTATTTGATTATAAACATTGTACATTTTATCACCTGGGCAGAGGAAAATAACCAAAAAAATAAAAAGCTGACCCGCCATAGGTAATGTTTTCCCCCCAGAACTCTCAGCAATAGGCATAATTTGATTATGAAGTAGCCAACATGGCAATATCTGCAAACTCCCATGAAGACAGATTTTTTACCCAGTGTGTGCTACAAATTTCAATTTGGCTAATGATTTTTTTTTTTTTGCCTCTTTCGGAAACTTGTGTTTTCCTCTGACGGTTTGTCAAAGATTCGCAATCCCGATAATAGTACCCGAAAAGTGATAGTCAAGTTTACACTCTTTATTTTTAATAAAAAATGTGCTGATAGTAATGCATGTGCTGTATTTCATGCAAAATAGAAATTAAATTGTGAATGCCTTAGGCACATATTCAAATTATCTATAATATTAAAGTATGATACAGTCTAGATCTAGAAGTTAGCTGATAAATATGACATGAAAAAAAAAAAGAATATATGGACTGACGGAAAAGGAACTGAACGTCATAGACAGCGGAAGATATTATCAGAAAGATTGCTAGTGACCAGCTCTATTTCCTTCACCCCACCCCTCTCCCCCCTAGTGATCTGAGAAAGGCCCATAGTGATCAGGCTTGCTGGGATAATAATATTAGTGTAAAATCGCATGAGCCGGCATACGAAACTTTTAAACCACATTATGATTATTATCTATATTCTGCCACCTACTTTCTTAAAACTCTCATTAGATGTTAGCTGTTGTATAAACAGAGGTATTATCAAGGTAGAGGAAGTTCGTTTTCCCAGCCTCATTAAAAACGTTCCTAGTATTAATACTTTGAAAATGTTTAAGACTTGGCCTAGTTATTAAAGTTTACAAAATTGAAGCATGGCTCAGATCAGCTGTGACATCCAAACTGAAAACGGTGAAAACTAGGCCCATTGCACCAGTCATGGTGCAAATTGTGTACTATACTACTATTGTATCATATACTGCTTCTTCAAAATGCTCCCTTTTTGGTAGAGACCATTTCACTGATGGTCTTTGCCTCTGCTCTCTAGGAATGATGATGTACATGCTCTCCCAACATCCTGCTTACTGCCTCACAATCACAACTTTTTTACACCTCCCTCCCCCAATCCCTGATAATGCACTGTGAATTTCAGAGTCTGTCTCTCTCTAATTCAAAAGCATCTCTCACGACCCATGATTTAAACAGTGTTTAGCGATGTCGGATGGTATTCTGGATTTGAAAACATCAAGATGATAAAGGAAGGAGGAAAAAAAAAAAGGTGGAACAACATGGCTTAACACAACATACTCCTCAACAAGCACTCCTTTAAAATTTTCAACAGTTATACAAAGTACCATGAATAACATGTAATTCTGATAATGCATTTTAAAAGCTTGGTCTCAAGTATGAGTAAGCTAATGAAGTTCCATTGTATTTAGTAATGTTTCGTTTCGTTTTGTTGTTTTAATGTATCCCAAGAATACCGGAAATCGTACCTGAAGCACAGGAGAAAGTGGGTCACAGGTAACAACAGTGCTCAAAATGGCGCTGTGGCGGCGTTTCCTGTGTTGGAATCTCAGAACTGCCTCATTCGCCAACTTTATCACCATCACGGTAAGCTGCAGATGTATTCGTATATGTGTTCTTACTTTTTTTGTCCTGTTGTCTGACACTCCAGGGAACATCTGTTCTTTACCTCAAAGCTGGAGTTTAATGGGTCTTTTTACGATAACAAACGCAAGGTTATCTTTTATTTTTGTGCACTTCCGTGTTGGTCTTAGTGTATTGAATCAGAGGTGTGTGATCTGTGATGACAACGAATCACAAAGAGCCATTTGAAAACGATCATAGATATTGCTGCAATTATTGATCTCTATGCTAGATCAAGAATCTCCACACTACATATCTTTTTAAAAAACTGTAGATGTAGACTGCTGTCTCAGTGTCTGCCTGGGCATTGACTAGAACGATAGACTTCAATAGAAAACTAGCTTTTTGACATCAAGCATGAAAGGGTATGACAAAAGGATTTCCAAATGCACCTGTCTCACAAACCAGTGGTGACTGTTTAGAGATCAAACCAGAGGAAGGAATTCCTCAGGAGACTCACACCCTAACCAGAGCCAATGCTTACCATTACATCCTGAAACTTACCATTTACCTACGCCTAACCTTACCTAGCCCTGCCATTAACCGTAACACTAATGTCTGTCGAGACAGGAGCAACAGGTGCAAGTCTCATTCAGAATTCCTCCTGTTATCACATTACATTAAGACTAGTTAAGAGCATAGCAAGCTTTGAAAGAGATCTAGACTCTACCAGAAATGATTAGACAGATAATGTGTAACAATAATATTATATTATAATATAATGTGTTGTGACTGTTGCTTTTAAATCTTTGTTTTGCCTCCTTGATTTTATGATTCTGTAACTGGACATAGCTTGAGCTCAACATAAAGACCAGGAAGTCAGATTGAGAAGGCCAGCCAGTCCTATCAATACTGCCACTTGTAATGAATCTTTGGAGGTCACATTTTTTTTTTTTTTGCTTGTTTGAGCCTTACACAGTGATTAACTGACTACATATGTTCTTTTTCCAAAGATCTTGGCCTTTGGTGCAACTTTGTTGCGTTATCTGGACCTTGTGACTATCATAACAGACATTGAAATTGACCATAAGCTTCGGCTGCCAGAAGATGACTTTGAAATCAGCCAAGGCTTCCGAAATGAGTGGCGATCACATCAGTGGCAAGGTAGAATAACCTATATTTTGTTGACACTTTTTATCTCACCCAGGGCTATCAGTTAAAGGGGAATTTACTATGATTAATTTTGAAAGGAAATGTTGAGGTGAGAAGGAAAGGTAAGTGGTCAGGGATTTTTGTTCTCCCCTAAAAAGGAAATTTTGGCGGATTAAGTTTGCTCACACTGTATGAAGATCACCAAAGTTTTTTGTTTCTTTCTCACCTGATGTGTTACAGACTTTACTGAAGGTGCATAATACACCTGCTGAATCCACTGTAAATCAGAGCAGTGAGGAATATAGGGATTGAGCATTCAGTTGTGGTAATGGGTATCTCTGCAAGTTGGAGGTATGGCAGTAGTGAAATGGGTGTTGAGGAAATAGAAAAGAAATAGACAAACTGTTTGACAGGCAAGGACTATAAATTTGTAAGAAAATAAGTGGAAAATAAGGAAAAGATTTTCCCCAGAAGCAGAAGCCTTGCTCTCACCTCTTTCATGTCTTTCTTGTTTACACATGAAAATCATATTCCCTCTTTTGTCTCTCTTCAGTTAAACTGCTTCGCAAATTGTCTATCAGTTTCAAGGTATCTCTCCCCTCTTATGTTGGCATTTATACATCACAAGAACTGGGGTGTAGCAAAAGGGTGACTTTAATTGCCAGACAAGTGTAATGTGACATCAGTTTTGTCGCCATTAAAATTATGTTGTAGATTATGATGAACTACAAAAAAAAAATTGCCAATGACTGATTCTTGACCGCCGCATGACATTTGCATGGTTTGCTCTCCCATAATTTCAAATTTGCTAAAGTTAATAAAAGATAATTTTGAGCAACTCTGGCTGTGTCATCTTAAGTACTCAAAATGCTTACTTTATCTTGTTATGTACCCGGTACTTGTTTAACCATAGTTTGCAACCACATCATGTGTATGCAACATTTTCATTTGTTATTTGTTTTTGTTGTCACTGCCCATAGTGTCTGCCTGCCTATAACAACCACAATGTTCTACTTCCTAGCATGGTCATTATAAACATGTTTGACTGTTGTTGTAATGTGTACAAACCACATTACAAGCAGATGCATAATAAGAAAAAAATTTCTGCCACATTATTTAGAGATTATAATCACATCTGTCATACCCATGCAGCCATGAATTACTTAACTCCATAATGTTTAGTTTTCTTGTGAGGGCTGATATCATTCACAGACTGTGCTAAGTCGGATTCCATTTGTCCACAGCTTTTCTGGCAAGTGACATCATTTTGTTATTCTGCCATCATGTGATCATCATATTCTCCTTGTACATGATCTACATGGTCACACAGCATGTGAGTATGAAATATTTTGTATTTTGCTTTGCTAGGCTAGATTAAGTCAGTGACCCACTTACTTCTGCATCACAAATTCTTTGCGGCCGGCAACTTTGCTGGAAAGTGTGATGCTCAAATATATTAAAAGCCTTTCTGGGCAAGCTTACTGAGTTGAGTGTGACTTTGGACCCGCAGGCAAGAGGCATTACTTAACAGTGATGTTTTGTTACATGTCTAGGCTGAGCTTTGGTGCAGTGGCACTTGTACCTTATTTGGAATTCCCTCCTCTATGATGGTCAGTTATAAAAGTATATATATATATATTTAGTAAGCTGCCTTGTTATTAAGTATAAATTTCACACGAATTCATTATTATTCTATCATTGCATTGTTTGGGTGGACTTGATATTAGATATAACCTTAATAATGCATCATATGCTCTGTTCAAGTAGTAAGGGCATACTTTTCTTAAACAAAGATTTTGCTTTTAATGGAGATGGAAACACTGTTCAGCAAGTCATCATGGGCTCATTGAAATCAAACAAAAGTCTGTGAAGTGCTTAGGATAAAGTGTAAATGATGGTGTGATATGCACTCTATATGTTCATGTAACAGGTAACTGAATATTACATTAAGGATTCACTTGTCAGTTCTGTTAGACTAATATTCTCTGAAATGTAAACAGTTACTGTACTGATGGGAATTGTTCTGTTTTTCTTCTGTCCACAGCATTTCGTCTTGTACATGGAAAAGCTGCGAAACTTCACCTACACATTCATCATGTACATATTCATTGAGTTCTGCTTCTCTGTGTTTGAGTTCTCCTTTTATGGGCTCAACACTTTTGTAAGTATTTTCATTTTTAAGGGTTAGTGGGGTCTGTTCCAAATTTGATTTGAAAAACAGTTATTGGTCCAGTGTCCCAATTTATTCCAGTGTTATCATCAGTATGGTCAAACCAGGTCTTAAAATGAACAAATATCTCTGGTCCCTTGAAATTCAGATTAATCAGATGCCACAGTATCTGCAGGGCATTATGAGACTACTTGGTTTACTATAGTGCATTCACAGAAAGAATAACTAAGTGTTTTTAAAAAGATCTTTTTTTCCTACTGAATGGATTGTTTCCAGATTTTGCATAGCCGTCTAAAACAATTTGTCTTAACAGAAAATATTTTGCTCATATTTTTGTATCTGTGGTAAAAGTTTTCTTTTTAAACATTAGGAAATAAATATGAATAGGTAAGTTTCTCAAACATGTATAGTTGTACAGTATGAAACATGAAAATGTAAACACTTAAGAAAACTGATGTGTGGAAACTGCTTAAACGCAACAATCACAAAAATAATTTTGAAGAACTGCTTTAGAAGCATTCACTTAAAGGCAACAAAGAAATGCTAAGAAATGAGCAGAACAAAAATATGGTAAAAACTGAAAAGACTTATCTAGAAGTAGTCCGGAAGTCAAAGCCATGTTGTCATTTAAGAAGTATTTTCTATGTCACTGACGTTACTGTTGTTGATTTTTGCTGTTTATCGATCCACTTTGTTATTCAGGAAGTATTGTGATATGTTACAGAGTTCATATGGGTCCCTGGGTGTCATTGGAAGTTCTTAAATACGTTCAGGTTTTCTTTTTTGTGGGCTGGGGGTGGTAATGAGTATGAGGTAGGCTCTGTAAGCTCCTGTGGATCTCAAATCTCAGGTATGCAAGAGTTGCTATATATAGTGGCATTTGATGGTGCGTCAGAGTTCACATACAATGACCAAAATGACATTTCTAACTGTTTTATCTTCTCTTATATCTCCGTGTTTATTAGACTCTACTTCTGGTTTGAGTGTAGTGAAAATAGAATAGTTTTATGGACATTTTTTTTTTTAAATTAATTTTTGGTGACTGATCTCTAGAATTATAATCCTCTTGCATTTAGACTCAGTTTGTGTTTCAATTTTCACTTTGAGTTTGCATGAATGTAGTGGCAGCTTGCAGTCTTGCTATTCCTCTACTCAGGTTTGAATTGTTTTAGTGGGTTCAAGTGGTATTCACGATTTATGTTGAATGTGCAAATAGAAGCACACATGTGGAATCTCCTAGAGCATGAACCTATTTGAAAAGGGTATAAGGGCAGTCTGAAAGTTAACTTCATTTCCTGTGTGATGATGACGTTTTAAACCACTGATGAGCATTTTTATTCCTGTTTCAGAGATTGGCGTACGTGGTGTTTATTTGGCTATACTGGTTGGCACGAACACTTGGAAACGTAAGTTCCATTGCAAAAAACTATATTTTTTATTACTTATTTCCTATCTCCATCGTTATTTCTGGACAAATCTATGTAATTATTTTTATATAACAACTCCACATATGTACGCAAAAAGTAATAGAGGGATATTTGTTTTGGTTTTTTTTTTCTCAAATTTTTCTGAAATTCGTGGTGTTATTGTCAAAAAATTGCGAAAAATAGTTATTTAGTAGAACCCCTATATTTGAAGCTATATATAAAATAATATTTCATCAGGGTATCAAAAAAAAAAAAGCTCTCTGTTAGTGTTGAGAGAATATATGTGGACATGTCTGTGTAAAATTTCGAAAGGATTGCTTTTCATTTGATGGAGGAGATATCTATTGAAAATGAAATATTTTCATGTAAATATTCAAGATGGCGACGTTTCCATAGCAAGCAAGATATAAAAATATTTTTTCACAGTTTTTTTACTAATTTGAAGATGTTGAATTTTAAAAAATGATACTTAAATTTTGAAAAGAAAATGTGGCAATTGAAAAATTGCCCTCAGGACACCACCCCCCTCCCCCCCAACATATTAAAGAAATAGCATTTTAAGATGGAGGCAGGGGTGAGCAATATTGATGAGATTGAAAATATGAACTTGTGACTTATAATTCTCAATGAATATAATCATAATTTACAGCATAAATTTATGAACAGTCATATCACATTGTCTCAGTTGTACATTTTCTGATTTTCTGCAATTCCTCTTAGATCCTCATGACGGTAGTCTTCTTCTCTCGTATGCAAGAAATGGAAGATGACATGGCATATGAGCTCAAATCTTCAGGAAAGAAATACATCCACTCATATTCAGCACTCAGCTAGACAGTGTGAAAGCAGCCTGATTTCCATGGACCAATTGTTCAAAACTGCTCTTGAAGATTGTCTGGTAAATGGGCTGGCAAAAAGGATCATAATGAATTTTGTTTGTGAATAGAAATAGAGATCATTGAGCAGTCTGAAATTTATTTGATGCCATGGGGTAACAAATTAAGAAATTAATGCAAATATGCAATCATTTCAGACTTACTATGAAATGGTGGATATAACACTTAACAGAATCACTTAAAGTCATTTTTCTAATATTTGTATTCCTCTGCATTGATTTTCAGAAGCACTCACATGTATTTAAATAGTGCGTTATCACTTACTCATACTTCGAAGAAAGGATTAGAAGAGGTTGTGAAGAGGCCACAAGTTGAATTCAGTTCATGTTAATTTGCAAGGTTATTGTTTAGAAAATGCCCATGTATGTCAGTTGTTGAGAGCAATGGAGTATGTCACAGCTATTAATCTCATCTTTACATTCCATTGTTTTTTACTTTATGTGTAAATAACTTACTATATCATGTTATGGTTGTAAAGTACACATTTTCATACATACATGCCTTAATAAAGGAGGGAGTGACATGCTGCTGTGTGTTCTGCCATTTCTGTTTTGGCAACTGCTTTGCTATCTGACTTCACAATTCATCTTAAAAGCTGCAAATTAGAAAGTACTCACAATCCAAATATCACTGATCCCTGGCCAATTCCTTACAGATTCAGATGATTTTGTTTTCTTGTAGACAGAGTGAAATAAGTTTTGACAGACAAATATTGGGTAACTGAATGTGAAAAGTTTTTGGTTTAAAAAAAAGTATTCATGCTACTTATTTTTCATAAAGTCTTTCAGATAAGCTGTTTTTTGGAATAGCTGATTTCAGTTTAACTAATTTCCAGTGTATCTTACTTTAATTATTATTTTTTGGTTTGAGGGGAGGGGAAGGGGAATGAGAGAGGCGATGCAGACATAATTCTGGTTGGTATAATTTTTGGGGCCAGAATGTCATTCCTGAAGTTCAGTGTTCAAAGTTAAATGAGAAACATAGAGAAATTTGTCCTCCTTAAAAATTTTACAACTGAACAAAACTTTGAGAGGCATCAAATATAAATGTTTCTATTTTGTAATTGTGATGCTACACTCCATTATGTACATAATCATTCATTGCATTTTGTACAAATTTTGTCATTATTGTAGACTATAAAGCTTCCAATGGGATGTATTGACATTTCACCCCATCAAAAATCATTGTGAAATTTTTACTAGGTTTTTTATTTTCTTAGTGTTTTCAATTAGAAATTGTTGGGCTAAATGGCATATTTGGAAAGTTGTTTTTTTTAATCTTCAGGCCATTCCATTCATTATTCTTAAATCTGATGTATATTTTGAGAAAAGTGACATTTTTTTTAACACACTTTGTTTTTTTACCCAAGTGGAGAATGTATCTGGATATCTGTAATAAAGTAAACCTGAATTAATATTTGAGATTAATTGTTTTTTCTGTGTTGTTTGATTGTTTGTTGTCATGTATAAATACTGCAAAATCAAATACAGGCTTACCTAAGCCCTGCAAACATGACTACTAAACACCAGAATCTGTTATGGAGAATTTCTGGATCATCTATACCAAAACCCATCTCATTACTGAAACAGTAGTATCTGTTGAATTTCAGATACTTTGTGAAGTGGATTATTTGAGTTAATTGAAGAGAAACACATTTTTATCAGCATGATTGGTTACATTGGTTTAAATCCTGTACAAAGTTTCCTAATAAAAGTATATCTTTAATTGAAATAATAGAAGACTTTAAATTTCAAAAGACCAGCTAATTTCACTGTAGGAAGTACATGTATAACTTCCATCAATCTTCTATATTAAATGGAAGCCAACATTTGGCCTTTTTGATGCAGTTAAATTGCTCAGTTTCTTATAGCTGACTCCAGTTAATCACAATCTGATAAATTGTTTCATCTGCTTAATCACATCTTTCCGATGGCAGAATTTGTATTTTAAAATTTAGATAAAAATATCAATGGTAATTGCAATTTTATTCAGTTGCAATGTTTGCACAATGTTTCTGAGGTGTAAATAAGAGTAAATGAGCTTTTCCGTTCAGAGGAAAACGGGCAACTTGCATACATTCAAGTAACTCTCAGAATGCAATTCTAGCACTGCAGGCATACGTCTGTATTACTACATTAAAAAATATGAGTATGCTCTTTCAAAATCATTACCACCATACTGTAATAATCTGTGAAAGTTAATGAGAAAAGGAGGACCCGTATTGTTGAAGTTGAAGTGTCTTTTTTTTTGCATGATCTAGTTTTTGCAGGTTGAGTTTGACTTGTGAAAATTACTTCCCATGAAGAAGATGTTCTGTTCAAAATTTTTCAAAATGTGTCATAAGATGGTGACTAATGTGCAGGCAACATGAGTGGTGCAATTATAGCTTTCAGATTGTTTGGATTTATTTATTTTTTAATTTTTTATTTGTAGTAGGCCTGGTTTTCTAGTACATGTATATGGATTGCAAGTTTGCAACAGAAGGAGATATGCCAAAACATATAAATTTGATCTTGAGTCAGAAAACATCACCCTAGATTACTCTAAACTTCTAGGCTCATTCATACATAACAAATCCATCATGTGGGACTTAGTGAGATCCTTGCAAAAAGCCATATCTGACTTTTTACGAAAATAAGATCTATGTGAAATAAAAACAGTTTTACAATAATTGTGAAAACACACTTTTACAGTTAATGTGATGTCATAAAATATTTGTCAGCAGTGTACCTTTATAATCACTTGAATCAATTCTTCATTTTGCAATGTTCCCAAAGTGGCTATAACTTATATATATTCGTCGCTTATCAAGGCAGTTTGGNGGGGGGGGGGGGGGGGAGACAAAATAACATTTAGCTCCCCACCTCACCTTCTCATCTCTGAAATAGCATTTCCCCCTACACCCACCAACCGTCTGTCAGCCACATTTAGTTTCTGTCATTCAATTTAGGTCATTTAGTTTTATTCTTCTTACTTTCTTTGTCATATTGTCTCTAGTTATGCCGTTCTCGTGCTGTTCCATTTCTTCTCCTTTCTCCTATCCCACTCTTGCTTCACCCCCTGAAGTTGCACCCCCACCCACTACTGCTCCAGATCCTCAATTCAGTCCGCCCATTTTAACATCGGTTGAGAATGTATGATGCTTTCATTGTGCAAGTTACCCAGTGTTTACTGCTATAGATACTTTAAACAAGGTGATACTGTACTGCAAAGTAGGGGCCTGCACGATAAACTATATAATGTAGCATAAGCGCCATTCACGTTGTTGCTCACGGCAGGAGAGGGACGAGGGCCGAGTTAACATTGGCAACAGTGAAAGAGAGGCAACCATTTTCGGGGCGGGGGGAGCTGCTGCTTACAGAGACGCATAGCTTTGCTTTGAAAGTAAATAATGACGGGTGATAAATCTAGCCTCTGTTTTGTTTTAGTTTCCTTCTTATTCTTATCCGTCTAAGGGTGGTAACTTTTCTTTCCCTTAAAAGTGTATGAGCTTTCAGTTATTTGCATGTGTTCGATAATTTTCGTCTGTATCCAAACATTGCCGAAAAAAAAAAAAAAGGAATATTTGCCAGGCGGCACATCATAATAATCATAGAAAATCTTTTTATATCTTTGTCAAACCAGGCAAGCACAGTCAAATCTTTGGATTCAGTCATAAAGTAGATCTAGCAGTCAAAAATTGTCAAAAAGAAGAACCCGTAGAACCAACAAGTGGAGACAGCTGAAGGATATCAAGTTAGGATTAGGTTTGTTGCACTAGGGTAGATACAGTCGACTCCGCTTAATCGCCCATCCTCGGGATCACGGAGAAAGTGGTCGATTAAGCGGAGCGGCGANAGCTAGACTAGATCAAGAATGAGTGAAAGAAAGATTTAAGGAAGGAGGGAAAGTTAGGGAACATGATGAAGTAGATGTAGAACCATTATCAGTTGTTCAATGTCTGTGCACAATCGATGTCCACGCACTTGGGCAATTTCTCCTTAGGTATGAAGATGCCAATGTATTTTTCACTGTTGGCTATATTAGGTTTTACATCTCTCATTAACTTATCCTGGGGTGCTGTTTCAACCTACTTTCCAAATATGTTGTTTAGCTCTTCCCCCAAATTTTGACACAAAGAAAAATGCACCTGAACCAGTTAGATTTTGAGAACTTAGGCAGTGAAGCAGACACCCTAATATTTTAGGCCTTTTCACTCAGTAAACAGGGTAACCTTACCCACCTAGCAACAATCACAAATTTTATACTTGAGTGACTAAACCTCACCTATTCTGAGTCTACACATATATTTGCACCTATCTAAGCCTTTGAAATTAAAATCCAACCCCTTCCCCCCTCCCCATGGCCAATATTCTGAAAATGCCAGGTGCTATTGGCATCTTCATACCTTACCGGTAATTAATAATCCATTTAAAAAGAAACACCCTCATCTTCAATCAGAGCATTTGAGCTCGTATTCTTAGTACAGTTTATGGAAGAACCCAGAAAGCTTAGGTCTAGCAAGGCTTAAGTGTGCAGACACAGGAAAATCGCGTAATTCTGTCCTAGCTGTTGTTAGCATGGACATCAGAAAATACCCAAGTAACATGTTTATTTTACTAGACTAGAGCAGAATTTTTATTTTGTTTTCATTAGGAATGTTAATTAAGATAGGAAACCCTACAAAGAGAGTTATTATGAATGTTTACTTTTCAGCTTCAGAGACCATCAGGTCATCCTGCAGGACTCATATCAAGAAAGAGATCCACTATGAAATTCCACTCCAATTGCCTCTCTGCCATGCGGTGTCTACATGACATGTTGCCAAAGATTAACTCCATATCACCAAAGTCCCTACCAGGGACTCAGAAATCTTGTGCCTCAAATTTTACCTCACGGCCATTCCACAAGCACAGCTACTGTTCGCAGCTTACATTACATCAAGGCTCAGGTTCCTTGAAGTTCTTGTTGTTCAGGCCTACAAGATATTTAGATTCCTATTTCACAATACAGTTGGGCTTTCGAAGTAGCCAGTCACTACGGAATGTGTCAAATGCCAAATCAGATAAAGAAAAGGCAATAGCATTTAAAACCTCAGACACTTGTCTTGTGTTTGACAAAGCTGATGCTCTCATTACACAGACAACATTTGGTGAAGCCAAGGCCATTGCGTCCAGAAACAGTTCCAGACTTGTATACATAAACAAAAATCCCGATGGAATATTTTGTTTCAAATTACAAGCATTACCCCAACCTGGGACTCCACAGGATGCTCAGATTTCCTCCAAACATATTGCCAAAGACACAGATAGCAAGCAACGATCACAGAAAAATAATCCTAAAGTATTTAACATCAAGACATCAATTGGTGATCACGACTTTGGGATTAAGATGAGCAGGATGCAGTCACTGCTGGTCAAGGGGAAACAAGTGGTGGTTTTTGTCAACACAGATAAATCTTCTTCTGCTGCTACCAAGGTTTGTAAAACTTTCACCCATGCAAGGTCGTGTTTGTGTTTATTTTACAGTTTAAAAGATAACTTTAAATTGGGCTGCTGGTAGATTCCTTATTTAGGCTATGGAAATAATTTTTAATATGAATAGAATGTGGAACTGTAGAATTTTAAATGAACAAGTCCAGTACAGTGAACCTTGGATCTAATGTGTTGTTAGGACCCACCTTCAGTCCTTGATGAAGCTGAGGTCTCATTGAAAGAAAAGTCTCTGCAAGTCATGTGAAACTGGTCTGTCTCTAATGAGAACCTTTAGCTAAAAGGGTACTTAACTTTACACTTAAAAAATTTTGCTGGTTGCTTCCCTTGACTCCAGACACCATCAGCGTGACAACATCGCGAGTTGATACACGTACCAATTTATTAAAAAACAACTTTTTGGAGGGGGGGGGGGGNGGGGGGGGGGACAAAACAGTGTAAATGTTGAGAAACGGATGGTTTCAATCACTGTCTCTGAGTCTGTGATTAAAATTTTGTCTAGCACAATGATTGGTCCAAACAAAAGGCTTGGCCAATCATCAGAAGAGCATATTCCATCGTTCTTTTGTCCATTCCACTCCCTTCCCCTAGTCCTTGCAGTGCAGAAAGGCTTTAACGTTAATTACTCTTCCGCTCCTTTCCACTAATCGCCCAGATGGTCCTACCTCTTTCCTCCATCCCCTCCTTCCCTACTCAGCTCCTTCGCACATGCAACTAAATTATTACTAGTAACCTTTCATGTTGACTCAGTCTTGTAGACTGTAGCTAGCAGTTGTTACGTAAACCTTCAGGAGTTGCTTGCTGCTGACAGTTTTATTGTGGGTGAAAAGGATGTGCGATGGCCTAACTTCAGGTCAGTGACCTCGTTAGAGCCGAGGTTGCTCGAATTTTGTATTTGTTGGATCAGAGGTACATTTACTATTACAAATATTATCAAATAAGGGAAAAAAAAGATAATTTCCATTTCCCTCGTTGAATGCGAAGTCTCATTGGATCTGAGCTCGTTGTATTTGATGTTGACTGTTTTAAGTATTTTCTTAATAACTGTGTTTGAGTGGATATTGAAGTTAAAAAAACTTAATTTCCTCACTGGTCTATGTTTTATTCTACATAATTTCTTCCACACAGGAGCAGAAGCCAGCATCAGCCTTCATGAGGAGATTAGCAGATGAATTCAAAGAAGTCTGCAAGGTTCATCAAGACTTCAGTAATGATTCTGCCACTCGCTTCACCCTAACTCCTGTAGAAAAAGTCTCATCGTCAAGCTCCTCATAGCCTGTCTTTGTTGACAAGGGCTGAATTATCTTCACACAGCTGATATCTTAAACGGAGCCCCAAAGTGTAATGGAGTATAATGAATGAATAGACCGCAAGTATTAACAAATTAGTGTGACTGATTAAAACAAATGCCTGAAAAGAGTAATGTATTGTATGACTTTTGTTGCTGGGTTGTGAGTAGATTTGAAATCTGTTAGCTCAGAGGACAATACACTAGAGTGTGTGTACAAATTATGGTGACTTTAGAGGTGAAGAAAACACATAGGTTCATATAAATAAGCAGCACTAATGATTTTCATGTCTGTTGATACCACCTTTGGGTTGAACTACTGACAGGATAGCGTTTAATCATGGTTATCTACATGGTCTCGTCAATCCATGATGTCTTTCACAGTGTTAACCAACAGCCTATAGCTTGAATGTCTGGATGCTTGATAGAAAAACAGCAAAAGAGGAGTGTTGCAGCACCTGCTACAGAATTAAAAGGGTTGGAAAGCTGTCTAGATGTTGTTAATGCCCGTAGACTATACACATACATGAAATGGGCAATGTGGATATCTCTGTTATGTTACTTGCCAAAGCAAATGGATATTATGAAGTATTGATGCTTTCCCAAAGCGATGTTATGCATTGTTTTGAAATGATCCAATTTGTGCGGAACTCAGGTCAGTAAATTTTCAGGTATACTCTGTTTCCTTGGTCATTCTAAATGAACAGGCTTCAGTAATATGCTCTGCTCTGTGAAGGTATAAAGGTTCTTAATTCTGAGTGACGCTGCAGAACATGTTTGAAAATGCAGTTAAATGTTATGGGCTGGCCATTTGGATAACACAGTATACTGTATTTGTTCCATTCAGTCCTGTCAATAGTCTTCCCTTATTCAGGAATATGCCAAACAGTGGTTTGGACATCAGGACTATCGTCTACCTTTTTTTATTTGATGAATCAACTTTTTTACAAACTGATGTTTTAGCTCTCTATATCTTGAATTGTTGCAGAGCATATCAGTGTGCCATGGAGTTTAGTTTTATAGTAATCCAGTGGATCTTAATTAAGATGAAACTTGCTGGTCTGAGAAATACTTCATTCAGAAAGTTTTTTACCAGTTTCTCTGATGAAATTTCTCTTACACTTGCTGTGCTGGATAATAAGAGATCACCTCGTACCTTGTAATGTAAAGGTATTTTTATTTCATCATTTGAGGACTGCTAGGCATGTTGTGAACCAGAAATGATTTTAAATGCTTGATTTTCAAGGCCACAGCTTGATATTTTTGGCGATTCACTAAGGACTACACAAAACACAATCATAAATGTTGCAACCTAATGGCATGTGTATTTCTTTAATGACAGTGACCATGCAGTGTGCAAGAAACAAGTGGTGCATAATGTTCATGTGTATGTCCTTTTCATTTTATGATTGTAACAGGTGGCCAGCTTAACTGTGGAACCTCAGTGAATAGTGGCCAGGAGTACAGGCGTGATACTTGATTTTATGTGGTGGGTGGGGGGAGAATTCTAAACCCACTTTCCCCCTCTTCTCTGTTGTTAAATCTTCATTATGATGGGTATGGTGGAGCAAAAATGCAACCGTTGTTGTATAACTACCTCACTCTTTGCAGAGTTTATGATGTTTGTGTAAAACTAAGCTGAAAATATTATTTAAGGCTTGTGCCTTGACTTTACGGCATGCAATAACTGACAAAGCCTTGGTTTTGGAATGTTTTCTTACACTCGACTTTATTTATGCCTTGGTGCTTGGAAAAACAGCATACACATGTACATTATTCAGTTTTGCTTAATATTAAGGTCCATGTAAATACAGTAATGAAATAACAGAATAATAATGAATTCAAGCCTGTGAAATTCATACATAAATAAGCTGTACTTATTAAATTGGTACTTAGTATCAAGGTTCCAACTGCATATGCAGGGTAGAATATCAAAATTATCGTGGCCCAGCCTAGCAATTCCCCTTCTTTGATTTCTTGTCATAGCATGAGAGAGAGAGAGAGAGAGAGAGATATGGATGGGAATGGAGTGAAAGAAAGCATGTGTCCATAGGAGTGCTTTACTACAGCAATATTTTATCTTAATTCTAAAACTTCACACGTTAATCAGCTGTGATTTATGGAAAATACTTTCACTCATTAAATGTATGGATGAGAAAGGGAATAATTTTGCATTCCAGGACTCTCTGAGTGCTAGAAGTGCTTAGATCTAAATGCATTAAAGAATAATGAAGTTAACGATCTTAAGATGAATTTGAAATCATTTATGAGGGGGGAGGGGATAGATAATACAGTCAAACACGAATTCCTCGAATACAAATACACTGAAACCTCGTTATATCGCCAAGTAAGGGGCAAACACAAAAATGGCTGTATAACGAGAATCGCGGTAAAACGAAAATACCATGTAGAACAAGGGAAATAAGTAATTTACCAACATTGGACTGGCTAACATGTCTAAAATAATGCAGTTATCTCCCCACTAGACATAAACTTTCGTTGTCATTTTGAAGTTTACATTGCTTTCATTTGTATTTTTTTGTTGTTATTTTTTGTGTTTAAGGACTTGAGTCGATTTTAAAACAATAGAGTTAAAATTAAAAACAAGCAAGAACTAAGGATTGGAAGCGTACAGTGAAACCTCGCTATACCGCCAGCTTTTCGCCGTGGAACGGATCTGACACCTATACAAAGTCACTAAAAATCTCGTTATACCGCCATCCGCCAACAGTTTAACTATTACATTCATAACTTGAGTATAGTATAGTAAATATTGCTCGTTATACCGCCAACGTAAATTTAACCCCCACTCTCCACTCCCCAACGCTACCTAAATCCAGCTAACAGACATAACATCACTTGGCGCCACAGTCTGTGCTTGTTACTCAAACACCAATCCTACTACACACTCTTCGCTTTTTGGAAGCGAAGTCCTGATAGGCCTACTGATGGGGCATGCAGTGGGAAAGGCGGGTCACAGTTCAATCTCCTCTCGCTCAATAGGCCTAGACTAGAGAGTTTGCGAACGAACGTAAGCGCGCGTGAGGTGATGCTTCAACTGGTTCACACCGGTCGCGGGGTACGATGCAAACAGCACACATTGATCTATGACGTAGGCCTAGCGCTCGTGTGATTCTCCGACCTGGATGTGTAATGTGTAGTAGTCAACATCTTTTCTTATCATTCTCCAATTTGACACAGGCTTCCAATCCTTAGTTCTTGCTTGTTTTTAATCCTATTGTTTTAAATTTAAAGGGAGATAACTGCATTATTTTAGACATGGTAGCCAGTCCAATGTTGGTAAATTACTTATTTCCCTTGTTCTACATGGTATTTTCGTTGTACCGCCATTTTTGTGTTTGCCCCTTACTCGGCGATGTAACGAGGTTTCACTGTATATGTCAAGTTGGAGAAGATGAAAAGAAGTTGACTACTACACATTACACACCCGGGTCGGAGAATCACACGAGCGCTAGGCCTACAATGTGTGCGTCGTACCCCGCGACCGGTGCGAACCAGTTGAAGCATCACCGCGCGTGCGTTTACATTCGTTTGCAAACTCTCTAGGCCTATTGAGCGAGAGGAGATTAAACTGTGACTGTGACCCGCCTTTCCCACTGCATGCCCCATCAGTATCAGGACTTCGCTTCCAAAAAGCGAAGAGTGTGTAGTAGGATTGGTGTTTGAGTAACAAACACAGACTGTGGCGTCAAGTGATGTTCCATCTGTTAGCTGGATTTAGGCAGAAGTGGGGAGTGGGGGTTAAATTTAGTTGGCGGTATAACGAGTAATATTAACTATACTCAAGTTATGAATGTAACAGTTAAACTGTTAGCGGATGGCGGTATAACGGGTGTCAGATCTGTTCCACAGCGAATTTATAATTTGAAATCTATATCATCACACTGGCAAAGTGAAGCTACCATATCATACATTTTATCCCATAAGATAAATAGATCTGGATCTATGCCTGGCTGAGTGACAAGTGACAGTTCAATAATGCCACTCTGTAGGCAAAACTTCTCCCCTTTCCGCACCCCCACATACCCTCTCCCAAAACTTTTTTTGTCTAGTCTAGACTAGAAGTAGACGTTTTGTAGAATAACACCCTTACCAGTACTTTGAAAAGTATAGTATCTATCTTTTCCTTTGATCAGCACTAAACTTGACAAATTGTAATGGGATTTCATGGCACGTCTACTAACTACATGTACTCCGAGACATGTCTAGTCTCTTTCCATTAGACTCATTTTTAACACTCATCCTTGCTTATCTGATACGCCATATTTTGCTGAGAGACAACATAGAAAATTGGGGTGAATTGCCACATGGTATGATTTCTGTCCACTCATCTCTCTCAATCACATGATTCTTAGAATCAACAAGAAGTAAGAAGTTTGATCCCTGAAAAATGCCATTCAGATAACACCACCTCCATTTGTAAACACAGTATGGGCGCGAAAGGAAAGCCACGACGAGGCAGGCAGTGCAACGCCTACCCCTTGGTCTTTAACAGGGGCTATTATGCAACGAGATGTAACGTTACTGATATGAAATCGAGGGGGATAGCTAGAGTTTTTCACTGATGCTAACTTTATGCAGACAGGCTGAGCTGTCATTGAGTAATTGGTGTGTAAAGTTGGATAAATTGGTCCATGTGTCAGGTTCGTCTGTCTAGTGTATGTGCTAGGTACTCCCTCTCTACATAGACTAATCATAGCGATAGGGATTCCCTGATGTGGTTTTTTTGTAGTTCAAACAAATAAACAACAGTTCCGAGACTAAATTGTCATCTTCTTCAGACAAAAACTTGCACCTACAAGGCTGTGGTGTGACTAGCCTGTGGCCTTCTGACGTCACACCTAAGGGCAGGCACTATCATACCTCAGAGGCTGAGCTCCATTACGCTACTATCCAGGTCAATTTAAGAGGGGTTGACCTTTAAGATTGGGTGGCAACTGTGGTTACCATAATTGGCCCCATTAATATTACTGTGCTACAGCACTCTTTAACAAAGCACTTTTGCAAAATATTTATCGTTCAAAAATGGATAATTTAAAGAATGCTTAAAGTTCAGAGCCCCTTCATGTTTGGTAACTGGCATGTTTGTGTGCATTTCCATAGAGGGTGAATTTTAGGAAGCATTTTTGCAATCAGTACATCATCATGGTTTTGTTACTCATGAAATTCAGTAGAACCTCAGTATTAAGTAAATCTTGTTATGTGTGAATTTCACATACCGGTATGTGGATTCATTAGTGGGATGGACCTCAGTATTATGTATAGTTTTTCCATGCATCAAAGCATACCTTATATTGAAGTTCTACCGTATTCCTAAACGAATACTCAGGGAAACAGGTTGTGCATGTCTGCAATTTTTCTAGACAGTACCAGGGGCGTAGCGTCCATGTAATCTATGAATCTGAGATTACCAGTTCATAATAGCCATTATACATTCATTATATAGTTTCCATCTAATACAGTTTTACTAATGCTAAGTGCTTTCTAAAATGTTCAAATATCTTCAGCGTTTTACATGTATTATACTTGCTTACCATTTACAAGCGTTGGCGTACAATCTTGTCAACACAAGTTTTTTGCAGTACAAATCTGTGACCCGGTACTCGTCTCGCAGATTCTCCAACCCCATACGCAGTGTATTGCATTCGACGGAAACATCAATAGAAAAACCATTTAAAAAAAGAGGTCAGTAATCTGAGAGAAAAATTTGATTATCCTCTACGCAGACTGCATTCCCATCCCACTCCCCCCACTTTTTTTTTTTTGACGTGCCGCGAACGACGTCAAGAACTCAGTTGCCAGTTTTTATCAAACGGGAGCCAAATCACAACCGAAAAAGTACCAAAATATAGCACCGAACGGCGGCCTGGGTCAAGATTTGACATAAGATCAGAAATTAATGACGACTTATGTTTGTAATGGATATACACTGGTATTATACTTATCATAAACATTTCTATTTCTACAGATATTAGAGCAATGTAAGATCTGACCTATAAATGGAAACATTTTTTAGATTGATCCTTAATTCGTGCTCATCTGGCGACAGAAGTACCGGTACCAAGCAGTTTGATAGAAGTACACGTAAACTAAAAGTGTTTCTAAACGAAATTAGTAACTATTGATGTACAGTCGGTTAGAGTTAAAAATGAACTAAAGAGCCAATCAGTTATTTGAGAACTACGTACTTTAAATACTGTATAGCCAAAAATCTGATAATTGGTTCCGAGAAAACCAAATTTGGCAACCCTGTTCCAGAGTTTTTTCTTCCTTTTATTTTTCTCCCGTGGACTAGAGAAAACGGCACCGTAGACATTAAAATATTGCAGAGCTCATGATGATCACAATAGCATGAGTTCATTTTGCTTAAAATTTCTAAGACCATTAACCTTACAGCTTCTTTTACAGTGGGAGCAAGAAAAGAGACCTCAATACCTTTTACATTAAGTGTCTCGTCCTGCTCGGTTTGATTGGTGTCAACACTTCTTGACGACAACTTTATTATGATACTGTACATATTTTTACAGCATTTTGAATACCATACTTTGGGGTGACGGTCTTGAGGGAGACTGGAAGCTTTTTTTTTTCGTCTTATTTTTACACGAATACCGACAGCAGTGCTGGTTTTAGGTGAATTTGCAATCTGCTAAGTTGAAACTGAGGGAGTCTTATTCAGGTCAGTTCTGTAGTCTTCGTACCGACTTTGTTAGCAGTCTGATGTAAGTGGTATGGATGCTCAGTAAGCTAATTTATAAAGACCAACTGTGGGAAAGAAATTTATAAACAAACATTATGAGCAAACAAAAAATAAATGTATCTATATCTTGCCCCCCCCCCCNCCCCCCCCCAAGTGCTGGTTAAGGGGGTATTAGTCTATTACACGTACAGTCGGTACGGAAGGAATTCTGAACTTCGTTTGAGCTTCAGTCCGTCCTTAACGTATAATAAGAAAACTGGCTGAAATCGTCAGTCCGTCCTGACAGCCAGAAAATCAGGCAGTGCCTGAATTTTTGGCGTCCGGACTGCCTGCCGGAAGGAGGGAGCGGCATGTCTTTGAAGTTTTCCCCGCCGGCGACAAAACGCCCGTTTACAAACTTATCGAAAATGACATCCTAGCGTAAAAATAATATTAAATTCGGAATCAGCGTATCAAAATTAACAAAATGATTCGTGAGTAACTCTTTTTATTGCCTTATTTAAAAGTTTAAAAAAGTGTCTATTTCTTTCAGAGCGTAGGGCTTTGCCGTTCTTGTGTTGACATTGATGACCCGTGTCATTGTCCCGGTATGGTACACGTCTAGCGAAGTATTGTGCACATGTTGTCTTTGTATTGTAGGTCTTTCTATTTTATTATGGCGACATGGTGCAAAGAATCATAGCGGCTCGCATCACTGTTGATTGCTTAGCGAGACTAGAGACAACAAATTAATGTAAATAAGTCTCTTCGTCCATACTCATGAAAGTGTTGACGTCCTCGGGAAATGCTCTAATTTCCTCCAAAATATTTGTGTATTAGAGCTCATCCCTCTTTAAAAGCCAGTTTTTTGTTTACCATATACCACGTTGTTTTCGTGTTCTTTTAATTTTCAAAATAACATTAATTGCTAGACTATCAAGATCCCAAAGTGTTGTCTCAGCCATCATGTCTTCATTTGGCGGGAAATTATTTGTGTGCTTGTGTGATCCGGATGGCCTTCATTTTGATCGTTGCGTCTAATACACGTTAAATTTTTACGATGGCCTGCAGTCAAAAAGTTCTTCCGTACCGACTGTACGTGTAATACCCCTTTAGATGTAAGTGCTAGATTACCAAAAAAATCGCCCTCGCTACGCCCCTGGATAGTACTGTAATAACTGAAAAAAAAAAATTATGTTTTTACCAGTGACATTTATTACTCCATGTTATATAAATAAATAAGCTTGGGGAAAAAAATGAGAAGGATAGGTGACAAAAAGATATGAAGGTAATTATGCACATTAAAATATCTACTTTCATCCAGGTCATGTAGTAATGCATTTCATCTCTTTCACTGAAAGAAGAGCTCACAAAATAATGACAACACAAAGCTTGAGTGTGACAGATAAAAAGGAAATTATGATACAGTGTGAGAATGGAATGACTTAAGGTACGTATATAGTGACGTGCAATTTCTGCTTGTACCAAAAACAGTGTGAGGAAAAAAGTGTTCATTCCAGACTAAATGCTAGTTAGTGGTCTTGTGGTGGTGGTGGAAGAAACGAAACATAAAAAAGCATTGATTTCGGAAATTTTCTGTACATCCAATGATGACAAAAAGGAGAAACTATTACACACAGTTCCTTATGTCTGTCACCTACACAACTGACTGAATTGTGACAACCACTGATGATTTTTCTAGCTGCTCATGCCAGTTGCAAGTGTCCTTGCCAGTATAAAAAGTCTTAGCTGTGCAAGTGGAAACAGAGGGATTTATCATACATGAATGTTTTCTGTTGGTACACACAGAAATCGCGCGTGTCATAATACATGTATCCTTAGATAGTCTTTCAAGTGTGGTGCCAACAGTTTATCAGACAGGAGTATCAATGGTATTGGTGCTCACAAAA
>JAWQUT010000219.1:0-10691 GCA_033807755.1 Ellobium chinense
AAAAAAAAAAAAAAAAAAAAAAAGGATTTACTATTGTTGGTACATGAAATTATAATCTCATACTAACTGGACTGTGAAGTCCATCATCTAGCTCTGCAAAATTTTCCCTTTGCTTGGAAAATGAGGATAATGACTGACCACATTTTCAAGCAGGTGCACTATAAACATCCTAAACATGCTACCCTGCAGTGCCAGAACTGAAGTGATGTGTGGAAACACAGAAGGATGAACTGATACCAGACTTCTCCACTATCTTCACATTTATAAAGAGTTTGAAATGAAAAAAAACTGCAGAACATAGACACCGAAAAGAAAAAAAAATTTGGAATATAAAGAAGAAAGCCAGTCCACAAAGCCACTGGCATGGTATGTATTTTAGGCAGTATACGTGTGTGCAGAATAAATAATATGCTATAAGATTAAGCTAGATACATGTCTGGCAGAAAATGATTAGAGCTAACCCTTTCATCAGGGAGCGAAATGACAGTGCCTCTAATACTGGTGGCTCCACTATGGCCACTAATATCTAACAAAAGAAGGGATGGCATGTCATTTCAGGACACTGTTGTCTCAGCGAAGCAAAGCCTGTATTCTGGAATCTACGTATGTGCATCAGAACCACCAGTTGCTTTAGTCCATAACCATATTTGATGCCAGTGCTGTAGTTATCTGGTGCATATCCTAAACCAATCACAGGTAGACTGTGGACATGTGAGGAGTTTGTGAAGGGTTGCCTTCCCAATATCAGAGATGTTGGGGTATACTGTCAAACCATGAGTTCATAAGGGACACAGTGATGCTATATAATGTCTTGATCCCAACTAACCATATTCAATGTCAGGATCACTATAGAAAAAGACTACTGGCATCTCCTGGAAAAGTGTCTTCATGAAGGTACAACAACTGACACAAACAAGTTCAGTCTGCTGGTTTCACCTACAGCACTGAATACAACTTATCCAGATGGACATCCTGATGCACTGGACCAAGTGGCAGAGGCTCCAAATAGATATATCTGACAAAAGTATATTTAGCTCCTCTCCTACATCTGCACAGACACATAGCTAGTGTTTCTCATAGCAATCATTTTAGGTAATTTCTATACAATTCCTCCATTTGCTTTTCTCGAATTAGAGTAAAATAAAGTATAAGAACAGAAAAAAGACAAAGTGAGCTAGGATGCAGAGGAAACGGAAAGGCTGGGAAATATCTCATGAATATTACTAGCAAGCTGCAGATCCTGCAACAAAAATAAATATCCTTGTGAAAATGTAGATTACAAATAAAAAGGCGAAATGTTAATGAAACTGTCTATCAGCAGAAGGGGATAACAGATATTTTATGACTAAGGGCAGAGAAGGATACTTGAAAATGGGAGTCACTAAAACAAATCTGTGACAATCATAGAGCAGACTAATAGAAACTGCACAATGTTCCAGGCCAGAAGTTCACAAAAGAAAATTAGGAGTGGCAGATAAAGTAGACCATTAAAATTCAATAGCACTGAATAACAAATATTTCATGAATATGGGCACAGAAAGATACGCGAAGATTGAAGGCACTAATACAGATCTAACACTCGTACAGCAGACTCTGCAGAATATCTCTGGAGAGCAGTTTATAAAGGAAGCTAGAGTGGCAATAAAGTCAACCTCATTAAAATACCTAAAACTGCATAAAATTTTTGAAGGTAAAAAAACTTCCCAGGACTTAATTTTCTTTACAGCACTGCATATGGCGCATCCCATAAGGACCTAACATCACACTTAAAAAAAAAAGAGAATCAGGCAGAACTTTTCCTGGGTCTGCTATACCCACAAAAAAAAAAAAAAGCTAACATAAAACCGAAATGAAAACACTTATAGCTTTCAATGAAGAATCGTGTAAGAAGACTAGCAGGGAGCAGTCCCTTCCCACATCCTTTCCCCCAATCCTTTAATCATAAGTGCTTTGCATAGGAACATATGTTGTATCTCTGTATACAGATTACTAAAAGGAACAACTGAACGTCCCAGTGAGCGCTGTAGGGAATGTGGCATATGGGGGAATACAATTTATAAAGTATGGAAAAAATAATGCAACCCAGGATCATAATCCCCACACCACAAAAAATGTTTAAAGGGGAAATACACGCTTTTCATATCTGAGGTAAAATATCGATCTTGCCGGAGACAATGTCTTAAAATTGATGCTATGTCTTTGAAATTGATGGTCTCTGTCTTTAATTATACTGCTGCAAATCTTGATGTCTCTGAAGATAAGGTTGATGCTCTGTCACTAGACGATGTTGCAAATCTTGATGTCTCTGAAGATAAGGTTGATGCTCTCTATTATTGCTGAATGCCACTGCAAAATCTTGATGTCTCTGAGGATAAGGTTGATGCTCTGTCACTGGACATGATGCTGCTGCTAACTAATGTCTTTGAAGATAAGGTTGATGCTCTCCATCACTGCTGGATGCTGTTGCAAATCTTGATGTCTCTGAAGATAAGGCTGATGCTCTCTTATTGCTGAATGCTATTGCAAAATCTTGATGTCTTGAGGATAAGGTTGATGCTCTGTCACTAGACATTATGTAGCTGCTAACGTGATGATGTCTCTGAAGGTAAGGCTGATGTGTCTCTGCTGAATGCTGTTGCAAATCTTGATGTCTCTGATGATGAGGTTGATGCTCTTGTCTCTGCTGAATGCTGCTGCAAAATCTAGATGTCTTGAAGATAAGGTTGATGCTCTCTATTATTGCTGAATGCCATTGCAAAATCTTGATGTCTCTGAAGATAAGCTTGATGCTCTCTATTACTGCTGAATGCCATTGCAAAATCTTGATGTCTCTGAGGATAAGGTTGATGCTCTGTCACTAGACAAGATGCTGCTGCTAACCTGATGATGTTTCTGAAGGTAATGCTGATGCTCTCTGTCTCGGCTGAATGCCCTGCAAATCTTGATGTCTCTGAAGATGAGGTTCACTCTCTCCCATTACATAATGCTATTGCAAATCTTGATGATATCAAATGGAGACAATAATATTACTGACATGTTTGCGATCCGTCACTAGACGTAAATTGTTGATAAAACTGATGAAGTTGGAGGAGCTACTGATGACACTGAAGTTGATGGTATGTGAACTTTAAACGTGATGTTACTACACAGGCTGGTAACACTGTTGAAGAAATCTGAAGCTCATGTTTCTTACCAAACATGATGTTGCATAAGCTGATCATGTTGCTCAACAAAGCTGAGGCTGAGGGTCTGTCACTGGAAGTAAATTCTGTTGCAAAAGGCTGACGAAATGTCTGAAGAATGCTATCCTTAAATGTCCTGTCCCTGAAATTTGAAAGTGTATAATGAAATGAGCTGAAGGCTTGGAAGGAGATGATGAAGCTGAAACTTTCAATATGCCCTCTCACTTACCCCAAGAAAGTATCATTTTACCATAACATCACCAGAATAGTACTTCATTTACACTCCAATAAATAATTTACAAACTACATGTAATACAAAAGTAGCGCTACTATGAAACATTTTGTTAAGTCCCATTATTTTTCCACATTTATCTTATCTATTCCAGAATGCTGCTAGCATTCACCTGAAAAAATAAACTGCAAAGCATTTCTGAGTCATCTACCACCCAATCTTTATGGAAGTAAACAGACAGTCTCTCACTTGTGATGAATTACATCTCTCACAAACTATGCCCACCTTTGAGTTGCCTCACGACTAAAGTTTAAGTGACTGCACTGTATCAAACTGCCGATTTTATCCTACTAGCATAACTGTACAGTCTTCAAATGGGATTTCTATGTTTTCGGATTTTAATTATTTGGCTTTCAAAGTCCAAGGGTGAAGAAATTCATTTACCCTCTGAAATTTTAACCACTTTCTTCACATTGGTAAAATATCAGAATTAAAAGCAAAGAAGATATCACATTTAAAAGTTTCAAACTCAATAAGATCATGCTCTTTTAGCAAGTGGACAATGACACTAAACCTGTAATCAAATCTGTCCATATTGATGGTTGAAACAATTTTAGTTTCCACTTTTACTGTTGCTCAAAATGTTTCATGCTCCCGTCCATTTTTTTTTGTATAAAGAGGCAAACAAAAATCCCATTCCACAATCCTCTCAAAATAACAAAGAAAGGCTCACTAGATTTAACATACCTTGCTAGGCAGTCCGCTGAATGACACAGGAAGATGCAAAATAAGTGTGGGTGTAGTGGAAGTACTTGGAGACATATTGAAAGAAGGCCCACAAGGGATGATTGTGTTTGCAACTGCTCTACTCCTCTACTTTTCTTCATCCTTATAGAAGATGGTGTGAAGAAGCTTCTCCTTATCACGGGTCCCTCTTGCCATACCTCACGCTGTCCTTGTGATTCTGTTTTCTGTAGACAAAGAATGACGTATGATTTAGACAGAATCATAAATAAATGGCAGATCCAGCCTGTTTTAGAGCCAATAGTAAATTAAGTGTCATATAACAAGTTCATCTGAGAATCTGCAATGCCGAACACTGCCTGCTGAAAGCACACATACACACAAAAAAGAATAAGCTGGTAAATGAATGTTGTGCACCTTGGGATTCTAAACCTTCTAAGCATTTAGTCTTCTGCATCTAATGTACTTCCAATTGACGCACACTGGTCTCTCGTTCTGTATTTCCTTATCAAATCTACCTGAAAAGCTCAATTACTTCAAGGTCTTTAATTTTTGAGCCAGTCCTCTGAAATCTGAGATCTTGAGGTTTATCTATTCTATGTAACTAATCAGATTTGCTTACTTATATTGTCGAAAGTCTCTTGCTTATCTACTGGGTTGAATCTTGACCTCTGATTCTTGAAAAAAGTTCTAGATGAGCCAGCAGCCTTCTGTGGAAAAGGAGACACAGCCTTTTGTCAATACAACAAACACAGTGGATAGTTTTGACTCGCAAATTTAATTAAATTTCAGCCAGCCAATATCAAAGCTGCAACAGAGCATAAAGCATTACTGTTCATCCATTTGTGAGCAGTCGGGAAGTGTGTTAGGGTCACAGATAAACACTAGGTTCGCACGTGAAAAGTTAGGGACCGATTCAGGCAGTAGGTATTTAAGAATTAAATTGCTGAGAAGTTAGCATCCCTGTAGTGTAGGGGTAACATGTTCAGACTTGCAAGCTGAGAGATCCTGGTTCGATCCCCGGCAGGGACAAATTTTCTAGTGTAGGTTTTTTCGGCCCTTCTCAAAATTGATGATTCACAGTAATTTGATAAAATCCCCGGTGACACACTTCCTTAAAATAATATGTAACATCTGAAAAATTATCAGACTAAGCTCACCTTCCTTCCCTTTAAAAATAAGAGAAAGAAATACCATGCTATCTGCTTTTCCACCCCGTTACACATTTCTATGTAGTCTTTTTTGTTTTACTGATAATGCAATCAAATTCATAACATTACAACTTTTTGTCACATGAAATCTATCCAATTAATGTATCCAATGTATTTAACTTTCCTTTTTTCATCTCGTCAGATAGGGATCCAACGGAACAAATTCTAATATAATCAGAAAACTTGTTTAAATCCTTGCCACCCAGCAGAGGTACTGATATTCTTAAACCAGTCTCTATGACAAAAGTGAGCAACAAATAAATCTGACATACACTCCTCAACTGGAAGACGCAAACACTATAAATGTGCCATGGTAATGAAGTGTTTAGGAGCACATAGAGAAACTTATTTCTCAACATATGGCCATAAGTGTGCCAAATTCAAGACAGCAGAATTATTTGGTGCATTGCAATGCCTTTAAACCTTCAAACACAATGCCCAATATTAAATGTAAAAACTAGATATAATCATGCCAAAAAGACAAAAATGAATCTTGAACAACAAAGAAACCTGTCATTTTTGACCCCCTCCAGCTCACCCCCTCCTCCCCGACCCAAAAAAATGCAGATCAGAAATATACCTTGCTAGGCCAAAGTCTGGACCTATTCATGATAAGTCTATTTTTTTTTTATGCAAATTCAATTAAATTTGGTCAACGTGACATAATGGCTCAGTATGTCCTACTCAACTATTGGACTTAAAAACCAAAAATTCTTCCACTCATTGTGCTTATGGCCATTTTCAAATTGGTTCTACAGCAGAAGGCCAGGCATGTCGCTAATGTGTTGGTAACAAGTCTGTGTGAAGATCCATTGATTCAACTATAAGCAGCTGATGTGTCAAACAAACCAAGATGATGTAATAAAATAGCAGAAGACTTTCCAGACGTGTAAAATCAAGTTTAATCTCCCTATCTGAATGACCACAACCTCTGTTGAAAGCTTAAGTACCTGGAGCTGAGGGAACAAAATAACTTTTCCTACAAGCCTTGACTTCTTGGGCAAAGGAAATAACTCTCTAGGTTCAGGCTAAATATTGATCATATGAACCTTCCTTCTAGCATCATAAAGACATATGGTGACATTACAATGCTCTGTCTTTCAAACATTGGTGCTAAAGATACTCCTCAAAGAGAAGAACTTGAAAACGGATCATTATGTTTGATGAGCACATCTACTTTTGACTCATGGCAAAAAAGCTGAAGAACTGACTTCAGTTCATGGCATCATAAATTATATTTAATACGATGCATAAAATTAGGATGATCTGCAAAGGTTGACAAATCCAATAAAAGCACATTTGACCTACCTTTGGAAGTTTTGGTAAAGAGCACAAAGTTTTTCAGATGACCCAATTTTATGGAAACTTTCACATGTATTTCTCTTGTTAGTAGGTGATGCAGTTACGGACCCAGTTATCCAGCAACAGCTGTGTGATGTGGGCGGCCACAATATTACATGTCAGGAAGTACACCTGAAAAAACAAATGACAGATAAAGTAATCTTTCAACTGTTTAATGGTTATGAGTTAGTGATGAAACAGAACTTTACAAACTGGAGAATGGAAGGAGGATATTTTAAATTTTAGGTCATTTGTAATAATTTTAAGTTGTTCCTGCAAACCTGTGGTTTAAGTCTTGAATCTAACCTCTCGGGATAGTCATAAGGTATTTTAGCTTACCGTCTGCCAATCTGGAACAATATTCGACTCTCCTTTTTTCATCTCCTAACATGTATAGGCGTCCAAGGGGACAAATCCTAATGTAAAAACAAAATGTGTTAAATCCTTGCAGCTCAGCAGAGGGACTGATATTCTTAAACCAGTCTCTACAACAAAAGTGATCAACAAATAATTCTGACATATACTCCTCAACTGGGCGATGCAAACACCATACAATGTGCCATGGTAATGAAGTGATCAGGAGCGCATAGAGAAACTTATTTCTCAACATACGGTCATGAGTGTGCGAAATTCAAGACAGCAAAAATATTTGGTGCAAAGCAATGCTTTTAAACCTTCAAACACAATGCGCAATATTAAATGTAAAGACTAGATATGATCATACCAAAAAAGACCAAAATGAATCTTGAAAACAATGAAAAAAAATTTTTTTTAACCCCCTCCAGCTCCTCCCCCACCAACAAAAATGCAGATTGATTTAAAGCCTGGACCCATTCATGATTAGTCTATTTTTTATGCTAATTCAGTTAAATTTTAGCAATTCTTCAGCTAGACAAGAGAATTAAAAGATGCAAATTCATAAACTGCTAGCCAATATCAAAGCTGCCAGAGAGTAGAAAGCATTTCTGCTCATCCATTTCTGTGTTGTCTTTGTTTTTTTTATTGATAATGCAATCAAATTCATAACATGACAACTTTTTATCACATGAAATGTATCCAATGTTTTCCATTCATTCTCCAAATGAAATCATAAATCACCCAAGCAAGTTTTCGGATTTCCCATTTTTCTAGACATTTTGCAGATTCCTAATTTTCAACTAAATCTGGATAAGTAATGGCTATTTTCCACAATCTGTCTTCTCTTTTCAGGTCTCTGTAGCAATTCTGCATTAGACTAATCCATTCAAAAATGATTTGTCAACAGATAGTGATTACTTGACTCAGTCACACAGCCAGCAGGCAGCTGAACCTAATATCACACATAACCATTCAGTGTGGCAAATCAGCTGACACCCAGCTGCAATATTCAACCACAATCTCACAAGGTTAACAACGGCATGCAAATTAATTTGACTGTCACATGTAACACAGTGGAGAGAAGGTGGGACCTGGTTCTACTGTCTCATTAGAAGGATTAAGAATAACACGTTCTCAATGCTTAGGCAGAGTCAAGAAGTTATGCCCATCAAACATTGCAACAGCAAGTAAAAGAAACACGTTTCTATTCTGCCAAGGCTGCAGCACCTTGAGATTTTAGGCTTGTCAGAAATACTTTTGTAACGTACAATCAATATCTTGACCTTGCCCAAATTTAGTGTTTCAGAGGTGGTTATGAAATTCAGAAGTATTCACAAAATAATGTGTAAAGAGCTGAAAAGAAACTACTACAACAAACTTATAATGGCTATACATTTCATTTGGAAATAACCACCCCCTTAAAACTGACCTCAACCATCCCCAAAAGCCACAGTAAACCTCATAGTACCAGATTATCTGAAGATATTTTTTTTTAAAATTTTGTCAGCATGACATGAGTCAGTGTGTCCTACTCAGCTATTAAACTACAATGCCAAAAATTCTTCCACACATTGTGCTTAAGGTCACTGTCAGACAGGTTCTACAGGTATGTTGTTATGTGTTGGTATAAGAAGTCTGTGTGAAGATCCACTGATTCAGTTATAAGCAGCTGATGTGTCAAACAAATCATGCTAATGTAATAAAATGACAGAAGACTTTCCAGACTTGTAGAGTCAAACTTAATTTTCATGTTTCAATGACCACATTGTTGAAAGCTTAAGTACCCGGAGCTGCGGAGACAAATGACATTTTTCCTATGAGCCTCGACTTCTTGAGCGAAAGAAATAAGTTTCGGGGTAAGGGCTAAATACTGATCATATTAACCTTCCTTCTAGCATCATAAAGACATGTGGTAACATTACAATGCTCTGTCTTTCAAACACTGGTTCTGTGGGTACTTGAAAATGGTGCTTGATGAGCACATCTATTTTTGACTCACAGCAAAAAAGCTGCAGTGCTGACTTTAGTTCATGGTATCATAAATTATATTTAACACTAGTAGTGCTAGCTGTCCATGCTCTATGCAGCTCGCTGGCTGTGTGACCTACTTTTACGAATGTTATAGTGGATCAGTACGTACTGCCTGATGGTTAGGACTCGTTGCCAGGATACACGGCTGCATAAATACGATCGCCACAGACAGGGGTTGGTTGAGCGATGCGTATTATACTATTGCCGCACTGAACAGTAGCGAGCACACGGTAGTATAATTATATACTATCACCGCATCAGGAGGGTCATTATGATGTATAAAATTAGGATGACCTGCAAAGGTTGACAAATCCAATAAAAGCACATTTGACCTACCTTTAGAAGTTTCGGTAAAGAGCACAAAGTTTGTCCGATGACCCAGTTTTGTGGAAACTTTCACGTGTATTTCTCTTGCCAATAGGTGATGCAGTTACGGACTCAAGTTATCCAGCAACAGATGTGTAATGTGGGCGGCCACAATATTACATGTGAGGAAGTACACCTGAAAAAACATGACAGATGGAGTAATCTTTCAACTGTTTAATGGTTATGAGTTTGTGATGAAACAGGATTTTATAAAATGGAGAATGGAAGGAGGATATAGTCTGTCGGCTGATCAAAGCATGAATTCCACATGGGCTAGAGAGTGGAACTCATGATTTGATCAGCTGACTGATGATATTTTTAAATTTAGGTAATTTGTAATAATTTTAATTTGTTTCTGCAAACCTGTGGTTTAGGTCTTGAAGCTGAACTCTTGAGATAGTCATAATGCATTTTATCAGCTTACTGTCTATCGATCTGGAGCAATATTTAACTCTTTTTTCATCTCCTCACATGAAAAGGGTAACCAACGGGACAAATTCTAATGTAAAAAAAAAATGTGTTTAATCCTTGTACAATCCGGTGGAAAGGCATACAGTATTCTATTCATCTCTTATCAAGGGGGAGGAATGTGAGCTCAGACTGATAATTTTTCAGACGTTACATATTTTAGGAAGTGGGTCACCAGGGATTTTACCAAATTACTATGAATGATCAATTTTGAGAAGAAAGGCAGAAAAAACCTAACTTCAGAAAGTTTCCTGTGCCTACCGGAAATCAAACCAGGGTCTCTCAGCTTGCAAGTCTGAACGTGTTACCAATACACTACAGGGACGCTAACTTTACAGCAATTTGATTCTTAAAATACCTACTGCCTGAATCGGCTTCTGACTTCCACATGTGAATATAGTGCTCACCCTTGAGGCTGACATATTCCCGACTGCTCACACTTGCAGCCCAGCAGAGGGACTAATATTCTTAAACCAGTCTCTACAACAAAAGTGAGCAACAAATAAATCTGACAAACTCCCCCCAGTTGGGAGATGCAAACACTATACAATGTGCCATGGTAATGAAGTGGTCAGGAGTGCAGAGAGAAACCTATTCCTCAACACATGGCCACAGTGTGCCAAATTCAAGACAGTGAAATTATTTGGTGCTATGTAATGCCTTTTGATCTTCAAACACAATGCACAATATTAAATGACTATTAAATAGTCATATAGTCAAAATAGAATATTAAAGACTAGATATGATCATGCCAAAAAA